>JAVJIX010000071.1:4800000-5007500 GCA_036785185.1 Paratrypauchen microcephalus
CAGTTAACACAGAGTTCCCTGGCTCATCTCTGGGATCGCCTCCGAGCCGCTGGCACCAGATCGGAAGAGGGCGGAAGTTTTCCAAGCCGCAGAATGGGAATTACAGCCCGGTCCGTCCCCTCTGGTGGTGTGGGCATATTCAAAGGAGTTTATTCAGTTTGACGCTGGCACACATGCAGCACCTAGCACTCTTGGCATCAGTGTGTGAGGATTTCCTTTCCAACATAAAAATTCTTAAATTGTCGGGGGGTTGTTTTTTAAAGTTTGAAATGCTTTAATTGGAAAATAAAATCCATGTAAAATGATCTTGTCACATGTTGAATAAAAGTTTTGCATGCTTTTATTAGTTTGAACTCTAGATTCCAGTTATATGTATGTTAGACCACCTATGCTGTGTGCTCTGGTTAGCCTATAGTGCGCTACATCTCGTAACAACTTTTATGCTCCATGCTTTTATAGCTTCCCTGTTAAAATTAAAGCAGGAAAAAATCAATAGATTAGAATTGATTTTTGAGGCAAACATTTAAGCAAGTGTTGGGAGAAATACATCTTTTATCTCATACGAAATAGGATTTATAGGATTCAGAGAACATTTGAGTCAAAAAATACTTACTTAGGCTACTACACATATAAAATATTGGCGATCAATAAAGAAAACGTGAGGCTGAAACTAAGCAGATGACCAGTAGGCCATGTCAAGTCATTCATAGCTGCCAAATGTATTTTGTCAGTCAGCCGAATATATGTTTCTGTCAATATATTGATTTCTATGTGGCAGGTTACAAAATATAGTCACGGGTAATAGCTCTTAATGGGCCTGAAAAACATCACATGTTAAAAGGAACCTCTAGTCAATTTTTAATTTATTTTTTAATTTTTTATTTTATTTACTAATTCATTTTTACATTTTTAACTTGGTATTTTTTATTTTTTATTTATTTTTGATCACCAGTACAATAAATAGTTCATCAGTACCCAAAAGTTATTCCACATAGGTTCCAATATCTTTCCTTCTTCTTCATCGTCGTCGTCTTCTTCTTTTGCCACAAGTCTGGCACGTCAACTTTCCAGTTTCTCTGCAGCTTTCCTCTTTGGAAATGTGTTTGGCAGCAAACAGCTCTGAAAGCTCCTTATCTCCTATCTGAGCAGAAGTTCCGTATGCCAAGATAACCAACTTTAACTTATCGCAGCATGTTCGTTAATAATGTTATATCTTGAGGAACCTGTCCTCCCACTTACAACAGAGGATAGTTTACAGATTAGTCAACACAGCCTCTTGAGGTCCTGGAACTCACTCAAAACGCCTATCATGTCCCACTATAAAGGTTTCATGTACGCACCGCATAACGCATAAGATATAGAAGACCACGCCACTCCTTTAGCTCATACGCATTTGAAAATAACACTTTTTTTTATGGCTCTGTCCGTCAAAAAGTCTGAAAATGTTGTCTATTTTGTTTTTATGTTGAAACAAGAATATTTGAAACCTACCCATAAACACCAAGGGCATACTTACATCTGCAAATTCAGGAATAAAACCAGGAACCTTCTAGATGCGAGCCAAAAGTGCCATCACTGTTCATAAACATCTAATGCCAAACCACTAAAAGAGGATGATTACAAATACAGAAAGATGATGTACTTTTACTATTGCATTCATCTTTTTAAGGTGGAGTACAGCCTGAGTGTTGGTCCAAAGAGCAAATGGGCGAATGGACCAACCACCCACTTACACTTTACTTACATCTCTAAAACTTAAAATGCGCTGTTCCACTTTGTAATGTCATGAAGTGGTAGTTTTCAAGTTAACAGCTGCATTTTACCTTTTGTTTAGTAAAGATTGAAATTCCAGAGCTGAAATTATCCAGATGATTCTGAGGAAGGTGTGTGGAGTTTAAAAACACAATGGAGCATCCGCATTATCACATGACATCACAATGTGGAACAGTGAGATTTTTGTTTGTTTGTTTGAAAGAAGAATAAATATGCCTTAATATACAGGATTTACATGTAAAAATGATTAAAAGAGACAAAGCACAAAATGGGGTATGTTTTTGATGAGGAAACATAGACCAGAAAATAGTGTAATATGGTCCCTTTAAGAGTTAATTTTGAGTGTTGACATCAGAAAAGACATGAATGTATAAATCATGTCTTCATAAATATTTTAGTCTTTTACAGCCAAAATATCTTGTATTCACCTTGATTCCTCAAACACAGCACAAGAGAGCAGGCAGGACCACTGACTTAAGCCATCTGTGCTATCTCACACAACCCTTGGCTACACAGTGGCTCTCAAACATTGATTGGAGTGTTGAAGGCCAGCTATTTAACACATCAGAACAACAAGTACTACTATCAGGCTGCCTCTTCTCATGCCTGGTCTCTATGCCGCCCAAGAATGTCTCTTATCTCCTCCCTTTGCTCGGTCTGCCTGTCTATCTGTCCATACAAACCATTCAACAACACAGGCTTTCCCTGCAATAAGCCTTACTTTGCACTTTGTGTTTTTATCCATATTTTAGCGTTGTTTGTCAATAGCTTTGTTAAAGTATTTATTTAAGTTTTAATCTCATTTTTGCAGACTTCCCAAAATTGCTCTGATTCTTATTAAGATTTTTGCAATGTGTGTCTCATGCCAGATTGATATGTGCATGTAACACTCTGAATTAAGTTCTACATATTATCAATCTGAACCGGCTTTCACTGAAAATAATCGGAAAATGCAGAGCATCAGGATGAATACGGTCGAAAGTGTCTCAACAGCAAAACAAACAGAAAAATCAAACGTTTGTTACATCCAGTACATCCAAGAATCCATCTTGCTGGTGTATTTATCTTCTATGTCAGTCATAATGATCCACTCATAAATGCATAATGCTTTTGTTTTTCCAACTAGATATTTTCCATTTTTAACCACATTTACATCATCGTCTGTTGTGTGCTCCAACACATAAACACTCTGAGAACATTTACTAAAGGAGACATATTATGCATTATCAACTTTTGTGACTGGTTCCCCCTCATCATTACTCAGAGTTGTATTTTGATAGCAATTTCTTCAAGAAGAAAAAACATGGAAAACAAATCTGCTTGCTATGGTTAAAGGCTATGGGGGGACAGGGCCTCAGCAGTTTTTCCATTATTAATATACAGAAAACCCTCTGTTCCACCTTGTGATGTCATGTGGTAAAACAGGAAGTCCTCGACTGCGTGTTTAAACTCCATACATCTTCATTAGAATCATTTGGATAATTTCCTGAAATTCCCAGGCTCTGTTGAACTTGAAAATTACCACTTCATGACATCACATGATGGAACAGAGCATTTTAAGCTTTTGAGATGTAGACAGACTAATAACAAAGGATTACTCAGACATGTGTGAATGAAACAAAACGCGACTCCAGGTATGTTTTTGATGAGGTAAAAACATTCTAACATGGCTTAAAGATCACATGAGTGAGCATAGTATAGGAGATTGAATATAGACTCAACAAAATGTCAAATACTAATCTAGGTATGTTTTAATTTATTACAAAGCACCAGAAAAAATAGCTTATGTCTTCTTTAAGTGCTAATGGATGAAAACACCTGTTTGTAGTCATACTGATATGGCTGATAACTGGTTTCCTTGCCCCTTTTTGTTGATTGACAGGCAAACCCAAACCACTGTTATGCATCTAATTGAATCTCTCTCACCTGATTGCAATCCTATTAGTCGATCTATTCTCCCCCATAAATGTTACTTCTGGTGAAACAGACCTAATAATACGCACTGCAGCCGCTCGTTGCACAACCTGCTTATTCCAATCTACCACTCTTTGTTGTCGCCAAATGGGTTTTAAATCAAAAGTGCCAGTGCAGTGTAATTATAATTCAGGAGGTATTATGAAATCAAATATCACAATGAGTGTAATTTTATTTGCTTGTAATCTCTCTCACCCAGGCTAATAGGCGTTTTCAAAGAGGCGGTTCACACAGCCAAGCATTTCTGAACGCCATGGCTGCTCTCCTCTGCTCCGGCTCTGTTCTTTTGTCTTTGATATGCAGGCAAAGAGCTTGACAGTCTGGGAGACATGGGAGATTTGTCGGCCTGTGATCTGCGTGCTCCTCTGACAAATGAGTGCCTTTGGCGAGGTTTCTGCTGCTGGAGGTGCTGCCTTTAGTACAGAATTCTGATGAGAGTGGATGGTAATGAAGTCAGGGTGCTGCCAGATCAGTGCATCACGGTATAGTATGCACAACATATAGAGTGGAGGTTATTCAGAAAAAGACAAGCAATGGAGCAAACTCTAGTCTCTCTTGACGTGGCCATTAAAATCATAGACTGTGTTTATAAATGGACATACATAACTAACCAGCTAGCCGCCACATTCCAATTAGGAAGTCTTCATGGGTGCTCTTCCGACTTCTTTGACTCTGTTTCCAATTGACTTTACATTGACTACATTGTGATTTTGGTCTTAAAATGTTCATATTAACCCACTCTACATGATGCTGCTGTTTTTATTTTGTTATTTTGAAAGTGAATTCCTATTCCAAGTAAGGACCTAGCTCTAAATTCACTCCTATACCTGCTAGCATTGTGAGCTTCATTTGACTGGAGCTGAATGCTACGGGTTAAGTCCCCTTCTTTACAATCTATGATTAGAATATAGGAAAATATATGACTTATAATTATATTCAAAAGGCACAGCAGAGGTAATCAATGAAAACATCAGTCTATGAACTTGCCAAAGATAACAGGGCAAAACAATGTGATAGCTGTTTTTGAAAATGTATATTTTAGACATTTTTGTCATAAATAAATAGTGTTATCAAAATACAAAAATGACAAACTCAATTTCAATACTAAAGAATAGACCTGATACTCTATACTGATTTTGATACTCAAATGATAATTTTAAAAACTATAAAAAATAAATATAAATATAATTAATATAAATTAAAAAAATATACTGTAATTTTCAACAGAGAAAATGTTGTTTATTGTTCCATATGGTCTTTCTCTTGATAAAACTCAAGATGAAGCTGTTCAGGAAAGGTCAAATTTTATCCAGTTATGTGATTGTTTTTAAAATACTTGCTTAAATGAGCATCTAGTTTTCAATACGTTTTTGTATTGATTAGTATCTGTTTTTCAATAAGTCTGACAACCCTATACATAAATGTGTTTTCTTGCTATATAGCTTTTTTTGCTTTTTGAGTCATGCTCAATGCAGAGATTTTCAGTGTGTGTGTGTCTTCTGTTTAAACTGTCAAACATAAATTCACATAAGGCATTTGTAACTTAAGAGTCAATTTGAGTATAGTTTGTTTATATATTGAGCTCACATATTTATAGCTCTTTACAATATTATTGGGCCCTATACACTACTATAATAATTTGATCATGTATATAAGTCAGTGTGTCCGGTTCTTTGGTTTATATATTGTTTAATGGGCCTATTTTTATAACACCAGCTTGGGGCAAGATCCAATAATTATACTGCTCATATCTGACATTTAAGATGTAGTGTTTTGTCTGTAAACACGTTTCACTAGTGGGTAATTTGCAATCACAATCCAGTCAATCTTCATTACACCATGAACAATCAGCCGCTTCCCTAAGCACACAACTGTTTAGCATTGATTTCACAGATTCGGTCCATGTAATTCTTCTAAGTCCCCATTAAGAAGATACCCTTTGGTAGGGGCCTGCATAGGGGAAGATGCTACAAAATTCTATCTCCAAGTGTGTTATTGTCCTTAACACAACTGCAATGATTTGTAATGCACAACATGCAGGAAATAGCTGCATATTGGATTCGGAAATCCTCAGTCAGCACAGACTAATACACACAAAGCAAATTCAACATGGTCGCCTTTTCATTGTGGCTCTTGTCAGTGTTTGAGGGGCAGTTCTGCAGTGAGTGTTTGACAGGAAGAACAAGCACGACCCCTTGTGGCCCCTTTGGTGGAGTGCAGTGCTGGTAAGTGGCACCTCCAGCTGCTTCTGGGCCCCTCCTGATAAGTTAACCTTGTGATAACATGCTAATGCCTGATTAATGTTGCAGTAATTAGACACAGCTTTTCACACTCAGTTAAGAGGACATCCTCCAGCAATTAGCCTGAGCCGGAGAGAGATAATTTCACAGAGCGCAGCGGAATCACGTTCCTCCGCTTGCCTCCATTCCCACTTGGCAACATTAAGGTTTATTTTCTCATTATTTCATTTAATTACTCGTTTGATGTTTTATACAGCTGCCACAAGTAATCTTTGATCCAATTAGGACATGCTGATTGACAGAGCTGGTGTGGGATTCAATAAGCCACATTCAATTTGCAGTTGTGACCTTATCAAAGCATCTGCAGAGGACTGTGCTCTCACCATGGAATGACAACTAAAAATATCATAATTTCCCTTAAGAGTAGATTCTGCATGGATGGCACATCTCTGCCTAGCTGTGAACCTGTGTGCTTGAATATGTGTGTGTATACCTTTTCTCTGCAGACATCCAAGAATGAGGAATGGACGCATTAGCGAGGAGAGGCCCCTGACCTCAGCAGCCCGCACACTGCCCATTAATAATGCACTGCTGGGGATAAACGAGCCAACGCTCAGATTAGTCCTGCATTAAGGACTCCTCTGCTATTTCTATTAGAGAAACACAATGCACTTTAAACATTTAAAAACAAACAACTTGGATCTACATGATTGTCTTCAAAACAAACTCATTAATCCAAGATTCAAGATTCAAGTTTATTTGTCATATGCAGAATCAACACAGGGTCAACAATGCAATGAAATGATTAGGATCAGAAGAACCGTTGACTCGCTAAGATAGTCAGAAGTACTAATAACATGCAATAATAGTACATGGTAAAAAAGTGTTGCAAAAGTGCAGGGGAAGAAGTAAACAATATAATAAAAATATGTAATAAAAATGCAAGGTACAATGTACAAAGGTGCAGGTAGGATTAAATAAGGCGTAAGTAGAGTATTTCACAGATTGCACATAATGTGGTGTAGTATAAGTGTTGCATGTGGATTTCGTATTGCACATAGTATGGTATAAATATTGCACATAGGTAATTGCACAGATTATTGCACAGGTAACAGTTGTGCAATGACAATAAATACCTGAAATCTGAAATCTGAAATCAGAGTTGCATTCATTTCATCATATTATCTTAATTAAAGGTGCACTATGTACATTTTTGGAGGGCAAGCCACCTGCTTGTCCCAATGTAGATATCACTGCTTTGCCTGGATTGTTCCACAGAATGGCATTAAACCTCACACATCAGATCTGTGGAGATAAACCTCACTCACAATAAGAATGCATGTTTTTCAAATTATTTTTCAGCAATAAAAAAAAAAACACCTATAATTGAATAAATCCAAGACAGTTTTATTTAATGTCATTCTGTAGAACATTTTTGGTAATGACATCTCCATGGAGACGGGTGGTGTAACTCCACAAAAATTACATGTTGACTGATGACTGAATTTAGTGGGCAAACCTATGAACAAAAATAAGCACCACATTAAACATTAAGGATGTCTTATTTCTGAGTCCAGTTAAAACTTTGACGGAAAATGACAAATCTAAGTGAAGGATCATAAGAGACTGTGGTGATTCACGGCATCAGAAGAAATTGATCTGTCAGTGTTCTTCTAATGAGCAGCCTTTTGAGCTCTTTTTCACAGTGTTTTCTAAAGATTATGTTGTTCATTATGTACAATTGTGGTGTGCATTGTAACTTTGACAAAGACCATTATTGCCTATTTGAAAATAACTAAAAATCATATCATGTTAATTGTATAGGCCACAATAAAGCGTAGTGGTTACAAATTATTATGATTGATGATTATGAAATTGTTTTTAAATTATGACCAGTAAGGGGCAGCTTATGAGATCAATAAACATGCATTCAATACAAAGTAATTGTAAATGAAGTAGGCTGCGCTTTATAGTTACCGTGTTACAGGATTACCAGAAAATAGTGCTTGCAGAGGATAAAACTAGGGTCAGTAAAATATATATATATATTACTGAAAGGGAAAGGACTAAGGTGTCTCGTCCATTGTTACAGCCAATCACAGCCTTTACATTGTAGCATGTGTCTTACTAGAGGAAGACTATTTGCATCATTCAGAACAAAATATAACTTCTCTTTCCTCAGTTTAGCAGTGTTTTGGCCTTCGCCTTTTGATCCATTGAGTCTGCCTTGTTCTGTGTTTTAGCCGTCATGATCCAGACATAACAGGCTTCCTCTGATTGGTTAATCCATCAATCACTCCCATCATAATTTGTGAAGATAAGACATGGTCCTATGGTCTATACAACTTTGTTAAATGCAATTAAATTTCTTTCACACTCTTATAAAGGGCCAATACTAGGCTATTTTCTACACCGAAGATGATCATCTTCTTATGAACTTTAACTTCTTGGGCTCTTTTTAAAGACAATACATTAATGTGTTTACCTTGTTGACATGTTTCGGCTGCTAGCTGCAAGCCATCTTCAGAATTGTCACCGGTGTTGGTGGTGACGTGTCGTATATCAGCGTATAAGTAACAACAGCTGATATACGACACGTCACCACCAGCACTGGTGACAGTTCTGAAGATGACTTGCAGCTAGCAGCCGAAACAAGGTTAATACACTTTACCGTATTGTCTTAAAAAAGAACCCAAGAAGTTTAAGCTATTTGCTGATTTTATAATGTTGGTGCCTCATCAAAGTCATACCGAGTGGTGTTTTGTTTCATTCACATAATTATGTTTAACATACAAACCCTGCACATTTAGGCTGAGTTCTTCTGCCAAACGGAAACGATAGCCCACTGGAAGTGCTCCACTGTTTTTTTTTTTTTGTTTTTTGTTTTTTTTAACTCCATACACCTTTACAAGTATGATTTGAATAATTTCAGACATTGACTTGCTAATCTCTGCAGAACAAAAGGTAAAAGGTAGCTGTTAACTTAACTAAAATTACTGTTTCACAGGGTAGAACAGAGCAGTTTGAGCTTCTGAGCCTAATAATGCAGGATTTATGAATGATAACTCAAACATGGTTTTCATGTGTGAATGAAACAATACAAAACACATCTCATCCAGGTTGTTTTTGATGAGGTACCAATATTATAACATTGCTTTAAGCTCAAGAATCAATTTTCACTTACTGATTACTGTGATTGCTGATCCCAGCGTGGGCTTTCTAGGCACTATGTTCCCTAATAAACAAACGACAGCCATTACTGTTTGCAACATGACTATGTTTTGCATGTTAAATGTGCGTTTTAAAAGAAATTGTCATTTCTTTATTATCATTTTTTATTCTTATAATTATGTCTCATTTCACACTGGTGTCTTGCTATCTTTTTTTGCTATTCCATCTATTTTTTGTTACCTTCTGTTATATATTATATTTTATGTGTGAGCTACTGTACCCAAATAATTATTCTTGTGGATCAATGAAGTTTTTTTCTAAGTCTAAATTCAATTGTTTTTAGGGTACAAAATGGCCCACCAAACCAATTTATTTCCCAGTTTGGTATGCTATTTTGTCTAATTATAAAAATGAATTGCAAATGTTAGGCTTAATGTAGGCTATGGCAATTTTATAAACTTATATACATTAGGCTAATGCTAGTGGGGTCTGGACTGTTAAAAAGCCCAATGGGGTCCCTGGATCCTACAGCTAACAGCTATGGCACAGGGCGTCTGTAACAGGGCAGGATCTCTCTAATTTTATACATAAAACGAGTTTGAGACAGACCTGAACAGTCTGAGTAAGTTGATCCGAATAAAAGCGTTGTGATGTGACGTGGAAGCGGTCCAGGGAGAGACCTGCCCCTCCTCCATCAGCTGATGACGGTAAATAATGTCAACGCGGAGCTGAGCAGGAAGTGTGGCTGCGGCGGTCTCAAACATGACTAAAACAACTCTTTACGTACTCTCTTATTGGAGCAAAAACGGCAGAGTTTGACAACAAGGCAAGTGTATTTGATGTGATCAATTTAAATGCGTGATCAGTGAAGGAAAAAACGTTATTCAAATGTATTTCGAGATGCAACATTTAGCGGCTAACACAGCGTTAGCACGGGCTCTGTGTGTGCTCAATACTTTGTCAAAGTTTGGCTCAGGTCAGTACCGATGTCCCCAGTGGCAAGAAACAGTTATTTGATTTAAGAAAAGGTGCTTGGTTGGTAACATTAACACGTCATTTAGGTTGTATTTGTTTCAGATCTAAATGAAGAATGGATGCTAAATGGTTGTCACGTGTCTATAATTATTTATTATTATTATTATTAAAGTTTCACTTTTTCCTTCTTCAGGAATTCCACTGTTTGGAAGACAATCGAAGATGGATGAAAGTGACAAAATATTTGATTATATAAAAGGAGCTAACCATGTGGAAACAGGTCGACCGTGGGGGAAGCTTATTAAAGTGGACACCAGTGATGAAGTGCTGCTGATCAACAGGGAGAACATAGTTGGCCGTAAAAGAGGTATAAGATTTTAAAATGTGTCTTTTACTTGGCTACATGTAAAATGTCTCTGCTGATCTGCTATGCCAAAGACAAAGCATAAAGTGTGTGCTTGTAGACATGACTGTCAGAGTCTGGACCAGCCTCCCCCTTTAAAACACAAAGCTTTCTTTAGTGCTCCAATCTTAGACAGCCCCCTGTGATGATAACAAAAGGCACCCATTGAGAACATGTGTGCAGAATATTAAGTAGTTTTTTTTGTATGGCTATGCCTAAGAAAAGTCTAGCCCTATATTTCCCCACCAGTCTGCTTTGTTCTGTGCTTTGCAGTCTATCTTATATGCAAAGAGGGGAGATTTAATTGGTGCATCAGGGCAGTTTAAGATTTAAAGAGTACAGAGGTTTTTAGTTGTAGAATGTTTTGTGAGATTTACATATTCCAAACAACCAAAGAAAAGAAATCTTTAAAATGATTTCTGATTGTTTCACAGGCTGTGATCTGTCATTTCCATCAAATAAGCTGGTGTCAGGCGAGCACTGTAAAATAGCTCTTGAGGAAAGATCAGGTTTAGTCTGGCTTGAAGACACAAGGTATGCTCACATTTATTCTGTATTAGATATAATATCAGATTCTGAGTCTCTTTACACGTATTTTGCAACTTGAACTGAATGTGTGACGTTGCTTCTTGTAGCACTAATGGCACCGTGATCAACATGTCAAAACTGGTTAGAAAACAAACCCATGTTCTGCAACATGGGGATATCATCCACTTTGTGTACAGAAAAAGTGAACCACAAGAAAGTAAGTTATCAAGTATATATTACAAGTATATTACATTTGAGTAGCCATTTTTACTTAAAGTACCCAAATGTTTTACTTACAATTGTAACAACTCTTCTAGATGTTGCGTATGTCTTTCATTTAATTCATTCAGAGCAAGAAGCTTCCCACAATACATCTGGTAAATAGACAATGACTATCATACTTGTGCTGTTTACTTTTGTAAATTGCTAACAATTGTATTTACTTATTTTACAGATCACTCAGCTCCTGTCCCACCCTCCGACGTGACCCTCTCTGTTTCTCCTGTGTTACTCACAAAACCTCCACAGGGTTTGACACAAGAAGAGCCACTGCCTTCTACCTCCACGTCTCACTACTGCATTGAGAGCACTGCGTCTGTGCAGGGTGCAACCTCCCATACCACCACTGGTACATTTCCCATTCTGTTTTTGTTGTTAAAATGGTACTAAGCATTATTTAAGAGTTGGAATATTACAATTTTCAGAAAAAGTGGTTCTCATGTAAATCCCAGTTTTCGTCTTTGGCAAGAGACTTTGATTTTGCCTTTATAATACAGGAATGATTGTGTTTGTGGTAAATGATGCATGTTCACAAAAAGGTCTGTGTCAACAGGTTTTGTAAGAAAGTCTTTATAATTATGTCTATTTCCATTTACAAGGTCAACAAAAGACTCTGACCTGGCCTGACTCTGCACAATATGATAACAATGACCACTTGGAGCCTGAAAGCAAAAGGAGGAAAACTGATCATGGTAAATGCTCAGTATTAATTTATAATGTATTTTCTCTATTGTAACACGTATATTTACAAACCACATTATGCAGGCTCACTGCAAAGGGCTGAAGTATCAGGACCAGGTACACAAGGGAATGTCGATGTTGGGCCTAAACCACAAGCACAAGTAAAGAAGACTGATATAATGGAAGAATCGCTGACTTGTATTATTTGCCAAGACCTATTATACGACTGTATTAGGTGAGACTCTGAGTTCTTCTAATTGTACACTACAGAAAGTGAATCTCCTGATTTAATTTACTTGTCTTCTTTGGAATATAAATTTTATTTCAAATTTGACAAGTTTAGATAAAATGGGCTTAGATTTTCTAAAAGAGTGTGACATTTCTCACTTAATGCCCTTGGTATTGGCACTGTATTCAAACCAGTTTGAAATACTTAAAGTTGCTTTATGTAATCTTTCCGGTGGAGGCTCCATCACATGCTTGTCTTTATGGAGAAAATCTAAATGTTTTAAATACACTCATACAAACATATTAACAAGTACAAGTAATATTAACTCATGAAGATATTCATTTGTACTGTCAAGACATTGTACATTGTACAAACTTTTGTTTATCAATCAAACAATATTTATAAAGCGCTTTTCATACAAAATTGTAGCACAAAGCGCCTTAAGAAGGTGATGATGAAGGTGATGAATTCAAAACTTTATTTCCCAGCTTACAGCCTTGCATGCACACATTTTGTGCTGCCTGCTACTCAGGTTGGATGGGGCGTTCTTCTCTTTGCCCCACCTGTCGCTGTCCTGTGGAGAGGATCTGCAAAAACCACATCCTCAACAACCTGGTGGAAGCATACCTCAGTCAGCACCCAGGTTTGTATGACATTACTTTTTTTTTTAGAATTTTGGTGGATGATAATTCTGCCCTAATAAGTTGACTGAATAACCAGTGCAGTTCTTCCACAGAGAAGAGCCGCAGTGAAGAAGACCTAAAGAGCATGGACAGTCGTAATAAAATTACCCAGGACATGTGGCAGCCCAAAGTGGAGCGCACTTTTTCTGATGAGGAGGCCAGCTCAGATTACCTTTATGACTTTTCTGACAATGACAGTGATTCTTCAGATAACAGGTAAGGCCTTAGGTTAATATTTATTAATCACTTATGAATAAAATGCAAACAGCTACTTGAATGGATAAGATTTCAATTCACACATGAAAATCACAGGATGCCAGCAGTGGCTTATTTGATTAGATTTAATTTATGCACAACCAACAAATGCAGCCAGTTATCAACAACATCAAAAATCCTCTTCCTCTTAAATGGAGACCAACTATGTAATCCCAAACAGTATATCAAAGTACAGATCCATTCTGATGGATTTGTATGTGCTCTCTATCTACAGCCAACCTTTAGTGATGTGCAGACAGTGTCCTGGATACAGGAGTGAGGTCAGTCAAGTGCTGCTGGCCCCAGGTTCCAGCTACTGGCTCCCAGGTTTGTCTGTTCCGCTCACTCCTTTGCCCTTACCCACTGTACCCAAGCCCCCTGCCAAGGAGGGGCTTACGAATACTAGCAGTGAGCAGCCCTCGACATCTGCTGATGCATCATCAGGTAAATTTAACTAATGACTACTTATTTTATTATTAACATTGTGGTACACATGTACTCTGCTTTGTCTACAGATCCTGTTGTTTCTCAACAGTACTCCTGCCCCCCTTATGCCTCACATCTGATCTGTACCTGCTGCCTCCAGCCAATGCCAGACAGGCTCACTGAGCAAAATACACAAAACCAACAGAAGCTGTATACTCAGCAATGTGAGTTACTTTGGAAAAGAACATGAGTGAAAAGTCCCTCAGTCGTCCAGGTAGAATCCATGATAACAGGAGAAGTTCAATTTGTCAACTGGACAAAGTTTGTTTGGTTGAAAATGTTTTCAACCAAACGTTTTCAACCAAACAAACTTTGTCCAGTTGACAAATTGAACTTCTCCTGTTATCTTGGAAAAGAACAATTATTACAAACAAAATGGCTTGTGTGCTGTGGACATGCACTTTTAACACTTTTAAAGGTCCCATGGCATGAAGTTTTCACTTTCTGAGGTTTTTGAACGTTAATGTGAGCTCCCCTACCCTGTTTAGGCCCCCCTTCCCCCCATGGTTAAAAGTTGCGAAATGTCTAAACTGAGCATTTGCGATCCTTTTCTGCGTTAGAAAAAATCAGAGCTCAAACGGGCGATTTTGAACAAGGAAACTTATTGATGTCAGCTCGAAAAAAGAAATGCAAATGCAGTTCCACCCTCGTCTCTTTGTACTCGGCGTCTGTGTAAATCACGCCCAGAGAGTTTGGACTGTGGAGGAGCTACGCAATGCGAAATACGTCTTTTTATTTGCCTGGAGGAACTTGCGAGTGTTTCTAGGCTCGGAAGTCCTTTATCTGAGCCTGTGAATATCTGAAACAGCAGTGGTTTAATTTTATTTTCTGTGGAAATGTGTTTATTTTTCAATGAAAGGCTTCTCATCTCTCCCCCCGTGCAAAAACACGGAAGTGGGTCACAGAGCGGAGCGGAGAGCTTGGCCACGCCCCCACCCCCTACTATAGGCCATCTCTGTCCTCCTCATTTGCATTCAAGCAACAACGCCCATAATGGAGTGTTCCAGAGTGACATTTATGACTCTTTCTCATCTTATCTCTCTTTCTCATGCACTGAGTGTTGATTTTGAAGAAGGATTCATTTACAGTATTAGGGAACCATTAAGGAGCCATATAAAAGCATCAAGAAGTACCATGTCATGGGATCTTTAACTTTTAACCTTTTATAAATGTGTTTACTCTTAAGGTTCCATTTGTCTGCGCTACTTTTGCCACATGTACTGGGGGTGTCCGAGGGTTGGCTGTCAGGGCTGCCTGGCCCGATTCAGTGGTATGTATCTATAGCTAAATAGCCTTGGAGACAATCTCATGATATATTTTTTTAATTGATTGAAATTTTTTGAAGATCTGAATCTGACAGATAAATCTTTGGATGGTGTACTCAACAACAATAATTACGAATCTGAAGTACTTCAGGTATTTACTGAACTTTGTTTTAAATCATTTTTGCTTGGTGCTATTGCTATTAATAAATCCTGTTGTTCATGGGCACCAGAATTACCTGTCTGTGAGAGGAAAGACATGGAGAGATGTGCTGCAGGAGTCTCTGCAGGGTCTGCAGCTGGGCAGCTACACTCTGACAGGTGACACCCGTTAACATTGAAGAGCCGGTGAGGGCAGTGCTTACAACCTGTTTGTCATCATGTTTTCAGATCGACGAATCTCTGCAAACACTGTAATATGCTACTGCTGTGGCCTGCGCACATTCAAGGAGCTGGCCTACAAGTACAGACAAAACATCCCTCAGTCTGATCTCCCAGGTACAGAAACCTTTTCTAAGATATATTTCTGTGCATCAACACTGTGTAATGTGTATGTGTGTGGGTTTTATACAGACTAATGTTGTTCTTTCTTCAGCTGCTGTTACATCTCGCCCTGATTGTTACTGGGGTCGTAACTGCCGTACGCAGGTGAAGGCTCATCATGCCATGTAAGTATTTTAGATTCAAATTACTTAAATTCTCACCAGCTTGTTTCCTCTTGGATTCCCAGTATCCAAATCATGACAAAGCTCTGTATTTGTTTATACCTTTTATTGTGTATATGTTCTCCATGTACATGGCCACTAGGAGGAGCCATTGTATTAAACTGTATATCATCTGGGTCTCATTCTTGTTTTTCAGGAAATTTAACCACATTTGTGAGCAGACACGATTTAAAAACTAAAGGAGTTTAAAGTCTTCCCTTATTACTTTGACCACTGCTGATGAGTATGTTATGCAATGCTTTTGTTTTGTTCCTACTTTTGAGTAGTTAGTCTTATGTTATGCAAACCTTATGCAGCTACAATCAGTGCTCATTTGTAACTCATTCTAATGTCTTATTGTTTGATTTGACATTGGGTTGTATAGAATATTTCTACACACACAAATGTTAACTTTATATGTTAAAAATCTGCACATCAGCCTTGTTCAGGTAGCATCAGTTATGACTAAAACTACCTCCTTTTAAGAGTTTTAAAACACTGTATCAAAATGTGCAGTTTGTCCTTCAGCCTTAAAATCTGACAGAATTATCCCACACAACCACCTGTATAGGCTAAGAGCATTGCTAATCCTATTTTAATATGATGCTGTAGGAAGATTATTTTTTCAGAAAGGTGTCTTATTATAATTGAAATGATTGAATTGTTCCTCATTTGGTGAACAAGTCTGCAGTAACATTCATGTTATCTTTTTGCATAAATAATGCAAATGACCATGCATTGCATTAAATTAAGAGGACAGATAGGGATGCAAGTGCGTCACTGGGTTAAAAATTGTGTAAAAGACTGATTCTTCTGCCTACCAGTACAACTCTTTTTAAGGCAAGTTTCTTTTAAATAACACTTTCAGTTTATCAGTGTATACCCGTAATTAATTCTCATTTATCAGACCAGTTCCTTCAGATTGAAAATTACTTCCTTAGTCAAAACGTCTTGATTTCATGATAGCTCTTTTTCAGTTATGTGATCCTGCTGAAAAAAATCTAGTTTCCTTAGTTTTTCCAGGGCATTACCATGTTCCCATGCAGGAGCAAAAGCCATGTCAAAGCTTATACATACTCAAGTAGATTCATAATCCCATGTGATATTTGTAAAGGATTTCATGTCTGTAGGAAGGGGACCACTGTGTGGTAATGCTGTAACAGGGAATGGGGCCTCTGTTATATTCTTTACTCTGGATAATCATCTTCAAGGTGATTAAAGAAGTGTTAAGGGAACACTTTCTCAGAAAACTCATGGTTAAGTAGGGACTATTGCCAGTTGTGACGCAAAGCACTGACTCCCTGTGGCCTCTGGGGATCAGTCGATAGTATTGACTTGTTTGAATGCTCCTACACATCTCTTTTTAAAGGTAATAACTTTTTAGCAGACTTATCGTTTCTGGTCTATAGCATAGAAAATTAAATCTTTATTGGAAATTAAGTATGTACAGTATTTTGTTAGCATATTATACATTAATTTGGGGAGCTAATTTGAAAATGTACTTTCCAGCTGGCCCTTTATTGCCCTGTAGTCTATTTACAGATTTGCAGTGTAAACTCAATCTAGGTTTTTCCCATTCTATCTTAGTGGGTCCACAGTGGCATTCCTTAGCAGCTCAGGTCCGGAGCACAAGCGCGAGCCGATCCCCTCAATGTAGTGGCTCAGTTTTAATGATTCCCTAGAGGAGGTCTGGGCACTATAAGCCAACAACAGTCCCACGCCGCTCCAATCAGGCACCAGGTCTAAAGAGGCTTTATGCATTCTCCCCAAGGTGAGGGACTAGGGTTCATGTTGTATACTAAGGCAAATATATACTCTTGTTGTATGCATCCTGTCACAATATGGATGCCATGAAAATGTACTATTCAATCAATGCACTATTAAGCTGTTCAGATGATTATGTTGTAGTTTAGGGACTTATTTTTACTTGATTTAGCAAAAAATGTATTTGCCCAATGTTTTTTGCTCTTTATAAAAAAAAAATAAACGATTTGCCTGTGATTGTCTATACTAGTTGTGTTATTTGATATCTTTCATAACATTTTGCTTGTCTGATCAGATGTACGTCAACACTTGAATGCCCAGAATGCAATGAATTGAGAAATGAAACTTTTAGCAGAAATTATTAACTTGAAGCAATTACTACAGTACAGTTAGTCAATTGTAAGTTTTATTGCCCTTTACTGGTCAGCTCTTACTTCCCACATTCCCCACCTGTCCCTATCCCTGCCCAGTTCCTCATTTTCATATACTGTACACTAATCACCGCAATCTGGAGATTCCCTGAGCCGGTCACCACTGAACAGAGGCCTCTAATCATTGAAAACTGGTTGTAAACCCATTACAATCCGTGGATGTTACTCTTGAAAACAGACATCTGTGACACTGAAATGTCTTCTTTATTAAAAATTTACAATAATTCAGTACATTTAAATACTATTGCTACATCTATAATCTACATTTTAACAGTGTATAGTAAATACTCTTAAATTCCCTTTACAATCCAGTCTGTATACGTGTACATATATACTATATGTATATACAGGGGGTCCTCGGGTTACGACGGTCTCGGGTTACGACGTTTCGTGGTTACGAACGCGCCCCCATTAAAAAAAATATGTATATATTACGCGTCATTCCGTCTTACACGGTTTAGCGTGGTAAGAGATGTAAACAAACGCACGCGGCGCGCGGCGCACGGCGGAAGAATACGCTCTGTTGTGGTTGTAGGGAGAAGAAGACAGCCTCATGTGCGTGCCCAATGTGGGCGGAAGTACCTGATGTGGGCTCTGATCTGCTCCTATGAAAGCGACAGTGATAACCAAGCAGCGTAGTGGTCTAATTATTGAGATGGAAAGGTTATTGGTGCTTTGGTTGGAAGATCAAAGGCAAAATCCGGTTTACGACGAAATTCGGGTTACGACGCGTCTTAAGAACGGATCAACGTCGTAACTCGAGGACTCCCTGTACATATATGTATACATAAAATATGCAGTATTATATATATATATATATATAATATATATATATATATAATATATATATATATATATATATTATATATATTATATATATAATATATATATATATAATATATATATATATAATATATATATATATAATATATATATATATAATATATATATAATATATATATATATATATATATATATTTTATACACATACACAAGGCTGTAACATTTATTTAATCTATTCTGTAACACTGCTCCGTAACAGTCATTTAAAGTACCAATCTACATATGTTCCACAAAAGGGGTGAGCAAAATCCAACACAGATTTCACTGAGCGTCAAAGTGCAATAGCTGGTGTGTTACTTTGAAATGCTGCTAACCGTTGGACAGTAGGAAAAAAGAAGACATCTATTTTCATATTCTCTACAATGGCAGTCAGTACCTTAGCATATTCTTTTCATCATTCAAATACAGCTTAATAGAAATGTAGTGATCAGCAAGGACACAAATATTTAATGTCCGTGTAATCCCTCGTCCAGGATAAGGAATTCATGATTTTGACACAGGAGTCGGGAATGCTCTCTCCACTCAAACGAACCGATGATTTGATTCTTTGCAATTATGATATTTTTGGCACTTACTTAATATATTCAAATTATGGCTTTGTACGTGAAATGCAACATTCATTTTGATCGTAACCTTTAAAAACAAAAGAAAAATAACTCTTGCACAGTACTGTATTTCCATCAAGCGACAATCTACAAAGTCAGGTGAAAATATACTTAAGAAATTATGCCATTATGTCATTAAGTGGAACTAACACAAAGTCCAAGTCTTTATAAAATTAATCACTTGGTCACATCTGATTGACCACACTGCACAGAGCTGTTGACGGACTGATTGGCACCTGGCTGTCACACATCGTATGGGGCATTTTGGAAGCTGCTATAACCCCTCCCGATGCCTGGCTACCCCACGGCCTCCACTCTCCTCTTGCCCTCTGGCTCTTGGGACTACCTCCAGCTGACCTTTTCCCCTCATAGACCCCTCTCACAAGTCCATTCAGCGCTTGGGGGGCTGCTGGGTGGTCCAAGTGCTCCGCTGGGACCAATGGCAGCCGGTCTTCCTCTTCCGAAATGGCAAAAACCTGTACACTCACATGCTCCCCTTCAGCCTGGATCTCCCCTCGCCTTTTCCCTGGCTGGCTGCTCTCTATGATGGATGAAACAGAACCAGGCACAGGGTCAGAGGTGGGACCCGGAGCTGTAGGGGCCTTTGTTGGGTCAGTTGTCCCAGAAAGCATACCGAAACAAGGGCCAGTGAATCTGGAGCGCCGCAGATTGCTGGTTGAGTTGAGACGGCGCTGTCTTTGGGCCGGTTGGGTGAGAGGATAAGAGGCATTGCTAATGGCGGATTCAGAGATGGTGCTGGTGTCTCCTTTTGCCAAATTCACTTCAGAAAATACCTCCCGGCCATTGTTTCCTCTACCATCTGCAACCAGGCTGGATGTAGCCTAAGTTGGAAGAGACAAGAAATATTTTTTTGACATTTTCCTACTAGGATTCCTACAACATTTTTTTTTCTTCCATGTATCCTGTGATTGGGTACACAATTTTTCCGGGAGTGGGAAGGCTACACACATAATAGTGTACTGTGCGTGTAAAATTTAACAAGCCTTGGATTTATATAGTGGTAGGGTAAAACATTGCTAAATGTAATGTAAGCTATTCAATGTCTTTCTCAAATTAGTACTGAAAAACACAGGCATAGCTCTACCAACCACAGATTTGAGTAGATTTGATTTTAGTAGTTGAAATTACAGTTTGACCCTACTTGTTAACATATTTTATGGTTCTTTGCTTTTGAGGTCATCACAGCCTGACTTGCCTTCTAGTATGCAGTGATAAGCTTGCATATCTTTCATGTTTTTGTTTTTTTTTCCACCAGAAAAACAAACATACATCTAGGTAGGTTTAGCACTAGCACAAAGCGAGTACTAACCAATGACTAAATTATATTGTATAGTAAAAGATGAAAAGTGAGGATTATAATACTGACTGTGTCCAGCAGTTTTGTGAAGGGACTGGTTGAGTTCCAGCTGCACCACTTCTTGTGCAGTTGTGGCAAAGGAGGCAGGAAGTCCTGAAAGGTGCGCACGCTCCAGGCTCTGGGTCTGGAGCTGCTCCCAGATTTAGACCTGGCCCCAGACGAGTCTGGAGAGGGCCAGTCCCCAGAAGGGCCCGGACCGGTGTCACTGAGGCGAAGAAACCTCTCACGCTGCTAAAGACGAAAAAGACAAAAACATATTGAGACATACGCCAATTCTAAACAAAGAGAAGCATCTAACTATAATAAGTAGGCTGACATTTTGCATGTTAAAGTCAAAATCCTGGACTCGTGCTAGGGTTGAGCAATACTGACAGTGATGAATATATCAGTCTCTGTTTTCTTGACATTTTTGCAGTTCAGAAATGTACTAGAACATGCACAATTGTAACAGTCTTTGTTCAGATTCAAGTCATGCACAAAAGCTAATCAAGTAAAACTGCCATACATGAGAAGGAATTCAAATCATGTTTCTTTTAAAAAATAGTCTTTATTATGGGAAATATCGGGTACTTGGCATTTGATATTTCTTGGCATTACTTCAAAAGAACAATGTTGGTATAGTCAGTGTTTTTATATATATTGCTCACCTCTAACTACAACTGAAGGCTAAAGAAAATTACTTATAAAAACTATACTTCAAACTCTGCAACCCCAGAAAAAGCTGACAAAATGCAAAACCATGTTCAGCTAACACAATGTTAACATAGGAACAAAGCTTAGAGACAAAGGGTAAAACAAACTAATTAAAATGCAGATTGCTACAGCATTTATGCTCCCATTATACTCAGGCACTCAACTGCAGCTCCAATGGTTACTGACCTGCATAGACTAACAGCTTTGCATTGAAACATGCACGCATTTCTGATAATGGACAAAAAAAATGCAAATATACATTACTGTATATAAAATCAATACATTTAATTAGTCTAAAAACATTTTTCACCTGACTTTTGAAACATCTTCCTGTAGATTGTATTGTGTTGAATCATGGATTATTGAGAAGGAATGGTTCTGAGCAGCTTTGGCTTAATAGTCAGCTAACTGAGCAGGTGTGGACAATTTCTTCAGTATTTAGTATGTATTTAAGAAAAGGAAGTCGTTGGTTGCTTATATGTTAGTGGCTGTTGAGAACGTTTTGAGTCTTACACTCCACTGATCAATAGCATATTAACAACATAATTAATACATAGTACCAAGTAGTAATACAAATGGCAAAGAGACCCAAGATTTTTTTTTAATGGATTCTTTTCAGCTTTAAGCCATGTTAGAAAGCTGTAACCTTCTCAAAAACATACCTGGAGTTGTGTTTTGTTTTAGTCACACATGTTGGAGTAACCCTTGATTATTAGCCTGTCTACATCAAAGCTCAAAATGCTCTGTTCCACCTTGTGTTAGTAGTTTTCAAGTTAACAGCTACCTTTTACATTTAGATTGGCAATTCCAGGGCTGAAATTATCCAAATGACTCTACTGAAGGTGTATGGAGTTTAAAAGCACAATAGAGCACTTCCTGTATTACCATATGACATCACAAGGCGGAACAGAGTGTTTTCAATTTGTGAGAACTCAGCCTAAATATGCAGGGTTTGCAACAACAAAAAAAGTTAGTGATGAGGAAACATTATAACATAGATCATAAAATAGCGTAATATGGGCCCTTTAAAGGAACTACGAACAGCACTGGCCAAAATTGAAAGTGGCATTGCATTGGGTCAGGGCAAAAGGTGTGAATTTTCACTAGGTAAGGACGTGGTTAACAATATTTTGGCACTAATCGTACATGGCAGGTGGGACGTGCAAAGGTTTTAGGGATTGCAGGGAGAGTGAGAACCAGGTAATCCTCCTCACAGAGTCACTAGCAGCTAACTTTGTCTTGACAAGAATTAAAAAGGGTTTAAATAAAAGTGTTCCTTTCGTTATTTAAAGCCCAAAAGCACAATGGCAACTTTGAGAGCAGACACATGCGGTTTGATATGAGCCACCCAGCACACAACAGTGGTCCTGTTGTGTCACAAAGAATAGTCACTCTTCAGTTTTTTTCAGTTTTCTAATCTTAACCTCTAATTTGGAAATCTCACTGGCATAGATTAAGCCTCTTTAAAATGGTCTATAGCAACAATTTCTTATCAAACATGTTTTAGAGACATGAAGCCTGGCTGTAATGCTTGATCCTCTGATTGCTATTGCCCGCCATTAGCCCATTTGTCAATAATTATGTACATGAAAGTCTGTATGGAGGACACACACAGGCAGACCACACGGTGAGTGCCAAAGTGTGCATAACACACACAAACAGACGCACAATTGGAGCTGGGAATCTGGCGCTGTAGATAATTCTCCATTAGCCTAGGCAGCACAAAGCTTGCCAGTCCTTCAAAAAGCTGCCAGAGCGGTTTGATGCCAACTCTCTGAGGGAATACAAAAGGGAGCAGAGAAAATACTTTGTTGAGATGCTTCCTCCCCAACTTTTCTCCCATATTTTAATTATCCCTGTTTTCAAGTTATGTCCTTGTACATTTCATAGCTACAGTCTGTACCACGCGTTTGCTGGCAGAATGGTGTCAGGCCTATTACGAACACTGGGTCAATTCAAGCCATTCAAAGCGCTGTCACCTCAGATGTTTAGGAGGGACCATCTTTCATGGGTGGGAAGATAACCAAATGAGAACTATGTGTCCTATCTGGACACAGATATAATGGCCATAATTAATAATAATATGAAGAGTCACGCACAATTAGTGCGGTCTAAAGGCCAACACACTGTGTTCCAAATTATTATGCAGATTATATTTTTCTCTGATTTTGCTAAATTGTCAATATAAAGGATAGTCATTATAATTTTCAAGTCATCAACCTTTAGAATACAATTTGAATGTTATTGAACAAACCTCCCAATGATAACGGTGTTGCACTGTTCCAAATTATTATGCACAATGGAGTTTCAAGCCATGTTATTGTTGTAAAGAACTGAAAATGGTCATTTGTTTATTTTTCAATTAGAAGCATTAGCATATTAATGAAATCAAAAGCTATTTCAATCAAAACATCTTAACAGACAAAGTTACATTTGAACATAGGACCCTTATTTGAGCTTCACAAAACACATCCATTGAACTTGCGAGTTTGTGGAGAGTTTCTGCTTGAATTTCTTTGCAGGATGTCAGAATAGCCTCCCAGAGCTGCTGTTTGGATGTGAACTGCCTCTCGCCCTCATAGATCTTTCACTTGAGGAGCTCCAAAGGTTCTCAGTAGGGTTGAGGTCAGGGGAGAATGGGGGCCACACCATGAGTTTCTCTTCTTTTATGTCCATAGCAGCCAATGATGCAGAGGTATTCCTTGCAGCATGAGATGGATGGTGCACTGTCATGCATGAAGATGATTTTACTATGGAAAGCACGTTTCTTCTTTTTGTGCCATGAAAGAAAGTGGTCAGTCAGAAACTCCACGTAGTTTACAGAGGTCATTTTCACACATTCAGGGACCCTAAAGGGACCAGCTCTCCCCCCATGATTCCGCCCCACCACCTCCTCGCTGACGTCCCACCCTTGTTGGGACATTGTGGCCATCCACAAACCATCCACCACTCCATCCATCTGAACCATCCAGGGTTGCACGGCACTCATCAGTGAACAAGACTGTTTGAAAATGAATGTATGTATTTCTGGGCCCACTGGAGCCGTTTCTGTTTATGAGCTTTGTTTAATGGTGGCTGAATAGAAGGTTTATGCACAACTGCAAGGCAGAAACCATCCTCATTGTGCCTTTATCTGCACAAATCCGTGTGTGCTCTGAATCAGCTACAAATCTCTTAATAATACGAAGATTATGCTTAAGTTTTCATAAAATATCTAAGGTTTTCATACCTTGACCAAATTATTTCTCACTTTTCAGCACTAGAGATCCTTTCCCCCCCATATTGCTTGAAAATGGTGCTCTGCTTAATCACGTGGAACGTCCTTCTTAAGTCGTTTTTCCTTTATTTGGACACCCCTGGTAAACTCATTGGCACAGGTGTGTGAGATACAAGACCATCTATGAGTTTCACATTTCACAACATTTGACCTTCATGACACTTAAACACAATTTGCATAATAATTTGGAACATGGTGTAATGTCTTTAATTGTATTCCTCTGCAATGATTTAGTGCACTGTGTAGATTGGTGTGTAATTGCTAAAGTCTAATTATGGCAAGTAAATGGTAACTACTGGACAGGTGCGTAATTCTAATTTATTTCATGGTAATATGTTTAAATGTAACCCAAACCTTAACCCAATACAAAGACCATGAAACATGGGAACAGCAAAATGCATTTAAGCCTTGTTATTCCAATTACAATATTGTGCTGTATACTGTGTGATTTATAGGTGCACTATGTAATTTTTTGTTAGGGGCCTGTCAAGTGCTTATCTCCACGGAGATCTTATCACTTTGTGCCTTACAATGTTCCATTACATCCCTACAGTTCAGTGGCATTCGCATGAGTTGTAAAAAGCATGTGTATCAGTGTGATGGTACTAAAATTTCAAACTCAATACTAAGGAATAGACTTGATACTCAATCTGCGAATCCGACCGATAGTGGAACCTCAAATCCAGAAAGAGCAGTGTGGTTTTCGTCCCGGCCGCGGAACACTGGACCAGCTCTATATTCTCCATCGGGTGCTCGAGGGTTCATGGGAGTTTGCCCAACCAGTCCACATGTGCTTTGTGGACCTGGAGAAACCATTCGACCGTGTCCCTTGTGGGGTCCTGCAGAGAGTGCTCTGGGAGTATGGGGTCTGGGGCTCTTTGCTAAGGGCTGTTCGGTCCCTGTATGACCGGAGCAGGAGCTGTGTTCACATTGCCGGTAGTAAATCGGACCCGTTTCCAGTGAATGTTGGACTCCGCCAGGGCTGCCCTTTGTCACTAGTTCTGTTCATTGTGTTTATGGACAGAAGTTCTAGGCGCAGTCAGGGGTCGGAGGGGATCCGGTTTGGGGACCACAGGATCTCATCTCTGCTGTTTGCAGATGATGTTGTCCTGATGGCTTCATCGAACCGGGACCTCCAACATGCACTGGGGCGGTTTGCCGAGTGTGAAGCGGCTGGGATGAGGATCAGCTCCTCCAAATACGAGGCCATGGTTCTCGCCCGGAAAACAGGGTGAGGGCAACCCGGCCCCGGATAAGTGAAAGAAAATGGATGGATGGTTAATTTTCAATATTTGACATTTCAAATGTGTATACCTGTGAGGATTTCCAGATAAATATTGTTGATATTGATTATGACAAAGGCAGATGTCTTACTGTATGTGGAGTGAGTGAGAGATGTCCGCTGATGGCGCTGGGTACTGGAGATGTGAGGAATACTTCATCTGGTCCAAGGTCGAGCTCCATCAAACCACTAGAAAGATCCACCTCTGCGCTCTGGGACAAGTCTCCACCCGCACTGACTGCACAAAGAGTCAAAAGCAAAGGGGATAATGTTTTTCATCTATAAACACATTTGATGGATTATACAGGATGTACGCTAATAATAAGTTGAGCCTTTTGCTGAAAAGTTTGCATGGGTAATCCAGTTTCCCAAATAAAAAAAATCTCTAAATACTATGTTATGTGGGAACTCCTTAGAGGAATTTAATACTGTACTCCCTTAATCTCTCAAAAAAAATGTTTTTAAATCCTTGTGTGTAAAATACAATGATAGAATGTAACAAAGTAAAAGTACTTAAGTAAACATTTTAGGTATCTGTAGTTTTTTTTGTTGTTGGTTTAATCACATTTGTAGTTTGAGCAAACATATAAATACTAAAAAAACTATATCAACTACAATAAAACTATAACTCAACACAAATCTTTATTAAAAATAAAATGCTTTTTAAACCATTTAAGACCTTAACATTTTCACAAAATACTTTTACCTACTACTTAGCGTTAAATACTTAAGTAGATTTTTTCATGTGATACTTTTACTTCTACTTGATTAGTTTTTGTTCTAGTATTTGTACTTTTATTTAAGTAACAAACTTGACTTCGACACTGCTAAAATCAGACCACTGGGTAAAATTCAGTCCTTTTGGTAAAACAAATGGAAATAGTTATGGAACGTAGTTGTCTATTATTTGTACACTGTGTAGAGTGTTATGCACCTGTATGAGGTGGGGTATCCTTCTTGTTTTCTTGTACTCTGGTGGTCTCCTGGTTGGTCTGATTCTCTGTGATCAGCTGAAGCTCACTCACCTCAGACACAATGTTAGGGACTCCCTCTGGTACCTTCCAAATAAAACATACTAAAAATGTTTACAGGCACAATATACTGGGTTGGTGAAGGTTAGTATTTATTCACTAACTTTTACTAATTGCACTACTGCAATTACACACTGCTTGCAGTAGTTTACCGCAACTTAAAGGTGCACTGTGGGGGTCTGTTACCTTCTTGTTTCTAGGGATATGTCATTGCTCACATTAAACAGCTTAGTTTACGTTATTCAATTACAGGTGTGGTTTTATTGCTCACAAATACCTAGAAAAACAGGTATTCTGACAGTGAGCGTCTGCCTCTCCACAGATCTGACCTATAATTTGGTCTGGTTTGGTCTACATGAAGACAGAAAGGCGAATACCATACTGTACCCTCCATTATAAACAATGCAACTTTAAATCAGACTTTACCCCAAAAAAGTAACTTGATAATGACGTAGTATCCATATCCTCATCAAATACTAAATTTGTACTAATGTAAAAGTAAAAAGTACAGATGAAAAATACTATGTATTATTATTATTATTATTACTCAGAGTACTAGTTACTGTTTAACAATTTTTTTTTGTAGCATTTTAGATTTATTTTTATTTTTTTATTTTATTTATTTATTTGAATGGGACAGCATGTATTAATGAACGACTAGTGCCGTAAATACATCGGATTTAGCTAGGAGCTAATTTCCATCCGTAGTTCCCATAGATCAGAATTTTATATTTGCAGTAAAGTGAGCATTTGTAATTAGTTACTTCCACTCCCATTTTTGTAAACCCTAGCCACTTAAGGTTAGGAATAATATGATGTTGACCAATAACATCAAATCCTTGGACAATATCTATCCACAGTGGGAATGTCCAAAACAATATGATAACAACAATAGTTATCCCTAATCATATAATACTAGGTACATGTTAAATCATGTGCGTGACTAAATAAACAGGTTATAAACTTGAAGTACAAACTGTGGCATGAGTTTTCACCTAGTTAACCTCCCAGCTTGATCAACCTGTTCTACATCTACTACAGTATAGTGTATTCATTCACGTGACCCTAAAAGTGAGTAAGCAGGTGAATAGATTAGGAAGGCGGCACGACAAATGCAAGAACAAAGAGTAGCAAAGTAGAAGGAAAAACAATCAGGAGGAAAAGTCTTTTTTTTTTTTTTTTACCTCAGGGCTGTTAGATGTGCTGGAGTTGGCTCTTTTTGGACACAATTTGGGTCTGCAAAACAAAACATAAAAAAACATAATCAGAGAGCAATTAAAGACAACATTGACCATGCTGAGACATCATAATAGTACGTACTCTACTTCAGTGTATGGCATAATTTTCAGTGTTTAAAAAATATAAATGAAATAAGTTATTATGTTGTACAATATGAGTCAAACTCATTTTTAAATATTCTCATTTCTGCTCCCAAGGATGTAAATTCTCCACACAAACAATCTGTTCGCTGGCAAATTGCCAATAATTAACTTCTTTACATTTTCTTTACAGTGTCACTTAACTATAATGCAGACTCAGCTTCAGGGTATGAATACATGTATGGCTAACTCAATGACTTGAAATTTCATTCACTGAAAAAACACAAGCTCAGGAAACGTACACAAGTCCAAAATACCAGTGGTCATTCTCCTCTTTAAAAAAGTCCCATTGGATTATTTGGAGACAAGAACTATCTCAGATTCACAATTAAATCTGGCACAATGCATCTCTCCTGTTAAAGGTTTATATATTGTGCACTGTCCCTGTCTCATAAATAGAGATAGAATATCAAAAAGAAAATCCAGAAAATCACATTATAGAAAATATATTAAATGATTTGCATTTCATTAATAAGTATTTGATCCCCTACCGACCAACCAGAGTTCTGGCTCCCACAGACCAGTTAGACACTCCTAATCAACTCGTCACCTGAATTAGACTTCTGTTTTAACTAGTCACCTCTATAAAAGACACCAGTCCACAGAATCAGTCAATCAGACTCCAATTTCTCCAACATGGCAAAGACCAAAGAGCTGTCAAAGGAAGTCAGAGACAGGACCGTAGACCCGCACAAGGCTGGAATGGGCTAGAAAACCATAAGCAAGAAGCTGAGTGTTAAGGAGACAACTGTTGGTGCAATTGTTCGAAAATTTAAGAAATACAAAATGACCATCAATCAACCTTGGTCTAGGGTTCCACACACGATCTGACCTCGTGGGGTTTCAGGGATCATGAGAACAGTGAGAACTGTCAGCCTAGAACTACACGGGAGGAGCTAGTCAATGACCTCAAGCAAACTGGAACCACAGTCACCAAGAACACCATTGGTAACATTTTATGTTGCAGTGGATTAAAATCCTGCAGTGCTTGCAAAGTCCCGCTGCTTAAGAAGACACATGTGCATGCCCGCCTGAAGTTTGCCAATAACCACCTGAATGATTTAGAGAGTGACTGGGAGAAGGTGCTGTGGTCAGATGAGACCAAAATCGAGCTCTGGCATTCTCAACTCGCCGTGTTTGGAGGAAGAGAAATGCTGCCTATGACCCCAAGAACACCATCCCCACCGTCAAGCTTGAAGGTGGAAACATTTTGCTTTGGTGGTGTTTTTCTGCCAAGGGCACAGGACAACTTCACCACATCAACAGGAGGATGGACAGAGCCATCTACCGTGTAGCCATGTACATTAAAATCCTGAGTGACGATCTTCTTCCCTCTGCCAGGAAACTGAAAGTGGGTCATGGATGGGTCTTCCAACACAACAATGACCCAAAACATACAGCCAAAGCAACAAAGGAGTGGCTCAAGAAGAAGCACATTAAGGTCATGGAGTGGCCCAGCCAGTCTCCAGACCTTAACCCTATAGAAAACCTATGGAGGGAGCTGAAGCTCCGAGCCGCCAAGCGACAGCCACGAATCCTTGATGATTTAGAGAAGATCTGAAAAGAAGAGTGGACCAAATTTCCTTCTGATATGTGTGCAAACCTGGTCAACTACAAGAAACATCTGATCTCCGTGCTTGCAAACAAGGGTTTTACCACAAGTACCAAGTCTTTTTTGGCTAGAAGGTTCAAATATTTCACTCAATGAAATGCAGATCAGTTTATATATTTTCTTCTAAAGTTATTTTCTGGATTTTCCTTTTGATATTCTCTCTCAATGTTAAAATAAACCTACCATTAAAATTATAGACTGTTCATTTCTTTGTCAGTAGGCAAACCTACAAAATTAACAACTGATCAAATACTCATTTCCTCCACTGTACATGGGCTAAGATGGTTTCTATTCAGACCATGTTTATTTCCCTGTAATGGAAATCTGTCATTTCAAATTAAGTGCGTGTCCAGTGTTAAGGTTATTAGGCTTCAAACTGGCAGTAATACGAAAAACTGTTTCAACAGAAGGCAGATTAACTAATGTTAATAAATCCTATAATTGTTCATTCTATAATATCTGTTCATCCATGCATTTTCACTTTATCAGATTAAGTTATACGAGTCAATGAAGCGCGTTAAAATACTTAATAATAAGTGAGTATTTTAAGTATTAAAACATTAATCTTACATGAATGAGTACATGAATGAGTTCATAAAAGCTATCGGTCAAATGAGGGCATCCCCCGCTGCGACTCCTAGCCACCTTTGGCAGATTTTTGGATCGTACTGAATGTGGAAGTTAATCTCATTGTAGGGTCTTATTGGAAAGGTTTGCTCGAGTTTACCCGCTCAGTTGTTTCTCAATGTTTTCAGTGAACGAAATTAATATGTAAAGAGAAAAAAAAATAAAAATACTTTTCCAGGGCTTGACGTTTCATGGTAATGCGTTTCCTGGCTTCCAAATGACTTGTGTTGTTGTTCTTGCCAATTGCACTTTCGTTTTATTGAACACATGCTTCCAATTTCCCCATCATTAAGAGTGAGAACCCGTGGAGTTATTGTGCCTGTCGGATTGGCTGGAGACACTGAGCTGCAATGGAAATTAACACAAATCATAATAAACTGTGGTGGTTCCCACAGCATGAGGAACACAGCCTGTCACAAACTCAAAGCGCTTTTTAATGATACGTCTATTTGGGCTGCTTACTTTTCTGGTTCAAAAGGAAAGTTTATTCAAAATGTAATATCAAATAAAATGCGTAACAGTGTATTGCAGCTATGATTTTTTGCACTACTGTCACAAACATGGTGGATTTCCATGGTAACCGATATTTTTTCCATCCCAAGATCTATAATAAGGCAAGATTTCACTAATAATACTGGATATAAAGGATGCAGTTCTTTTAAATATACATGTTCACTGGTTGAAAATCAGTAGCAGGTACAGTACCAGCAGATGCTCATTTATAATAAAACTGAAAAAAGCTGTATGGTTACATCTAGATGTGTCTTCATGTTATTTCTTAGGACAATATTACAAAAACATGTTCTGTGCTTGTGGTTTACATTGCTTTTATGTGAATCATGGTAAGACCAGAGCCAGTAGTCTATAGAACCCATCTCACAGACTGATCTATGCTCCGTCCAGGCTTCTAATTTTTATAGAATCAATGCCAGCTGCTGTACCTTGAATGCCCCACTGTCTTTGGTGAGAACAGGCCACATGAAGGAAGCCTGCTGGTCACAGACAAGCCCAACTTACCATGGAGGGTGACCACTTCAAGTACAGAGGCCTCCAGCTGTGTCAACATCACAGAGGGGTGAATGTGGACACGCACGTGGACACTAATGTGGGCATTTAGAGTCATTCACAGGGAATATTTACTGTACACTCACTTAATGTGGACGGTTAACAGGCGAAATGTTAAACTTGGGTTACATTACGGCATCAGTACCATTTACAGTGATGCGGATGTTAGGGCTCAACTATGTCTACAACCAGAAACTATGGGCCTTCAATGGTGTAGGCTTACCGTGTGGCTATAGACAAAAACATACTCTTAATCACTTTTATTGACTGTAAAACTGAAATATATATGAACATTTCTGGTGGTGGCAAATTACCTGCATGATTCAATGGAAATAGAAAATTAAAATCACAGATCATTTTTCATGGAGATTTTCTCAGAGTACTCAAAAAGAGGTTTGAGCAGATCAAGCTTTTATTTTTCAATGCAAGAAACACGCCAAAATAAAACTCTAAGACGTAACATACAGTATAACTCAGTCAATATAAACATAAGTAAGCCTGGCAGCCAGACTGGAGTGCTCTGCATATTGTATCCACAGAGTCTGGTCACTGCTCTCTACCACCATTTAAAGCCAAACTAAAAAAGCAATACAAACACATAGGAAAATAGTCGTTTCAATTCAATTTCTCAAACTATATTATCCGATCCACTTTTCATAACTATGCCCAAATAAATGTACTCACCTGAATATGATGCAAAGGGCACTGGTCAGGATCATGGCCAGGAACGCTGCTCCACTCACAGCAGCCAGCAAAGAGTCCACCTTGTTGGACGCGAACGCCACATTTCTCCTCGTGTCCGCTGGTTCCGTCCGGTTGTGATAATGAAAGAGCAGAGCAAAACCGCGACCCCAGTGCGTTGTTGTGATCAGCTCCATAATAACTTCCACCATTTCCTGGTTTGAGCCAAAAACCAATTGGCTGCTCGGAGGCCTGTTTGAGCCACAGAATCGAGAGGAGAAAGTAATAAGATCCGAAATGTACAGGACATCATGGGGGCAGGCGTCCAGGACAGACTGCTGTGTTTCTGGAGTGACTGATGAAGTGGTTGATAAAATTGTTGTAGTTTCTGTTATTGTCATGGGAGCGATTGAGGGCTTGCTGTCAGGTATTACAACAAGAGATGGTGAGGGTGCAGAGTTTGAACTTAAATCAGCAGATCTTTCGGCAGAATTTGAAACTTTTGTGAGCTCCATTTTAGTAGATTGCTCTTGGACAACTACCTGCTTAACTTGTTCACCTCGGAAAAGCTGTTGATTCCTAGTTACATCCCTTTTGCTCTGTTGCATCGCCTCTTTTGACGTTTCATCCAAAGAACTCCCTTGGCTAAACATCACTTCTTCATCTGCATCTTCGTCATCAAAATTAGCCATATTCGTGTACTGACTGGGGGCATCGTGGCTTTCAAATACGTCAAAGTCAAATATCTCCAGAATAAGCTGGTAGTCAACGGGCACAAAGAACTGCCAAACACAATGTGTCCCAGAGGAGTAGTTGTAGGGGAATCCAGGTGAAAGGATAAGGCCTTGGGCATCTACCACATCCACCTTGGCACCACAGTCAAAATACACCTGTAACAACAATACATCAAGTTAGACATGTCACAACTTTGAAATCTGAGCTTCCTGTATCACCACGAGCTTTTAGTTAGCGGCTAGCAAACACCCACTGACGCACAGATTTACAATGGCACAGGCAAGGCATCACACAAGCACTCGTATCCGGAGCATTGTTGGTGGTATTAAGTTACAGAGTTATCTGGTTATGGATCACATGACCTCCGAGTTTGTATTGCTGCATTGTGGGTGACCTTTGTATGGCATTTCTCTGGCAGAGTAATGTTGCTTGGGTCTCCTTACAAATCTCATTGTTGTGCGTTTTGCTTCAGTTCAAGTAGGATTTTTCTTGCTTTCTTGGTTATCATTATGACAGATCATTTAATCTGCATACTTTATTTAAAAATGCCTATATTCTTTGAGCCATGTTAAAATGTTGTTACCCCATCAAAAACAATGTTTGAGTAATCCTTTATTATTAGTCAGTCCACATCTCCAATCTCAAAATGCTCTGTTCCATATTGTGATGTCATGTAGTGGTAGTTTTCAAGTTAACAGCTACCTTTTATATTTTGTTCAGTAGAGTTTGTCAATTCCAGGACTGAAATCCTTCAAATGATTCTAGTGAAGGTGTATGGAGTTAAAGAATACAGCAATTCCTGGATTACCACATGACATCACAAGGTGTTTTCTGTTTGAGAGAAGAACTCAGCCTAAATATGTAGAGCTTGTGTGTTAAACGTGTGAATGAGTTTTTGATGAGGAAAGAACATTATAACATAGATCAGAAAATAATGTAATATAGGTTCTTTAATACTGCTTCTGTTTTGACAGTTTTCTTGACCTGTTTTTCTCATGTGATAATTTTGTTTCCAATTAAGGACTTGTGGACTATAGAAAGCTCCTAGATACACTGTGTTTTAGGATATACACTATATTACCAAAAGTATTCGCTCACCCATTCAAATGATCAGAATCAGGTGTCCTAATCACTTGGCCTGGCCACAGGTGTATAAAATAGTTCCAGTTCCAGTGAAAGGAACTTTGAACAATTCCATGCTCCCAACCTTGTGGGAACAGTTTGGAGCGGGCCCCTTCCTCTTCCAACATGACTGTGCACCAGTGCACAAAGCAAGGTCCATAAAGACATGGATGACGGAGTCTGGTGTGGATGAACTTGACTGGCCTGCACAGAGTCCTGACCTGAACCCGATAGAACACCTTTGGGATGAATTAGAGCGGAGACTGAGAGCCAGGCCTTCTCGACCAACATCAGTGTGTGACCTCACCAATGCGCTTTTGGAAGAATGGTCAAAAATTCCTATAAACACTCTCCTCAAGCTTGTGGACAGTCTTCCCAGAAGAGTTGAAGCTGTAATAGCTGCAAAAGGTGGACAGACATCATATTGAACTCTATGGGTTAGGAATGGGATGGCACTTCAGTTCATAGTATGAGTCAAGGCAGGTGAGCGAATACTTTTGGTAATATAGTGTATGTTAGTGATGGGCAAATATTGACAAAAATAACTGGAGCAAGCAAAATGTCTTGGTTGAAATTCAAGCACAAAAAGTAAATGGACCATTAAATTAACCACAAAAGAACTGAAATTTCACTTCCACTTGTTTAGAATGTTACACACAGACATTTTAGTCTCTTTTTAATGTAATTTGTAAGTATTTTATTTAGACAATATTCTCGATATTCAAAACAACAAGTGCAATATTCTGCATTTTTCAATGTAACTGCCACCTCTAATACATGTCCTTTCTTTATCATGGGAAACAATGTCTTGTTCAAGCTAGCTTGAACAAGACAGCACAGCTTGTGTTACTGCCTTTTTGAATAACCTTTGGCGGGGGCATTTCTTCAAACATGCTGGGTATAATTCGTCCCAGGTGCGTGGAGAGGCAGGCAGACCTGGGGCATAAGTAGAGGCAGATGTGTAGCTGGCCAGGCGGCTCAGACCAGACCACTGTAGGGGGGCTGTGTGTTTATGAGCTTTCCTGGCTGCAGCACTTGGACTGAACTCAATATCCCCGTGAAAGACAGGTAACATGGTAACACCCCAGGGCAGAGACTGGACCCTCGCTCTGCCTAAAATCATAACAAAATGTAATACTGTGGAGAGACACAAAGCCATGAGGGACAAAAGGGTCTTTAAACTCAGACATGTCCTTTGATAAAAATAATAAATCATAAATCTCAAAATAAATGCATTCTTTAAAAAAAAAAAAAAAAAAAAACAACTTGCTTGCTGTATATGCACAGCATCCATTTCCAGATATTCATTCATGAGTTGAGAGAGTACCACCGACTAAGCCCGGAGGCATGAGCTTCCCTCCAGGGCTGATACAGCTGACGAGGTCACAGCCAGGTCCACTGCTTATTACGCTCATCTGGGCCCAGACAAGAGCAGGGCATTAGGGCTGAGGAATCATGGAAAAGCTACTATGCTTGGGTCCTGCTGGGTGGTATGGGGCTAGTAAACAAGCAAACTGAAGAAAAATATAATGGCTGCATAAATACAAATAATGTAGATCTGTAGACTTCCATCACCTGGGTTGAAATAATGTTTCACCAACCAAAATCAAAAGCAGAAACACAAAGTGCCCATTAAGGATGCAACAATATAATTTCCCCACAATTCGATGTGTATCTCAGTGGGTATTGATATCGAGATGAAAAGAAAAAAATCTTCATTCATTTTCATATAATTTTGTTCTGCTAATGAACATAATATAATAACACTAGTATGATATTAATGAAGCATTAAATACATTACACACAGTACATTACAGTACAACTACTGTACAGGTGTAGTTTATATGTGAAGTGTTTTAGTTCATTTGGTTCAGCTCAGAATTTTTATTCAGTGAAAATAAGAATAGAAGCTCTATTCTCAGGCTATTTTATATTTTATAATATAGCCAGTCTATTCTTAATATAGACTGTAGGGGAGTTACACTATCAGACTTTTTCTTTTTTAATGATGATTTGATGATTTCTGTCTCAACAGACCATTTTCTGAGTAAAACTTGAGACAGAGTCTGAGAAAAAGATTGCATACATCTCTCACATCACGAGCGCATTTGATTAAAGCTGATGTAAAGCAAAAAGCAATTCTAAAATATTTAAAAGTTTATATCTTTGTCATTCCTGGATCTATCAACATAAAAAGTGACTTCAAGATAAAACACACCTGTTAGAATATTTCAGATGTAAGGCCCTGCGGAGCTGTTTTCTTGCTGCATCTGAGGAGGACACCGCTATAACCGTTTTCCTTTCAGACCAAAATAAATGACAACAAAGTGTGCACGTGAATTGTGAGACCAGTATCGAATGATTCGATATTATATCGAATATCATTGCATCCCTAGTGCCAATTCCGCATTTTTAAAATACATTTCTTTTCTTCTTCTTTAAGCTTCTTTTCTGGTAAATTCTGTCTTCAGCTAAGACTCTCTGAAGACAGTCAAGCTCTTTGAATCTCAATATATCTCTGTTTTACTTTCGTGTTCTATTTAACTTGGGCCCATGGTAATTGTATTTCATTTTTCATATCAACACATTCAATGAAACAGAGTCTAATTTTAAAGAGAAAATTATTTAGGAGCTAGGTATGGGATATAACTTTTCCTTAACTAAGATGCTACTTCAGCGGAGGATGGGGCAAGTAACAGATTTGGGGTTCACTTCATAGTGTTTGCTGCAAATGTTGCGCAATGAAGGAACCCCTTTACAATGTGGGCCATGACAGGGGCTCGAAAAGGACATTGTGTCCCGACTCAAGCACAAGTGATGAAGAGACCATGTGCACATGGGAGACATGCATCTTATATATATATATCTTCTCTAATAATTTAGAAACACAATTTATTATTAAGCTACTGTAGTGTAAATATGCAAAATTAGACAAAGATGAAACCATTACTGTAATGAAAAGGGTCGACTGTGCCACAATGTCCAATGGAAATGGGGCATTCTTATAATGCCGAACATCTCCATTCAGTTACATCACAGGCCGCTCACTGGCCACATGCTAATTATTCAAGGATGCCTTTTCTCACGACAAAACAATGGGCTCGAGTGTGGTTCTGTGCAGATGATATTTGTAATGGGGCAAGCTCATAGTTTACATAAAACTTGGTGCCCCAGTTGTGCTATTGACAGAAGCCTTTCTGAACAGAAGTGGATCAACTGAATGCATCATTGTCTAAAAATGACTTGTTCAGTCAAACAGCAAAACAAATGCAGTCTCGCAGAGGCCCTTATACACACTATTGTTTTAACTTTTACATTCCGCTTCAGAAAATGACCATATGGTACTGCACCGGTTGTGAAATATGTTATATAAGTGAGGACAAAAATAAATTAATAATCCAAATGAAATATAAAAATATGAAAATTGCAAAAATCACAAATAGCTGCAAAACAAATGCAGTCTCACAGAGACCCTTATACATAATATTGTTTTAACTTTTACATTCTGCTTCAGAAAATGACCATATGGTACTGCACCTGATGTGAAATTCTGTATGTTATATGTGAGGACAAAAATAAATCAATAATCCAAGTGAAATATGAAAATATGAAAATTACATGAATCACAAATAGTCATTAGAAAGCCAAGCAGGGTTTGGGACTTCAACAGAATCATAACTATTATTCAGTAAATTAGGTTTAGTTGGTCAGTATATTAAAACGTGTATCTATTAAATGAAGCTGACAATACGATTGTGAAAAGCCCAGCAACATGAGCTGCCTCCAACTGAATTACTGTTAACACACAAACAGCATAGTGCTCTCATGCACAAACAGTCCGGAAAGGCTCATAAAGAGGCAGGCGGGCCCCTCAGAAAGGGGCAGGAATCCTCCCAGCCCTGTTTACTGAGGAGAAAAGTGACACTACTTCACAGGCTCACACCAGTCCAGTTCCAACCGCATAGAGTCCACACGGCTGCCCTGGGAGCACGGTTCCAAGTTTACTCAACTCTCCGGCTTCTGCAAAACGATAAACAATAACAACAGAAATCTGAAAGAACAAATATTGGGTGCAATTATGCCTCTCATTTCATTTTCACAATAACAATTGCTACATACACAAGAATAATAAAGCTGTGTGCAGGACAACTGCGAATGAAATCTCAAATTGGAGGCTGAAATGGGCTTCCTGAGATCACTCTCACAGCTGTGGACAGCACTGATATCTGAGCCTCAGATTTATTACATATCTCCTGTGTGATGTCAGCCCTCTCTTACTGGCCCATGTTGGACACTGCATATTCAGGACATTTACAAACAACCGGTGCATGGCTTAATTAAGCAGACGGGCTAGTGGCATTACGCTATCTCAACATATTCTTTGTAGTTCATGAAAGACAAACCATTACAACCATTTCCTCGCAAGAAAAAGAACACTGCAAAAATACTGTTCCATCTAAGATGTATTATTTTTGACAGACCTAAATAAGATGTTAACTGTAGGCCACATTATACTACGGGTTAATTGAGATGCCTGGGGAGCAGCTGGACAGAGCGACAGATTTGGGCTCTATAATTGTATGTGTGTGGTGTAAAACCTTTCTCTGCCACTGTGCTTACTGTTACACAGAGCTAGAGGGTCCCTGTGGTGAATCATGACCTTATCGCCACAGTGGTTGAAACTAGTTGGGAGAAATTATTCCCAGATTTTGGAATGTGTTACTGTGAACATATCTGTGATAATTAGTTTCTCGGCAGCACCTCAGTTAGAAACCCAGTTCTTTAAGGCTGTACAGTAATGACAATAAAGTTAAATCAATGTGACAGTAGATACAACCATTTTTTCACACAAATATTGATCTACGATTTTGATATAGCACATTCTGAGACAGTTGACACCAAAATATAATATACTTTTTATTCAAATTTACAGTGTATGCATGGATTTCTGGTTATGGCCATGTAGATAAGTGAACTATACCGGCAGCCACTTCTTGCAAGCTTCACTGATTTTGTATATACCATTTTTTTCACAAAGTGAAGTGTGTCACTGTATTCAGATAATTCACAGTAGTTCAATAATGCACAAGAGTTCACTGGGATTCTCAAGTTCAATTCAATTAGAGATAACTGTCCCTGTCATCATATCATCCAAACTATAAACCAGAACACAACAACAATGATCCATATTGCCTGTCTGTCAATTATGAACTGACAAACTTGAATCGCTCGGAAAGGGGATAGAGTAAATTCTGAACTTGTTTATGCTGTTCCAAAAATCAACCTAATACAAAAGAGGAGAAAAAGACAAAGCAATCATTTACCGTGCCCCCTCAGGCAGATAATTGCACAGATAGTGAGCACCCTATGCACACAGGAACTAAGACTGGAGACGCTAACAATTCAATACAGTAAGATCTTTTGTTGTCTCTTTCTAAGAACTGTGCTGCTGAGGCATCATTCTCCATCGGTGGAAGGGGACGATTTGTGACAGGTTAAAGCCGCAGAGCCTCTACACGAATGGAAATGTGGTTTGATGTCATAGGGGAGACCTTCACTAAGTCCCTTGATGCTATGACATCAGCTTTTATGACACCAGCCTTTATGACAATTTCTAAAGATGCATTCACTAGCCATGCATTTAATATAACATTTTAATGGTCCAATTTCAATCAGACAAACAAATACCGCTCAGACTGTGCAGTCTTTCATGGTTTAGTTCTATAATTAGTATACTTGAATAACTTAGGTTGTCTTTGGATGTGAAAAAAAACATATTCTTAGCTTAAATTTTTGTCACAGCTGCAAGTCTCTTACTAACATGACAGCAACTTCCAACCCAAGAAGATAAAACACAAATCACAAAACAGACAGAGGTGACAAGCCAAATCAATGGAAAACATGTCCCACAGATCAACCCTGTTTATGTTTGTGTTCTTGTTCATCAGAGCCAACTTTTGATCAGGAACCTCTGGGTTGTCAGAGGCCAGAGCTTGGGAATACTCCTCTGTGAGTATAAAAGCTCAACATAAGGTTAACATGCTCCCAATGTGTTTCTCATTTCACTAGTTTGGACTCTGCATGCCATTCCCTAACTCTGTGAAGTGCTGTAACATCAAAACATGCCTGTGCCATCAAAACATCCCTTTGAACGCATATTGCGTCAGACTGTAAGAAGTGTGCAAAACGTGCACAAAATCTTACAAAAATACATGTACATTGTGTGTTTTGGCACATTTATTGTGCAGAAGATCAAAGGTAAAATTGTACAACAAAGCAATTTGTCTGTCTATGGGGTTAACAAACAACTGTAAGCAAATCTCAGCTAACAATACATATATTTATTTACTAAAAATTGTGAAATGTTATTGGTTATTGTGGGAGGGTATTCTGAATTCGGCATGAATGTCATTTAACGAAATTTGACATTCTAGTCCCAGAAAATTAAATACATTAATGGAGTGGAGCACATTTGCGTTAAAATCCATGCCACAACAATAATCATCTTTGTATGCAAGAAAACCACCCAAAAACGTCAACAAAGTGGAATGACAAAACATTGGCCCCGTACACGTGACATCAATCGCATAAAGATCCGACATCGGTTTTAAACAACTCTGTGAAGTTAACAAGCATATATTACGTAAATGCGCGACAAAAGCAACTTGTGAAGGTTTAGATTTTAGGACACATTCGGTGTCTGTTTGGAACCAAACGTGTTTTGGAGAAGTGTGCTCGAGGTGGCTAGAGGTGAATCTTTTATTTGCAGCCAATAAAATATAATCAACTTACTTTCTGCGCGACGCATCCCACCACGAAGAGTAGGTATGTTGTCATAAAAGCAGGCGCCCCGAGCGAAGCAACACTACTCATTTTCCACTAATTGTTCCGTTTTGGTGCGAGGTACAGTGAACCGTGTCAAGCTCCTCTTCTTCCCTCATTCACCTGAAGTATCGGGAGCGCGCTTCCATCGTTCATGCGTGAACTCGCAAACAGCCCCAGTGAACCCCTCCTATAGTTTACATTCAGTTACATTCAGTTACATTCAGTTACATTCAGTTACATTCAGCCTCCACCACAAGTGCAGAGCTGAAATATAAATATATATATATATATATATATATATATATATATATATATATATATATATATATATATATATATATATATATATATATATATATATATATATATATATATATATATATATATATATATATATATATATATATATATATATATATATATATATATATATATATATATATATATATATATATATATATATATATATATATATATATATATATATATATATATATATATATATATATATATATATATATATATATATATATATATATATATATATATATATATATATATATATATATATATATATATATATATATATATATATATATATATATATATATATATATATATATATATATATATATATATATATATATATATATATATATATATATATATATATATATATATATATATATATATATATATATATATATATATATGGGTGGGTGGGTGGGTGTAGTTTTGAGTAGGCAACTGTTTTATTTTGCACTGCAATGGCAAAATAAATAAAACAAATTCAAAGTAAAGTCTATTTTGTATCCTAGGGGATTCCCCCTCTTATCCTGTAGGCAACTTTTGTTACACAGAGAAAGTTTAGATGCTAAAAAGGCTAAATCTATAATTGTCACAACAAAAGTACCTAAAAATGTCAAGTAAAAAAAAAACTGCCAAAAGTGCAAAATCAAAGTTGCTATACAGCCCTATACATAAATGTGACTGGTTAGTGTAGGTATGTAAATTACTCTTTTTTATATTGCTGTTAACGATAAGGCACATACATGTTGCCTATATCTACTTATACACATTTTAGGCCTGTACATCTGTGTCCATGTAATTCTTAACAGTTCCAGTAGGTGGTAGAAGAGGCAAATTTAACACAAGTCAAGTGAAGTCACCGAGATCAAATCATGGGGATCAGATGGAGATGTATAGCTGATGTTATTTATAGCAATACATATATACTTTTAAAATGTTCAAAATATAAATACAAATATGAAATATTATTGAAAAAACGAAATTTATTTAATATATCTAAACATTTACTTATATAAAACATACTGTTGTGTTGGCGAACATATTCCCAATCCATCCTCAGCTATATACTAATACAAATATTTTACCACATTACACTTTGAAATAAACGCAGTAGGATTCGGAGATTATATGGAACCCTGTGAGAAGCCTGTTTCCCATCGGACAGTAAAAAGGACCGGAACCCAAACAGCCACGTAGTGAAAGGCAAAGCTCGACAAAGGTTAGTTAAATTGTGTTTTAAAACGTCTAACATGTCTGTCATGCTCGGTATTGCACATGATCATTGGAATCCGTTTCAGTAGACGCGCACTATGTCTTTATTTAGTTGGTCGGACGGAGATTTGCAGGGATTTATGCGATTAAAGCTGGTAACCTAGCACTTTCAGCTAACATAGTATCGTAAACATTCGCAGCTAGCTGTCAAGCTAACATTACAGGGCATTAAAGTGCATAAAAAGAAAATGGTGTACACTGATAATACAGTCTTCATAAATATCTTGCTCCCTACATTTCCATGTGTCTACTACAATTGTGTAGTTAAGATTATCGTGTTATATCATTAAAATGTTACAATTCATCGTTCGTAGTCATCACCAAATACCAACGAAACAGTAAAGTAATCTTTATAGTTAGCACATAGTTAGTTTATTGTTATAGTTAATTTATAGTAAGTGTATAGTATAGTTGTTTCTCATTGCTACGACTGTCAACACGCAGATGTGTGTTTGCATACTGGACACTGCAGACTAGTGTGACCCATCAGCAGTTTTAGGCGATCGCAAATGCCACACACATCTCTCCTTTTTATTGCTCTAAGAGACCACCATAATAAATTGCAACGCCACATTGCCCGTCTTATATGAATGTGCATTTGCTCTTCAAATAAATCATCACGCCTATATTCACCTCCCCTCAGCTTTTTAACCTTTTACACTTGCTAACTCTTTAAATTAAACCAAGCGAGCTTTACAAGTCCCATAGAACGGACATGAAAGTTAGAAGGTTGATGTAATAATTGAACACAGTGAAGAAGCATCTTTTTTCCATTGACAGACGTCCTGCCCACAACTGACCCACCCACTGAGATGCCTCTGTGAGAGTTTCTTTCCAAAGAGTCACTGGCAGGATTTTACCAATGGAAACCATGGAAACAGTGAAGACCGACAAATATGAAGAACTGCAGCTGAAGAGCAATGTCATTTCTGAACCGCAAGCTATGGATCAGACAGAAGCTGAAACAAAATCACAATTTAGTCAACCAGAACAAGGGAAAACCCCCAATGGGAATCTGCCTAATGGTGAGTGCTGGTTGGATATGTCCCTTTTGTAAACTTTAAGCAAATGTGTTTATGTAATGTTGTCAAAATGTCAGTATTATTCTTGTTTTCTATTTAGCTTTAAACTAAACTGCTATATAAAATGTGACAATTTCCCATTTACCGACTTATTTATTTTGAATGGCATTTATTGTAGTACTGGTGATTTAAAGCTAACTCCACAAAATACACCATTTAATATTTTACAGAGTTGTCATATCACATAAGTATCACATGACTTTTGTTATTATATTATTCCCTTAGTCTATAATCTTATCACCTTCTTGTCACATTTACAAATCCTCTCACTAGAGTTGTCCAGCCTGTTTGCCCAGTTGATTAGCGTTGTTTAGCTTGCTCTCTCTTCCGTCTTTGCTTTCAGGTCCTGTCAGTTCAGATACGATGCCAAATGGAGACAGACTGGCCGAGGGCTCTGGTGTCCATATGAATGGCCCTGTGCCTCCTATAGCTCCTCCTCAAAGTACCAGTTCCCCGGTCAACTCCAGTCAAGAGCCCTCTCCAGGTGTGGCCGTTTTCCCATCCATGATGATAGAGAAGTCTGAGGGAGCTAGTACTGAGCTCACAGGTCACACGGGTGATGCACTGCAGTCACTGAGACTCAGTATGCCCATGCAGGAGACTGAATTGTGTAAGCATAAACTGAAGTAAATGTCCCTCCCTCCCCATAATTATGCTTTAATTCCTTTCAAATTACACTAAATAGTCATTCTTTTGATAGTTGATACTTTGGTGCGCTTTTCTTTGTGCCATTATGGATCAGTTGGGATTTTTTTGAAACTAACCACATTACATTTACGGTTTGGTACAATTGGTAGAATATACAGTAGATTTGTGGTTTGCTTTGCTTTAAATGCATGTGTACAACATGTCTGTTCATTTTACTTTAATTACCTTTGAGTGTGGCTTGAGCATGACATTCACTTGCATGTGTTATGTAATAACTATCAGTTTGTGCAAACCGTATAGCCTGTACATGATTTTCCACCATCAAATCCAAAGGTGTGGCAACTCTGGTTATCTGTTGAGAGAAAGCCTGCCTTCCGAGATTTGAATATGTTTTGTTTCTCATTACTAATGGAGAAATGTCTGAGCCCTGTACAAACTGCACAAAATCCAGTGCAAGCATTACCATTAATGTTTTTATGGGTTTTATGGATGATCTTGACAAATACTTAAACTCATATTGATTAATTCTCTAATTGACCTGCTTGTTGATTTCCTACTATAATACATATACCAGCCAATAAGAAGCCATCACTGGAGATGGAAAATGAAGAAAAGATCCGCTATGAGGCTCGTAGACGTCTGGAGGAGCAGCTCAAACAGTACAGAGTGCAGAGACATAAGGAGAGGGTAAGTAATCAGTTTGTTTTATATTATTGGATGATTAAAAAAAATAAAAAGATATTCTATTCTAGATCAAACAATTTACACAGAAGTAATCATTCTTTGTTTTTGTCCTTAGTCTCGTCGCACCAATCCTAAGAACAGACCCTTCAGTACTTTAGATCCTGAGCTCATGCTTCATCCTGAAGCCCTGCCTCGAGCCAGCACTGTTGCCATGACCACAGAGTATTCTTTCCTGAGAACTAGTGTCCCCCGTGGTCCCAAACTGGGCAGCCTGGGTATCCCACCTACCAAAGAGAAAAAGTCCAGGTCTCCTCGCCCAAATAAAATCCATTCTTTGGCTGACTATAAGACAGAAAATGATGGAGGTGGAGGGATGGGTGGTGGTGCCAGGTCAGCGGATAGCACTCTGGGATCACTTCAAACCAGTATTAGCTCAGTGTCAACAGTGTCGGAAGTGAGCATTATGTCGGAGCGGAGCGTCAGTGAAGTAGATAGACAACTTGGAGCTTCTCCGTTGCCTGCTGATAATGCATCGGAGATTGATGGCAGTGAGTCTGGGACAAAACCAGGGAATGATGAGAATGACAGTGACAGTTCATCCTACAGCAGCGTGTCGACTAGAGGCACGTATGGCATGCTTGCACCTGCAGTGGACAGACAACAAGGGCCCTATACAGTGGAGGGGAGGCAGATCGCTGCAGAGGCCATGGGTCAATTCCCCTCACTTAAAGAGGTGCTACAAGCCGCAAGTGAAGAGCAGCATCTACTAGAGCTGGAGCAAGATCGGGAAAGTACAGCTGAGCCACGGAGCCGCAGGGACAGCTTCTCAAGCAGGTATACACAATATAAAGGGATTGCAAATTAATATGGGCAATTCATTCAATTCATTTAATTATGTTTCTATATTTCATTTGTATACTAAATTCACTTTTATCACTTTGGTTTTATTCAATCATTTGCAGGACTAACACAGAAGCATACTGACATACAACAAATTACATTCATTCACAAATGCTTGCACAATATATCTGTGGAAGATGTATAGTATATCAGTGCTAAATTTGATGTTTTACACTTTTCAGTATTTCTGTAGAAAGCTCTGTAATGGGCCATGATGAAATGCTACAAGTTCTAAAAGAGAAAATGAGGCTTGAGGGCCAACTGGAGTCCTTATCATCTGAGGCCAATCAGGTATATCTGCATTCTATTTTGGTAGCACAAATGTGTACTTAAAAATAAGGTAAACCAATTGCTAATGTGAAGTGGTCTCCTCTTTAGGCTCTCAAAGAAAAGACAGAACTCCAGGCCCAGCTCGCTACGGTTAATGCCCAATTACAAGCCAAAAGTGAGGAGGAACAGGTCAGCCAGCAGAAGCAGAGTACCCTTACTAAAGAAGTGAACTCCCTCAAGGACAACTGCAGCCAGTTGGAAAAGGCCATGATGGAACTACAGGGACATTTGGAGGGCAAGAATGCTAGTCTGGCCTCTCTGAGCAATGACCTGCAAGTGGCTGAAGACCAGTACAACAGACTGATGGGAAAAGTTGAGGAGATGCAACAAACTGTAACATCAAGGGATAGCACTGGTATGAAACAAAAGCATTCTTTGTACACAATGTTTAACTATAATGCTTATTTATATTTTATGTGAATGTTGCAGTTCAAGAGTTACGTCAACAGATGGGTGGTCTGCAGGGCCAGCTTCAGCAGGTGCAGCTGGAGCGTAACACGTTACAGAGCCGACTCAAAACCTCTCAGGCTGAAATAGACTCACTGCAGCAAGTCAGGCAGTGGTACCAACAGCAACTTGCTATAGCACAGGAGGCAAGAGTACGACTGCAAAGTGAGATGGCAAACATGCAGGTAAAGTTGATGTGTTATTTAGAAATGCCTGTTTTTACATTAAAACATTTATACATTTTGGTGCATCTGTGTATCTTGTTTTAAAGGCAGGGCAGATGACTCAGTCCGGGGTGCTTGAACATCTGAAACTGGAGAATGTGACATTGTCCCACCAACTGAGTGAGACTCAACATCGATCCATCAAAGAAAAGGAGCGCATTGCTGTTCAGCTACAGAGTATTGAGGTCTGTTGTTTAGTGAAAGGGTACATTTAAAATGCATGTACACAAACTTTCGAATGTTTTGCTTTTTTGTAAAGGTTGACATGCTGACCCAAGAAGCTGCATATAAGCAGATCCAGGATGCAAAGACGATGGTGGAGGATGACCTGCAGCACAAACTGGAGGAGTTTGAGGCAGAGCGAGAGGAATTACTGAAACTTGCCAACACAGCCAGCACACTGGAAAGAGAACTAGAACAGGTATAATTTGCGATTTCAAATTCCATGATATCAGATTAACCATTAATTAATAAAAAGTATACTTTTGATATTTTATTTGTAGGTGAAGCTGATGCTCTCACAGAAGGATGTGCAGCTACAGTCACTCCAGAAGGAACATCTGGAGCTGATGCGGCAGCTCACCATGACTCAGGAAACCCTACAAACCAAAGAGCAGTCCATTAACCAGCTGGAAGCCCGCTACCTGGAGCTGGAGGCACAGCTGGCTGAACTGCAGACAGAGAGCAATGCAAAGGACGATAATATTCAGTTCCTCCAAAACGAGAAGATCGTTCTTGAGGTGGCGCTGCAGGCAGCGCGCACCGACAAGATTCAGCTCGATGAAGGGGCGGAAAAACTTGGAGAAGAGGTCCTCGTGGCCTCAGACATCTTGGATCAGCTTAGACAAGAAGTCCAAGTCAAAACCAGCCAGGTATGCAAACAAGCCTACAGTTCAATCCATACTTTACCATCCAAAAATATAATTATCTATAATAATTTGTAATTTGTAACTTACATTTTAGATTGAAAGTCTACAGCAGGAAAATAACTCTTTGAAGAAACAAGCTCAGAAATTAAAAGAGCAGTTCATACAACAAAAGGTAACAATTTTCATCCATGTATTATTATGAAATTAACAGCAATACAGTGATGCTGTGGTGTTATTGTGGGAGTTACATTGTGAAGTCTGTAGCCTGTCATCTCCAAAAATGATGTATTGAAAAGAAGCTTTTTGCACAAACATGCTATCAGAAAGTGGGTGGATTTTGATGACAAGACGACAAAATGTGAACTGTTAGGTTATTTATAGTTTTGTATGCAGGGTTTTAATGTTGATTGAATTGTAATTTTGAATACCAAAAGTTTTGCTAAACAATTAGTGCATTTTTAAGGTCCAGCCTTACTGTTTTAACTTGTTTGTTAGTATTAGTCCTCCTGTGTCTGAGTTGAAACTCTCCAACAAAAATTTCTAGGTAATGGTTGAAGCCTACCGTCGGGACACTAGCTCCAAAGACCAGCTGATCAATGAGCTCAAGTCGACCAAGAAACGTCTGATGTCAGAAGTGAAGGATCTCAAAGAGGAGCTGCAGGGGGTTCAGGAGGAGAAACAGAGGGCAGAGATGGAGCAGAGCCATCTGCAAAAGGAGGTGGTCAGAGTACAAGAGCAAATGACCAACATGGAGGCTCATCTGGTGGCCATTCAGAAAGAACGAGATGAGTTCGAAAATCAAGTACAGGTATAGTTCAAGACCTTTTCCAGTCGATCAAAAAAGTAAAACAAAAAGTCTAAAAGTATTAATGCTTGATTTGATTGCAGTCTTTACAGCTTGATCAAAGTCAGCTTGCATCAGTGACAGAGGAAAACGAGGGCCTGAGGAAACAGGTGGAGCAGATGGAAGCTGAGGCCAAAAAGTGAGTCTTTTTTTCAGTAGAAATGTGAAAAATTCACCACAAGCCAAAAGGAATGACTTGGACTTTGGTGAATAAACCTGTTTAGAAATTAAATTTTAGAAAATTTAGAATATTGGCTGTGGCTCCAAATGGACACATACATTTGTCCTTTTATGATATCGTTATCAGCTAACTCATACTTTTAAAAATAGGGCCATCTCCGAGCAGAAAGTGCGCATGAAGAGGCTGGGCACAGACTTGACCAGTGCACAAAAGGAGATGAAAGCCAAACACAAGGCCTATGAAAACGCAGTGGGCATCCTGAGCAGAAGACTTCAAGAAGCTCTCACAGAAAAGGAGACGGCTGAGGCAGAGCTGGTCAAACTAAAAGCACAAGTTTCAGATGGAGGAAACAGTCAGGCCTTACAGGTAATTTACAAATGCCTTATATTATAAGTTAAATTTTGGCCAAAAAACAAATGTATATCTTTCCCTCCAGGAAAAGATTGAAGCTCTCCAAGCTGAGCTAAAGGGTGTGAACAATAGCAAGTCTATGTTGGAGAAAGAGCTGCAAGAAGTGATCACTCTCACTTCTACAGAGTTAGAGGAATACCAGGAGAAAGTACTGGAGTTGGAAGATGAGGTGAGCCATCTGACAACTATAGTTATTTTATTGACATATTCTGTTCATTTTTATAGGTTTGAAACTTGGGATTACATGTGTGCTTCTTTTCCTTAGCTTCAAGAGTCAAGATGCTTCAAGAAAAGGATCCGGAAATTAGAGGATGCCAACAAAAAACTAGCTTTAGAGTTGGAACATGAAAAAGGGAAATTGGCTGGATTGGCACAGTCCCATAATACTTTGCGGGAACATTCCAACATTTTAGAAACAGCGCTAGCAAAAAGAGAAGCAGATCTAGTACAACTAAACTTACAAGTATGCCCTTTGTTGTCTTTTAGCTTTTTGATTGTATGTGATCATTTTATCTATACATTGTCTTAAAGGTCCCATGACATGGTACTTCTTGATGCTTTTATATGGTGCCTTAATGGTTCCCCAATACTGTAAATGAGTCCTGCTCCAAAATCAAGACTCAGTGCATGAGAAAGACACATGTACAGTCAGAGTCAGAATATCTCTCTCTGAACAACTCATTCTGGGCCTTGTTGCTTGAATGCAAATGAGAAGGACACAGATAGGTTAGAGGAGCGGGTGGAGGGGGGGGGGGGCAAATGCGCCGCCAAATGCGCTGTGCGCTGTGTGCTGGCCCCACTTCTGTGTTTTAAGAGCGGAGGAGGAAAGGAGAGCCTTTTCCATGAAAAAAACACAGTTCCACAGAAAATAAAATTAAACCACTGCTGTTTCAGATGTCCAGAGGCTCAGATAAAGGACTTCCGAGCCTAGAAACACTTGCACGTGCCTCCAGGCAAATAAAAAAACGCATTTCGCATTGCGTAGGTCATTCGCGGTCCAAACTCTCTGGGCGTGATTTACAGAGACGGTGGGTAGATATCCAGACGGGGGGTGGAGCTGCATTTTTCGATGTGACGTCAATATGTTTCCTTGTTCAGAATCGCCCATTTGAGCTGTGTTTTTTTCTAACGCAGAAAAGGACCGCAAATGCTCAGTTTAGACATTTTGCAACTTTTAGCCATGGGGGGGGGGGGGGGCATAAACGGGGTAGGGGAGCTCACATTAACGTTCAAAAACCTCAGAAAGTGAAAATTTCATGCCATGGGACCTTTAATTAATAACTATAGTACGAGTATCACTGTGTTTTTCAATTGGAGGTTCAAGCTGTTTTAAAACGTAAAGAGGAGGAGGATCAACAGATGAGACAGGTGGTCCAGACACTACAGCTTGCATTGGAAAAAGAAAAATCCAAAGTGAATGATCTCAAAGAACAGGTTTGTTCCCCCTACACAATTAATGTAACCATATATCTAATTTTGAAATGCATTATTTGTAAATAAATAAATAAAAATTAAAAAATCCCCAATATAAATGACATTTTCCTGGTTAATGATGTACTTGCTCTCCAGGTGGCAGCAGCAAAAGCAGAAGCAGCTCATAACAGAAGGCACTATAGGGCGGCTATGTTGGAACTGTCAGAGCTCAAGAAGGAGCTACAGGCCAAAGAAGATTTGGTGAATGTCTTGCAAAATGAAGCCCAAAAATTACAGTATGTACAAATTTCTATTTTGTTACATCATACTTGATCTTAGTTAAAGAAAGTATACTTAATTATGGTCCATATTTTGGCAGGGCTCAGGATGAACAACATGCTCAGGAGGTTTCGAAGTTCCAGGAAGACTTGGCCGAGGCTCAGTCACAGATTCAGTTTCTCCAGAAACGTCTAGATGAGGAACTGGCAAAACAACCCCTCACAAACCAAGAAGTAAGTCACTTTGTACCTGCAGTTTTTACAGTAAACAAGTTATACATGTGTGTTACTGTACGTGTTTATTTATAATATCATTCTTCCCTCCCAGGTTGAAGATTTGAAGTGGGAGGTGGAGCAAAAACAGAGAGAGATTGAGGCTCAGAAACAGCAGGTGGAAATGATGGAACAGTGCCATCAAAGGGAGCTGGAAAATCTACAGACAGCTCTGCATGTATGTACTGTACCGTCTATATAATATTAGTGAATGTCTAAATGCCATTAACACATGTATATCTATATATGAGTTTTTTAAAATATGCATCCCAAACATTTGTGTCACCTTAGCCTAATGCTTCATTGGGATATAAGAAAAAAATTATGAATACGACTTTGCCAGTGCATTTACACATATGAACATATTTCCAGAATCCTGAGATTTAAAACAAGGATAAAAAAAAACCCCAAAGAATTTAAATCCCCTCATGAAAGTTTAGAAACGACTCCATAATTAACTAAATCACAACTTGAATTGCAAAAAATACTTCTACAAAGAGGGGCCATTGTACCCCCAGTGATGATGCAGTTGTATATTTTGAGATCCAGTGATGCTGCATACAGTTTACAGTCGAAGTGTCTGCATCTTTGGTGACATTTGCTATGAGTCATGTCTAACCAATAAGTGTCTTTGTAACAGAGCATAAAAGTGGAGCTTGAGACTGTTCAGGAGGATCTGAGCAGTGCCAGAAAAGACAAGTTTATGCTACAGGCCAAAGTAGGAGAGCTGAGGAACAGCATGAAGACTCTGCTCCTGCAAAACCAACAACTCAAACAGGATCTCAAACAGAACCGTACTAAAAAGGTAAGACACTATTTAATACTGTGGACTCTGGATCAATGTGCAACAGTTTTTGCACTCACATACATTGTTGCATAATATTGTTGCTATAATTAAACAAGTAGTATAACTATATTGTGGTTAAAATGTCTTGTGGTTAAAATGTCTTGATATTCAGTAGTTAATATTGATACCCTTTTTTGTGGACCAGCGCATTGAGCTGAAGAGTGAAGGAAACCCATCTAATCCAGTGACACCAGTCAAAATCCCAGACTGTCCCGTACCTGCTTCTCTCCTGGATGAACTCCTAAAACCATCCACCTCTGTAAACAAAGAGCCGCTCAACAACCTACACAACTGTCTACGGCAACTCAAGTAAGATTCAAATTGCTGTTATTTTAGGCATGATATATTGGCAGAAATGATCATTGTTATCATACCTGGTGTTTTTTAGGGAGGAGATGGACAGCCTTCAAAGACAGATGGAGGAACACACAGTAACCGTTCATGAATCGATAAACTCATGGCCAAACAGTGAGGATGGACAAGGTCAGCTAGAACTTCAGAAAAATGGCTCCAACACTTCACCGCTCACAAATATGCTGGTAGATAATGATGCAGAACCACAACAATCCTAATAAAAAGTATTTACCTCAGGCTGAAAGAGGGAGAGTGGAGTTTTATCCACAAGGCACTTTGAGCTCTGTGTTCTCTTTACTTGCTGCCAACATTTGGCAATTTCCCATCCGTACAGGGGTGCTTTCTGGCATTAATACTTTCTATACTATAGCTTTATGCTTTCTTCTCTGGTTGTTTATATTTTTGTTAAAATCTTTGAGATTTATTTATTTGGAGTTTGAAATATATTTTAAGAAGACCCCTTATTTCAGTTCACACTTATAACACACAATATGTTCTGAGTTTTCTGACTAACTGAACTGGGTCACTAAAAAGCATTTACTGACATGTAAAATGATAAATGTCCTAACCCAATTATTTTGCGCAAAAAAGGTTACGTCTGAAAATTGTTCTTCCAGGTTGCCTGTACATGTGAAATTACTCATTTATCTCTAAACTGACAAGGTTTAAATGAAATGCTTCATAATACTTAATAATCTCAGTTATGTATTGAGATTGCTCCAGCATGAATTGCAGTAATCAATACCTTTAATAGCCTTAAATGCAGTGTTTTAAAAGGACTATGGTGGTGTCTGACTACCCTCTTGTTTCTGCTGATTTCCATGTACAGTTTAGAAGAGTTCATAGCAATGATCATTAATATTACTGCACATTTGTGGACATTTAAGGACAAGGACACTGTACAATGAGACAGATATGTTACTACTACTACTACTACTACTACTACTACTACTACTACTACTACTACTTCAACTGTGCAATCAGACGTTACAATAAGTATATACTGTATTTACATTAGGCAACTCCTCAGACACATAGTTTGATGTGGGGCTGAGTTAAGGATTAAGTTGATGGTTTCCAGAAGTTAATATATAAATATGTTTTCTTTTGTATTATTGTGTATTCATAATAACTGTTAATTAATGGTGTATAAAGTGTCAAAATAAGAAACTAAACGAAATTGGTAACTCATTCTGGTACAGTGTTTACTCAAATTGGAATTTCCTTTGCTCTTGATACAACTGTTATGCAGCCCCAGCCTTGCCATTTGCTTGGTAAGAAATCTTAACCTGTATGTATTTTGAAAGGGGCATTTTGAGATAACTGAATGGGCTATTAATCAATCCATACTGAACAATTTTCTTTGGAGTCACTTTTTTTTTTGGTACTATAATAACATTTGGGACATTTTTACTCTGTTCTTTAACTGTTGTATCTGCAGTTCCTCTCATTTGGGATTCAGTCATTCCATTGTTTTAACATTTGTGTTTGGAGATGTGACTGTATTTATCATAAAGTTGCACTATTCATCTGAAATGGCTTGTCAATGATTCAACGTCAATAACAGTTTAGTATGTTATTAATAATAATGATACAAATGGGAAGACCATAGACAAGAGAAACTTTTAAATTTATATGTACAGCACAGAAAATAGCCTTTTTTTGCAAATACAAGCCTACTTTTGAAACAAAACTCATGAGATTTATTAATTTTCACAATAAAATGTAAAAATACTTGACTATGACTATTGACTAATGACTATTTTTTAGGATATTTGACTGTGACTATTTATACTGTATGCATAACTGATATATTGACCCAACCAAAAGGTGTATGAAAGTGTTTTTTAAATGAAATTATTTTTGCTAAGGCATTTACTCGGACGATACTGGGTCCTTGGTCGCTGCATTTTGAAACCGTCGCGGTGTGACACCTAGCAGCAGCAGCCGCCGGGGAGTGGAGGAGGTGGAGGTAATAGTTTAATCTTTTATTTGGAATTAGTTGTTTACGCAAGCACTGAGCATTGTTAAATCAATTGCTAATCAATCCGGTTATTAATTATGTGTATTAGAGTGTTTGGATCTACCGGACGCATGAGTAAATTAGCCTTGCTTTGCTGAGTGGCTGGCTAGCGTTAACGTTAGCATTGTAGACTGCTAGTGGTAAATAAACATACATTTCTATCTGTCACTGGGTGTGTACAGATGGTTTAACCCATCTCGCCTATCTATAATCGGATGTTATGTATCTTAGCTAAACGAATAACAATTCAAGGTCCTCCTTATGAGCTTGCCCGAGTGCATATCGTAATGTCCTAGGTGGCCTACATGAAATAATCGTTTCAGATATCTTGTGATTGTTTTAAACCACCCGAAGACCGATAAATCATAAAGTTATTTTAGAGCATGTGCTCTGGTCTGAGACTAAATGGGAATGTTTCATTTGGGATTGGGTTTTGTTTTCCTGAAACAATCCTGATCCTGATGTTTTCCTGCTCACATCGGATGAGCTCAGGATGCTGCTTTAAAATGGTTACATCAAATCTAATCTAACTAGCAGTGTTGGGAGACACTCTAAACAACGTAACCGAAAAAGCAAAATCTTTAAATATCAATAGTGAACTTGGTGTATTCCTAGCCCGACGTTGTACAATTTTCTACAGTACTTAAAAGCAGCGTGTGCCCTCCCTAGAAACTGCGCATGCGCGCAATATGTTGTAAACAATGGGGCTATTCCAGATCGAGCCTAGCTTTTTGTCTATCCTACAGTTAATCTGTTATAAACTAACGTCAGTTTTCATTTGATCTACTTATAATGCATATAACATGTTACATGGTGAGTACAGGAACGCAATTCACCAGATGTCATCACGTACACCACGATTTTTATCCGCATCATCAACACGAAGACGTATCAGTTTGTTATGTTGCAGCTCGAAAACCAACCTCGATTCACATATTTGGGCGGGACAGCATGGGAATAAAGATTTTCTTACTTAAAACAATTTCATGGTGCCAAGTGGTCTCATTAAAGCCCACACTACTTCTACTACACTTTCCAGGCTGCAATCTTCCTGCTACTGCTCCTCCTGTAACGAATCTGCTAAAGTGAAGTGCCATATAGCTAGCAACATAGTTTGTGTCATACATGCATTTATAAAAGTGCTTTTAAATATAATTTCTTTCTCATGACAAACCACTATCTGTGTGTGTGAGTGCGTGTTTGGGGAGGTGTATTTCTCATATTTTGGGGACTATAATCTATACACAATTTATGGGGACCTGCCTCCTTTATGGAGACTCAAGTCCCCATGAGGTAAATTATTAGATTATTACATCAACAGTATGATTTAAAGTTATGGACTGGTTATGACGCATGATTTAGGTATGGAGTTTATGATCAAAGATCAAAGTCAGTTTTATTGTCAATTCTGCTATATGTGTTAAACATACAGTGTTATGTTAGATAAGTAGTGACTATAATGGAATAAAATAAATGCAATACATGTCCCCAAAACCATGGAAACCCAGCGTGTTTCCTAATCTTAATCAGACTTATGTTATTGTAATATGTGGGGTATGTACAATAATCTTTATTTTGCTTCATCTGTTTATGTATTACTGTCACTTACCTTGTGTCTTTGTGCCATAGGGCTAAAGTATGGAGGCTGTTCTGAACAGGCTGAAGGGGCTGAGTGCTGATGAACTGCGAGAAGAGTTTGCTCGGGCGAACCTCAAGTGTGGCCCCATCACTGCTACAACCCGGGCCATATTTGAGAGGAAGCTAGCTCGAGCCCTTTCAGGTCCAGAGACCAGTGAGTCTGATACAGGCACAGCATCAGCTGAGTTCTCCAGCAATGCCACTAAACATGCCACATCTGTGCCAAGTGCCACTACAGCGGCGACACCTACAATAAGCGGCAACAAAAGTGCTGGAGAGGAGCTGGACTTTGGCTATGGTGTAGGTCTGAACCCACCAGAAGAAGAGGAGATCTCTGTGCTGCAGAACTCAAACATCTCAAATGTCTTTCAGTCAAAGTCTCTGAGTGAAACTCCATCCCGGCCTGCACAAACATCCCCAACATGCTTTTATGGGGTATGCCCACCATGGGAGGATGTTTTAACTAAAAATGGTAAGCCCATAAAAAAAAACAAAAAATGTTCAAATACATGTCTTATACACAGGCAGACTTTGAGTATACTTTACAAAACAAAGTATTAATTTACCATAGTCTAAGCTATTTTAGCAATGATGTTGCAATATTATGTGAAATCTGCTGAACCTGAAACAGAAAAGACATATGCAATAGTTTGTGTTTAATGTTTCCAAACTAGATGGTAAAATGAAATTCAAAGGCCTTACTCAGTTTGTTTTTGGATCTATAGAAAGAGCACATGTGTACACAGACAAGAAAGAAGCACTTCAGGCTGTTAAGTTGATGAAGGGTGCCCGCTTTAAAGCATTTCCTAATCGTGTAGCTGCTGAAAAGTTTGCAAAGGGCATTTGTGACTACTACCCTTCTCCAAGCAAATCCACACCATGTGTCTCGCCTGTAAAACCTGGAATGACTCTCGGTAAAGGTGGGCACCATTTAGTAGCATTTAGTAGTGAAAATATCCTACTGTCAACTTTGATTATTTGGTCCACAGGAGACACCATGGAGGTTGATACCATTAATCGGGAAAAGGCCAATAGTTATAAGAGCCCTCGCACACAAGACCTGACAGCCAAATTAAGGAAGGCTGTGGAGAAGGGTGACGAAGCTGCCTTTAGTGAGCTAGTCTGGAGCAACCCCCGCTATCTGATTGGTTCAGGGGATAATCCAACTATTGTGCAGGTAACAAACCAAATAATTAAAAAAAATCTGTTCATTTAAGATAGTTTGTTGGATTGTGTCTAGTTTATAGTTAGAAATTTATTCTGTTTTGTTTATTTAGGAGGGTTGCCGGTACAATGTAATGCATGTAGCAGCCAAGGAAAACCAGGGAGGGATCAGCCAGCTGCTCTTGGACATTTTGGAGAACCCAGAGTTCATGCGCCTTATGTACCCAGATGACCAGGATGCGATGCTACAGAAACGTATCCGCTACATTGTAGATCTATACCTCAATACTCCTGATAAAGCTGTGGGTTTTATGAGAATGCATTTTAAGAGAAAAAAATTTCCAAGGGCTGAATTGAAAGTAATCGCTTTCTTTTAGGGCTTTGAAACTCCCCTTCACTTTGCTTGTAAATTTGGGTGCCCGGAGGTTGTCAATGTTCTCTGTTCGCACCCTGACATGGATAAAAACTGCAAAAACAAGGATGGCCAGAGACCGTGTGATGTGAGTATGGGACACGCCACATGCAGCACAAACCTGTTCTTGTTTATACTTGTCTACTTGCAGACCTGACCTTATCATTTGCTATTCAAATCTCTGGCCACAACTCTACATTAAGAGTTAAAATTAGATGCCATGAGCTAATTTCTTCCCCTGTGGATTCTCAGTAATGCTCAGTGCAGCAACAGCTGTGCTGTATTATGTTTATTAATAATAATGGTTGTTTCACCTTTTTTATAGGTTATTTGTAGCCGAAAAAATAAAACACAGGAGATTAAACAGAAGATTATTGATTACTTGGAAGGTAATTCAACTTTATACAGATCATCAATACATATCATACAGATATTCAATAGACCTTCACTTTAATTAACCCTGACTGTTACATTTTTCAGATCGCTGCTATATTCCTTTGCTGAGGGCAGCAGATAACACATCTCAGCCTATTATTGGTACTCCTTGGTCACCTGAGTCGTCAGAAAGTCTCTCTTTGAACCAGCGTCACATGAGAAGTCCGATGGATCCAATGATGACTGTAACAGCCTTTGCTGGGCCATTGAGTCCCTCTAAGGCAAGTCTTTGAAAGTTAAGTGTGAGAAAACTCAAACAGGTCAATTACAGACAGTATTGCCTCCTACAGGCAGATGACTTCAGACGGTCTTGGAAAACACCTCCTCGAGAACGTGTTGACATCCTCAAGTCTGATCCAGAACGTGGAGCAGAGAAAGTGGGCAGGTACATCCCATCGTCCCTGAGCCTACTACAATTAGGACTACCATTTTCATGTAAATTCATTGGTTACTTTTTTTTTTTCTTTGCAGAGATCTGGCCCATGAAATGGGCCATCCGTGGGCTGAGTACTGGGACTTTCTGGACAGTTTTGTGGATTTGTCATCAGCTGAGGGTTTACGTAAACTTGAAGAATATTTGGGCAAAAAGGACTTTAGCTCTCGGGTTTATGAGGAGGCTGGGGAAAATGAGACCTGTAATCGATTTAGGACTCCCTCTCCAGGTACAGTGCATGCAGGTGTTTTACCACACCTAGGTCAGACCGTAATGTTAACGTAAAATTAAGACTTCTGTTGTCGTTGCAGGTAAACTCAAGAAGTTTTGCAACTCTATCTCTGTGGGTGCTTTTCTGGATGAAGGTGACGACATCAGCCTTGAAGAGATAAAGAATCGACAGAATGCAGCGCTTACCAGCATCACCTCGTCTGCTGCAGCCAAGGATGGGCTTAAAGGTGCAGTTGGAGGCCTAGACTTTCACATCCTGCCCAGACCTGATCTGATTGAAACAGCAGCTGAACAGGACATGCTGTGCCGGTGTGATGACGGTCTCCTGTCGCCTAGCACTGTCTGTAAAAATGGGGCATGCTCCTCCTCCAGAGATAGGACTCATAATGGAGACAAAGTGTCCCAGCGTACTTCCCCGTCCCCCTCTTGTCTCCTGTCCCCCGTCTCAAACCTGATGGCGGAGTTCGAGCGCATGTCGCTCCAGGAGCCTATAGACTCCTCCCCGGGCTGCAGGGAGAGGAGGAGCAGTGGAGGCAGGAGCAGAGATTCACAGAGTTTCTCCTCATCTGTAGAGTTGAGCTCTGGGCTGCACCGCCTGTGTCTCAGTCCCAAACAGGACAGTGAGGCTGTGGAGGGGCCTAGCTGGAGCGCTGAGGTAGGGGCTGAGGCAGGGTCTGAAGAGAGGCGCAGCAGTGGCAGCTCAGAGGAGTACTTTGAGGCAGAGGAGAGCTTGGATTTGCTGGGCAGGACTAGAGGATCATTTTCAGGGGTACGCAATTTCTGTGCAAGGTCGAAATCATGGGACCACGGAGGGAGGGACCTGAGCAGCTCTGGCTCCTCCAGCTCCTCATACAAGTCTTTAGACAACTCCCATGAATTCTTACCACGGACACCACCACCCATAAGAAAAGGACTTTTTATTGAAGGGTAAGATGCTCATTTAATTTTATCTCTAAATAATTACATTAACTTATTTGGAAAATCAGTTTTTCTACACAAAATACTGGATGTATTTTCAATTTCTTTAGAAATTCACCTACAAAGTTGGATAGTCAAGTATTGTCAGCCATTGAAGGCTTGGACATTGACCCTCAGAAGTACCCCAGCATTCATAAATGGAAGAGCACAATGAAGTTATTTTCTACATCAGACATGAAGAGGTAAGCAGTTGCAAAACAAAAAAAAATATTGTTGGCAACTCTCTTATGATCTATTATTGAGGTCTTTATTTTGAATTGATTTGAACCTATTTGGCAGTTGAATTAATAATTTTATAATGTATATTTAGGCTCAAATGTTCAAATGTTTCCTCCCCCTGCTGTGGTGTATGTTGCAGGTGGCCTAGTCCCGCTGTGGTTAAACCGCGACTCAGGATGCCCCAAACCCCCGGCTCTCCAGTGAGCGGCCTGATGTCTCCAGCTCGGCACGCTGCCTCACCAGACTTCAGCCCTAGCCGCTACAGCCCTGCCAATGCTAGCTACTTTCAGAGAATCCGCCTCAAGCACTTAAACGACCCATTGGTATAACTCCTGCCAACCAGTGTGGTCATGCCCTGCTTTTCCTCCAGTTACCAATTCAGCTGCACCAGTGGCTCTAACAGTTGGAGCTCACAAATCTAACAAAAATATGCACAAATGTCTTGAAGTTTTGTACTAAAGCTGATGTACTACGTACAATGGGAACCCTCATTGCATTGGGTTGTGATGTACTCGATATTAAAGGAAAAAAAGATCTGTATGTACTGTATGCGTGTGGATGTGTTTAAGTTGATGGTAATCTTGTGGCAAGTGAGGAGCACCTGTATCATAGCCTGAGTCAACTCTTTGAATATTGTGGTAAAAAGGAACACTCCCCAAAGTCAGTCACTAAAATGTTAGTGTGAAGTCCTCAAGAGGTTTCTGACACTGATGCATCTTTTAAAAAAATCAAATGTTAATATTTAAAAATATTTTTTGTATGTTGGTCAGTAGCACAAAATGTTTTATATAAGTGGTGTAAAACCGACTGCCATTTTTTAAGTTCTCCTCAGTTCAGAAATTGCCTTAATTTTCTGAGATGGGTCACACTCATCAGTTTGACACAAACACTTGGAGGTGACCAGTCAGTGATTGGATCTGTGGCAGTAGATTATGGCAAACCTCAAAAAAAGACTGAGCTCTTCCATGTTTTTATTTTGTTATTCAATAAATGTATACATTTACATCTTTTCTCAGTGATTCCTGGACATGTTGATTTTTGTTTGCCCAAAACATACACTGAACATGGTACATTAACATTTTAAGTTTAGTGGAAAACCTTTAAATTTTCAAAATGTTAACTGTTCTAATTGCCACTTTAACATTAAATTTCAAGAACAATGGGCCATTTTTTGTCATTTTTTTGCTGAAATTGCCTTAAATACATCTAAAGTGTTTATACAGGTTAATAGTACTTATGGTACTGAACTAAAAGTAGTCATTAGATTTAAGTTTAGTTGTTTTTACATTGTTAAAATCTGACTAGAATACTTTTTTATTGTTGGCTTAATTATTTGCTTTTTTCGTACAACCATGAGTAGGGCGAGCTAGGACAAAAAACTATGAACTATTCAGTTTTCCACTCTGGTCAGGTTATAAAACAGCTGTTCTGAATGTAAATTTGTTGTGAACTAAACTTTTATCTGAGAGCTCTAAGCTTCACTCAAAAATGATTGTAACGTCAATCTTGTGCTCTCACGGTCGATTTTATTCTGGTCTATGAATGTTCATGAATGTGGGAAATGCACCTAAAATGTCAAACATGCTTCTTGTGTTATCATTTTGTGCTTTATTAAAGGGTAAATCAAGGTGTATTGTTTCTGTATGTCTGGACATCATTTGCTTTCAATTGATTAATAAAACATCACTTCTACTTACTCTGATGCTTGTGTTGTTTTAATACAAAAAAAATTCCACAAAGTTCATTTTGATTTTAATACACCAAGTACACAATTTTGTCACACCTCATGTAAACCAAAGTTTGTTTTTGCACCACACTTTTGGTTCTCTTAAAAAAATCTGTAAAAACTACATTCAAGAGGACAGCTTTTTTGAACTTTGCTGGCATCATATGGCACAAATGGACCACCACACTACAAGACTTATGGTTTTAAATTACAAAATAATGAATTTTCAAAACTGATTAAAACATCAGGTCCGAGTGAGTTTGTCTGGGGCCATGAACCCCGAGTCTCCTAGAGTCCGCAGGGCCACTCTTCCGCTAGGACGAATAGTCAGCCACGTTATACTGCCATGGTTCAGGCCCAACCGCAGCCAGCCCTCTGGAGGAAACTGGAGAGCTCTGAGATGACAAAAGAAGGCAGCATTTGAATTGACTTTATGTAGGTTAGATATTAATTACTGCTAAATCTTGTAGTTAAAGGCTTCATTCTCCATACACACTAGAAACAAATCAGAGACTAGAAAAAGCAACTAAGAAACACATCGAAGCACATTGCCTTCGGTCACTGAATCCTTAAAAAAACAAAACAAAAACACTTTCCATAAGAACTCATACTCCCAAATACATCAAGCTAAAAAGACTTTTTACATGGAAAGAAACAATAGAAAAAAAATATAATATTTTCTTTAACTAGCGTATAAGTTAAAGGGTCCTAAAAGGAGTGTGCAGGGAGGGTGAGAAGTCCTGGGAGGGTGAGCGGGGTGAGGTTGGAGATAACCGTTAGCGTACACGAGGAGCACTATTGTGGTTAAGCTCTCTTCAGATATGGTATACATTATTTTATCTATTTGGCTATGTTACGATCTACCGTTTTGTTGCTGTCGATTTGCCATCATCTTTTCTGTACCCCTTATTTTTGTCAGATGTATCTGCTCCACCCCATATAGGAAAGAAAAGGAAAACAAAAAAAAGTTTGAGTTTCAGTGGCACGTCTATTAACCTATTAGTTTCTCAAACTGTGGTATGGGCACCAAGTATAGTACTCGAGCTTCTTGTAGTCAGATGTTTCCACCTTTTTCCACCATTTGAGGATTGACTTTATAGATCTCACACAGGAGAAAGTGTCCTCTGCATTTGACCCATCCTGTTATTAGGAGCAGTGGGCAGCACATGACTGCGCCGGGGGACCCATCTCCATGATATTGTTGCTTAGGCTTGGTCAGGACCTAAGCTGGAGGATTTTACCTGTTTTTTTTTTTTTGTGAACTACTTTAGTAACCCGAGACCCCAGAGGTAAGCCCATTTTAAACGTCTAGGCATACCAAATATTCTTGAGTGGTACTTGGTATAAACGTTTTTTACAGCCCTGGATCAGACCACACAAGCCCACTGGTTCCCCACCTGTGAATCCTTGGTCTACTACTGATAGATATGAACAACTACAGACAGGTAAGGTAATATCTTTTGTGTAATCTTGTAATCTATTGACATGCACATTTATCTGAAGGCGGTGGGCGACACAAACCTGCACACAAAATAGCGGATGACATTGGCATGACACACAATGATCTCATAGCTGTCTTCTTTCTGCTTGGGGTCAGCGCGGTGGATGTAGCGGCGAAAGGCAGCCTCAATGCGAGCTCCATCTTCGTGGTACTGCTGGAGGACGGCACAGAAGTTGAAAGCCAAATAAAGGGTTTCTCTTTGAACCCCAGACAGTATAGAGACAAAACATGAAGCAGGTATGGCAACAAAGGTGAGTGCTTGAAAATGCCTCCAAATTGTGAAAGACTAAAAACACAGGTTCTTTTCAAAGAATGATGATGCACTATGAACTTTTCTGGCATAGAAACGTCCACCACCGGCTTGTCTCCATTGAGGTTATTGCATTACCAGGAATATTCAAACGTAAAGCATTAAACTTAGCCCCATGAACACAAGCAGGTGACGCCATCAGGATGATGATGATAATAATAATAATAATAATAATAATAATGCAGGATAAGGTCAAATCTACGAGCGCTTGAGAGAGCTACACACATTTTAGTTAGTTTGTTTTTTTATTCTATTTTATTTACTACAAATGACAAATAAACTAACCTAACCTAGAATGCAAGCTTTTCAATCTATTTTTAAGCAATCCCCTAAAACTGTTTACAGTGGTCCCTCGTTTATCGCGGGGGTTAGGTTCCAGAAATAACCCGCAATAAGTGAAATCCGCGAAGTAGGACAACTTTATATTTTACAATTATTATACATGTTTTAAGGCTGTAAACGCCTCACCACACACATTATATTATTATAACATTTTCTCACATTTCTCTCTTGTTTAAACACTCAAACTTTCGTAGATTTTCAACTAAATGTATTAATAGTGAAGCGACGCAATCCGAGCCACGAAACAAACACGCACAAGAGCCGCACGAAACACGGCAAAGAGCCACATGCGGTGGTTTAATCCTGGTTTAGACCTGGTCTAGTCCTAGTTTAGTCCAGGTTAGACCTGGTTTAGTCCACGTTTAGTCCTGGTCTAGTCCCGTCTGGTCCCGGTCTGGTCCTCATGTCTTAGTCCCGGTCTACTCCCAGTCTGGTCCCGGTCTGGTCCCAGTTTGGTCCTCATGTCTTGGTCCTGGTCTGTCCCCATCTGTAGGAGAAGCCAATCAGGACACAGAACACAATGTTGATACACTTTTTTTTTTTTTAAATCTGCGAAACAGCGAGGCCGCGAAAAGTGAACCGCCATAGAGCAAGGGACCACTGTAAAGGCAAGTTAGACAAGTTTAATGTCACATAATGGATGACAATGGATTCCCGGTGGCATAATACCATCTCCATAGAGACCCGTCCACTAGAAAAGTTACATTGTGCACCTGTAAGGTTTATCAAGAACAGAGAAATTAGTTGAATATGTATCACGTGACATTTTCAAACAGATGCCCTGATAAGAGTCTTGGATATTTCCTGGCCCGACCTCCTTTCAGAAATGTCATTGGTGTTTGTTCAGCTAATCTCTCTGCTCTTCATGATGGGGAAATTATTTGTTATTTTTCTTGCTCCAAAATGTGACTCATTATGGTGTGTCACAACTAAATGCCAACTAAATGTTATACATTAATAAATCCAATATAATAACATTTTCAGCAATATCCTAGATGGTGTCATGACATTTGCTTAAGCGTCTTTGGAAGCAAACACATAGTAATGTAACTCCCTGCGTGTCAAGTAATGTTCTCACCACAGCATCAGGTTTCCAGTGTGTGATAGGTGGAACTGGCTCAATAGGTGCTCCCTCCCTCAATAAATCACAGCTCACCAAGTCCACTCCTATAGACATAACAGAAAAGAAAGATATTTTACCTACTTCTAATAATTTGTGACTGATAACATGGATGTTTTGTATGTCCAGACCTGGAAGATGTTTGCTTATTATGTTAGCTGTCTCAGTTGCTCTCGTCATACTTGAGTGAATCAGAAGATCATATTCCAATCCTAGTGCTGCCAATCGCTGCCCTGTTAGCTCAGCCTGTTCACGACCTTAAAAACAATATATGAAAAAATATGTTGAGAGTAATACTTTAATATTAGAATGCAATGTTAAAGCAATGTATCAAGGCAAACATTAAGAGATGTTCAGTGTCAAAAGTGGTCAGTAATCAGGCCGGGTATCATTAAGAAGTTGGCAATCCTTACCTCGATACATAGGCCTGATATGTTTTTCGCCCTTTCAGTTCAGTACAATTAGATACAATATATTTCAAAATGATTTGATACGGTTCAATAAAAAACAAAGTCTAAACCATGGCTGTGATTGTAAAAGTCTTTAATAAACCACTAAGTGAAAATGGATTGCATTAACAAGTTTCCTTTCTCCAATAAGCAACACAATTGTAGTTCTTTCACAAAATAATTTAATATATACCAAAAAATACTTCTGGCAATATGTCGATACAGCAGCCCATGATATCGATACTGTATTGTCAAATTAAACTACAGGGGGTCCTCGGGTTACGACGGTCTCGGGTTACGACGTTTCGTGGTTACGAACGCGCCCCCATTAAAAAAAATATGTATATATTACGCGTCATTCCGTCTTACACGGTTTAGCGTGGTAAGAGATGTAAACAAACGCACGCGGCGCGCGGCGCGCGGCGCAAGAATACGCTCTGTTGTGGTTGTAGGGAGAAGAAGACCGCCTCGTGTGCGTGTCCAATGTGGGCGGAAGTACCTGATGTGGGCTCTGATCTGCTCCTATGAAAGCGGCAGTGATAACCAAGCAGCGTAGTGGTCTAATTATTGAGATGGAAAGGTTATTGGTGCTTTGGTTGGAAGATCAAAGGCAAAATCCGGTTTACGACGAAATTCGGGTTACGACGCGTCTTAAGAACGGATCTACGTCGTAACCCGAGGACTCCCTGTATATGATATATCGATTTTTGTACACTCCAAGTAACCAGTACAGGTATTGGTGCATTCATAATTATACTTTATTAAAACGTTGTAGGTGATTTAGCTCTTCCCTTTAGTATGTGCATTTAAAAGAAACTTACCTAAAGGAGTGAGAAACCTTTCCTTGTCAGTGGTACCGCTCAGGTTGTACTGGGAGTGCCTGATGAGAAGAATGTTGCGTGTAGCTTTAGGTTTGCCATTTTCCTGCTCAGAGCTGGGGTCATCTGTCACACTCTCTTTCTTTCTCCCATTGATCAGTGAAGATGGGTCTCTCCTGCACAAGGTTAAAGAAGACATTAGATTAATAGCGTTGTCTCAAATGGGTAAGGGGAGGAGAGGAAAACGGGTCATGTTGGTTGAAGTATGACTCTTGGCACCTTACAGAACAGACATTTCTGTTATCAATCTATATGCAATTGACCTAAAATGAGACTATTTAGCTACTTAAATTAAATATTTTCATTACCATATTCATTTATACATACATACATACATACATACATACATACATACAGTCTCCAAGTAAGTATATATAGATGTCATATATTACAATTATCTAATAATTCTAGTAAAATGTTAAAGGTGTATTGTGTAACTTTGGGAGAGGGTCTGCCACCTGCTCTTTTCCGTGTAGATGTTATTGGATTCTCTGAAATACTTCATAGTATGGCACGGTAGCTTCCGGGTTCGATCCCCGTGTGGCACATTGGTATGGCCGTAAGATTCGGGTCGCCCAAGCCTTTCTGTGTGGAGTTTGCATGTTCTCCCCATGTCTGGGTGGGCACTCCGGTTTCCCCCACCAACCCAAAACATGCACCATAGGTAAAATCCTCCAGCTGAGGTCCTGACCAAACTGAAGCAAGAAGATCATGGAGATGGTCCCCAGGCGCAGTAATGTGCTGCCCACTGCTCCTAATAACAGGATGGGTTAAATGCAGAGAAGAATTTCTCCTGTGTGAGATCAATAAAGTCACTTCCTCTCTGGAATTTCCCCACTGTGGGACTAATAAAGGCATATCTTATCTTAAACCCTTCTATCATCGTGGAGACCAAAGCAGGCCAAGTTACTGGTCAGATCTGAGGACATGCAACGCCACTTATAATCAGAATATTTGTTTTTCAAGGTATTTTTGAGCAATAAATGGAACCTTCGAAGCAGAGCAATGAAATATCCATAGAAATATATGGTAAAAGTTACACAATGCACCTTTAAACCATAGTTCTTTAAGCACCACATAGTCTCACTAGAAAATACCTTGCAATACAAATAATATCTAAAAATAGCAGAGTACAGTGATCTCAGGGTACAAGAGACATACTTATCCCAGTTGGAGTCCCAGGCGTGTCCGGAGGGAGCAGGCGTGTGGCTGGAGGGAGTCCACGCCGGCTGCGCAGCTTTGATCACGGTGGGTCTCAACCAGCGACTCGTTCCGTCTCCCGGTTGTCCTCCTCCAAAATACCCGTGAGAGTCTGCAGCGGCAGCAGCGACAATGAGCGCAGCTGATCCTCCGGCCAGGCCACAGAGAAGTTTCACACTCCGTCTATATGCCATAGGGAACGCAAGAAAGACTGCTACGACTCGCTAATTAGCCACACTATTAAACAAATATTATGCACAAACAACACAAAATATCTGATGCTTTTGGCCCTACAGTCTGTTGATGTTATTTCGGAATGGAGTTCGCAGATCAACTACTGAAACACGTAACTAAAAATACATCCTCTGTACACACTAGCGGCTAATCTGAGCTACTTCCTACAAACATTACGGTGGCCGATAGGAGACATAAATTTACACTTTTCCCGAAAGTGAACACTTGGAGGCGCTCCAGACTATTCTAAATTATGGCACTCTTCAGAATCGATTTAGCCAATTATTTTATTGCCCAGTGGTATTTTAAAGGCGCATTTTGTATTTTTTTTCTCGTGGAAACCAGGGCTGCCAATGCTTTGTCTGAAATGTTCCGCAGTATGGCATTAACTTATCTTGTCTTGCATTAATAAATCTTACCTGACCAGCCAGAACCACACGCTTTGACAAAACTTTACAAAGGCTGAACAGAATTGCAGGTGATAAAACAATCTCCTCAGAACCGACCTGTAACTTGGCCAGGTGGGAAGAGCTGCTTGTTTCCATGGAAATAGACATGATGAATGCCATAACGTGGAGCTTTCCAGGCAAAGCAGTAACATTTCAATTGAGACAAGCCGGTCCAAAAATAATAGAACAATAATAATTAAGAAAATATGCATGTAATAAATGTCTTTAGGCATGAAAACTAAGTATAAAAAGTGTGTCTAAATTCTTCTTATTAGCCTATTTTAATTTTGTATTTGGAGGTAAATGAACACCTTAGCATTTACATTTTGTTAATTTTATTTTTATTCGTAATGTTGTAACATGTCCTCTGTAATGGACGTCGGGCACATCATCATCATCATTCATCTTCTTCCGCTTTTTCCATTCTCTGGGTCGCGGGAGCAGCAGTCCAAGCAGTGTTCCACTGCCCAGAACACAATGCACCAGCCCTCATGAATCCTCCCGCGGGTGGTGGGTTGAATCCATGTGAAGTTAACGACCTAACAAAAACATATATATTTTTTATAAACATTTCTGACAAACTTCTACAGTCGCCTCAAAAAAATTATTTATTTATTTATTTAAGTATTTATTTATTTATTTATTTAATTATTTTTATTTTTACATATATATTTATTTATTTATTTATTGAAATATTTATTCATGTATTTATGTATTTAAGTATATATATATATATATATATATATATATATATATATATATATATATATATATATATATATATATATATATATATATATATATATATATATATATATATATATATATATATACATCTCATTTATTTTATTTATTTTTATTTATTATTATTATCATTTATTTATTTATTTATTATCATAGTTCATACCGGTTAACTCAATGTCCACTATAAAGGACACAAATGAATGGGCGGGTCTCTGGAGGTTAAAATAATAAATAAATAACCTAAGCTATCACCTATATTTCTTACTGATTTTGTAGGGCTATTATATAATTGTAATATACTTAAATGTTTGGGTCAGTTTTTGCCTGGGATAAATAGCACTGTAGCTTATGCACTATGCAACCATCCTCCATGAAGCCGTGGAACATAATTTGTCCAAAGGCTTGAGCCACAGTGCCTCCTCGTCTTGAAGACACTTGCAGCACAGGCTTTGCGGAGAGGCTCCACCTTTTTGAGCGGTTCAGTGACCTCACTAGTGGGCTGGTTTGGAAGGGTGGGATTTCCAGGCTTTCACAGAGCTCAATGTATTCCTGCAGCCTCTATCTTCGGATCTATGCGGCTTCACCGATAGAGGAAAAAAAAAAACGGGTCTGGCGGTGTTTCCAATAGCCGCAAATCAGGCCTGCCGTACGCGCTGCTGCTGTACCCGAGGACCTCTTTTCTACATGCGACTGCTATCGGAATAACTAATTGAGGAATGTGGAAATTACAGAATGCCCGACAGCACTGGAAAGAGATTTAAACCCACGAAATACATCCCAGTATCCACAGCTGCCACGCTTCTTGTGGGGTCGACCACTTTATTCTTCGTCTTCACGTAAGTTTGCTTCTTGTCTTTTCGCTGCACGGTGGATTAAAAAGGTGCTTTATGCGTCCTCGCGTTGCACACATTTGGCACGAGAACATCGAGACGCCAAGTTTGCATGGATAAATTTAGTCACTCAAGAGAAGCATATGTGATTTTAGGTTAGGAGTATTCCTCTAGTCTGTCACATAGCGGTACTATAGCCATTTGTTGCCTTCACGTTGCCCCAGACAAATCATTAGGTGCTCTAGCTGCGAGGCAAACTTCCCAACATGTGAGTTTAACGAGGCTTAACTCTTGCAGGAGATTCAGTGTTAAGTTTAGACCACAAGTTGATACTTTATGCATAATAAACCTGCTGAGGGGTTGTTATAATTAAGGCATTTTCTGCTGTGGTGCATGTGCATAATCATGGGGTGTCTAAGGTAAATGGCATCTTGCTTGGAAATGTGATAAGACAAGTTAATGGACAATTTACATCACCTACAATCTTTTCTCAATGCTGCTAATTCACTTATTATCTACACCTACTGCACACAAGTGAAAGCCCATTTTGAAAAATCACTTAACCCATCCTTCTTTGTCAAATGGGGAAGTTAGTGCCTTTATTGATGATTCTGTACAGGGATCTGACCTTAGATAGAGTGATCTATATGTTGTGATGAATTATTTGCACATATATTCTGGTCTTGTTAAAAAGTAAAATGGATTCTCATTGAAATCAACACCATGTAAAGGCAGTGTGTCCCCAAGGACTGAGAAGATTTGGAACCTTTGACCAAGAAAGGAGACCGTCTAGACCAAAAGCTATATTTTACAAAGATTTTTCAGTTTATGAAGTGAAAGATAATGCACACTATATCCCAAGATGATCCTGTCTTGTGATAATAAAATAAAGTGTTGAGTGGAAATATGGACTTGAAGCTCTTGCCAAAGTACCACAAAAAGTTGGCAATCACTTAAACTTGTACTATTAATACTACAATTGGTTAACATAATAATAAAATAATGAAATGATTTAAATTATATATCAGTTTTGACTAGCTGCCCTAAACTTTGCAGAGGTATGTGTTCTGTAGTACCCACTCATGACATGGCTTTGCGTCCACAGCTCTAAACAGCTAAATCACAACACTGCGTGGACTTCAGGTGACTCAGACTGAAGATAACATATGGCTGTGGGTTGCTTTTGTAGGCTGCCTAAATCTTAACTCTCCCCTGAGTTCATTGTTGAGCTTTGCATAACCAAATGCCCCGATTTACCACATCCACAATAATGGTGTTCCAATTTATAGCGAGGTTTGTGATTCAAGCTTAAAGGTCATTGGTTCTGACAGCAGCGTGCTTCAAATCCCATTTACTATTGTTAGTCCTTTATTTGCTGGGCTTTGTATCGTCTAATCTGTGTTTTAAGGTTCATCCCCAGCAGATGGTTCAAGGTTGGGGATTAAGACTTTGTTTCGACATCATTTCAGTAAAAAAAAATCGCCCAAAGGATTGAGTCATGTGTAATGGAGCCCCCCAGGGAGGAGTGCACGTCCAATTCCAAACTAGGCCATCTCTCATCATAAATACTGTCCGTTATCATGATTTCATGCTGGATTTGACCAATATAGCTCAAAATATGAAGTACTCTAGATATATCGGATGTTAGATGATAAGTGTAAATGTTAACATGCTTTTAAATTAATGAATTTCAAGGTTTAAAGGTGCATTGTGTAATTTGTCTGGTGGAGGGCCATCAAATACTTTTCTCCATGTCGTCTTTGCTTTGTCTGGTATTAAACCTTTCTATCTTTATGGAGAACAACCAGACCAAGTTACAGGTCAGATCTGTGGAGAGGCAACCCCGCTGACAGAGTGTCTGTATTTTTAAGCTAAAAAAACATCTGTAACTGAATAAATGTAAGCTAGAGCTGTTTAAAGTCATACTGTGGAACATTTCAGGCAGAGCAATGACATATCCATGAAAACAAACAGATGATGGTCCGCTAGCCAGAACGTTACATAGTGAACCTTTAGGGTCTTGGGTCAATGGTATTTTACCTCTTCGTACTTTGGGATTTTACATTTTAAGATGCAGTGAGTTTATAAAAGTTATTACTCATAAAGAAGTCTTTTGAGGTCAGTTGGCATAGCCCTACAATGCCTGGCAGGTTAGTAGTTCAAATTACCTCATTAAAAAGTACAGTGACATATATTGAAAAGTAATGTAAAACTCACAAAGATGTCAAAGTAAGTTCAGCCCACATAATCTGCCCTGGTTTTGCTGTGGTCAAAGTTTTTGGACATGGGAAGAGACTGTTGACAGCGGGGAGTTCTGTGTCATATGGACCTAAGAGCCAGGCAGCCCATGTTGGCAAGTACAGTGTTCATAGTGTTAGTGCATTTGGCTGACCAGCTCCTGACAGTTTGTATTTCCCACAGAGATAGAATTAGACCACATTAGAAGAGAATTATTTATATCTCTGCTACATGACTGCAACTGCTTGCACTCAACGGAACGCTGGGTAAATTGTGCCTTTTTATATGGTTCAGTTCAGTCATCATAATTTTAGCCTGGCGTTTATAATTTTATTGCATTCAACTTGGACTAATCCCAACCAAAGCGGCATCACATCTTTCAGGGATCTCTTTTTAGATTAGGTTTGAACTTCACTAAGAACTTGAGAACAAATAAACACCATCTGGGGAAAACTATGTCTAACTTGGATTAACCTAGAACTAATTGTAAAGTATAATAATGGATTTGTATTGTATCTTTCAAGGTCCCCAAAGCACTTTACAGTTCATTATTCATTCACTCCACACGTGGTGGTAAGCCATTATTGTAACCACAGCTGCCCAGGGGCAGACTGACTGAAGATAGTCTGTTAATCTGCACCATCAGCCCCTCCGTCCACCACCAGCACTCATGCACACACTACTTTCATACAAGGCAAGGTGGGTGAAGTGTCTTGCCTTAAGACACAACAACAGTACAACAACCACTGTTGCCCACTAATTGTGAGATAAATTAGGACTAGTCCGGGTATAAACAGGGTCCAAAATTCATCATACATTTTTGTCTAGCATTGCTCGGACTGCATCTGGCTTAAAGCATTTATAAACCTGGTTTAAATCAGGACTAGTTCTTCACCAGGACTAAACCATAACAATGTACCAGGTCCTAAACCAGCCACACCAGACCATCAGAGCAGGTAATTTCCTTCTGATTTATCTGTTTACAACTAGATTCTATTTTATTGCACCGTTGTATTTGCACTGCTGCCCTCAAATATCTCTTTAGTAATACCTCAAATGAATAAGCTTTTACTATGGGACCTAAATAGGCCTGGTGGTTTCACATCACTCATACCAAGCCTATTAAACCTTCTCTGGTGCTTGCCTTGTGGACAGATGTGAGAAAACTATCATCGATCATCTGGATAAGCCTCGGTTCAGCAGTTTATACCACTAGGTCCTAAATGATATGTTGGGTAGGGGCTGGCATTGAAGTGAATGTATTCCCAGACCTCCGTGGTACAGTGCAAGCGAATCAGCCTTGTCACAATCTCTTACTTCCACATCTGTTTCCTCCTTTTCACTGTACATCTATTCAATCAAACTTCATTCATAGAGCTGCTCAGAGCACAATCAGTGCATAGCTAGGATTTTTGTAAATACACTAAAATATACTTCCTATGTTCCAATTTACTCATAGTAAAGCTTTCTTGTACTTGTGAGTATACCCAGATACTAATCAATGCTAAAACTAGGATCCAAACTAGATGCTAATTTGTATGTAAGCACTGATACAGAAAAAATAAATGTCTGGAAATATGACTGTCTTTTACTTTTAAATGGCAATTTTTTAAATGCTATATTCATATTGAAAGCCATTTATTTGTTTGTAATAAGACAAAAAAGATAAAACGAATATTGTCTCACAATTGTAAAGACTATGATTAATGATGAGTGAATTTCTGAAATATCTGTTCAGATACTGCCCCTTCACCTTTCTCAGGTAATAATTTTGTCTTTGGTCTTACTTTCACTCATTTTCACACTTTTTGGAAACTGTCGTATGTTTTAAACTTCTAACCTAAAGAAGACCCATTGTGTTTGTATCTGCTAACAAGCTATAATCTATGACACCCATGGATTATTATGTTATAATTTGTGCATTTTAAATAGCCATACTCACCTTAACCTCTTACGCTGTGGACGGCCCGTGCACGGTCCCGTTCACTGATTTTTTTTTTTTCTTTCCATATAAGAGCACACATTCCCGAACGTGTATCATGACAATCTACACATCAAATGAAACCTTACAGTCTCATGTTTTTGACTATGCAATTCATTTCCCGGCACAACAAACACTCCCCGAGCACATGGGGCTTTTATACGGAAAAGCACAAAACAATTGCCTGGAAGAATCCATGACTCATCGCTGTACCAGCGAGTGAGTCTGGTAACGCTTGGTCCAAAATGCGCTGCAGTTGCGCTTAGACAGACAGCTAAGTGAACCAATCAGAGATTGCGCCATCTTGATTCAAAACTGAGGAGGAACTTCGAAGCGCTGCCTAAGAGTGACTTTGCGTGCAAAGGCGGGTGCACTGACGTCACCATCTTTGAACGAATCAGAATCGCGGAGTCCGTTGTTAACCGGAGGAGCGAGGGTGGATGGAGGGTGTCCAAATGGTATCGCGTTGTATAGGAAATACAGAGAGATATCATTTGGCTGGCCAGGTAAACAAAACAAGGTTTGTTACTTCGCTTACCTTTGAAGGCTCTGTACAGGTCAGACATCTGTATTTCACGATAAGCTTGGCCTCAATTTGTCCATAGGGATCCAGCGAATAAAATCCAGTAAAACAATTTAGTCCAAAACACGTGTTAGATCCAATACAATCACGAAAGTCTTCCCAACTTACATAAGCGCCAGTGTTTTTTTCCCCACTTCTTTAGCCTAAATCAAGCAAAATATGTCTTTCCTCACTAAAACCGCGTTTGCAGCAGCTAAACATAAGGGTAAACTTCAGATTGACAGTTAGATTGGCCATAAAGGAGAGGTTTTGGCTGCTGTAGAGCTGTAATAGTCCAATCAAGTGTGGCGCACCGCTAAATATCAACTAAGAGTTCCGCCCTTGCTGAGTCAACAAGTTAGGTTACACAGGATGATTGACAGTTCAGGCGAACAGCCAATGAGGAGCTGAACAGGGAGACATATAGTTTGTTAGGCCTTTCACAACAAGTTCCACGTGAAACAGCTGCGTAAAGGAAAACAGTGCTCCGTCTTGCGTCATGCGTCTTGCGCCTTTGCTGTTGATTTGAGTTTCCTTGATTGAAAATATGGCTAAAAGGACTGGAAAGAGAAAATATTTAAGTGGAGGCTGCAGATTTCAGCTCTGGAGGAGTCAGAGGTTGAGAATCAGGAAACGGATATGGGCTGTGTGGAGGCGTTGTTTATGAAGGATGTACTTCTGGATGTGTAAGTATCATTTTATTATGTATTTGATGTAGTATTTGAATAAAAATAAAACGATAAACAGTAGATTTTTTTTTCTGCATTTAGATCACTTTTTGTAAAATAGACCTACTATTATTTATTGGGTGTTTAGATAAAATAAATAAGAAAATATAGATAAAAAATAAGAATAGATTTTAGTTTTTAGATTTTGATTTTTGTCTTGGATAGTTTTTGTTTTGTCTTTATTGTATTTTGTACACTGTGTTTTTGCACTACTTGGCCAGAGAGAACAAAATTTCGATTCACTGTATGTTGAACACATATGGGAGAATTGACAATAAAGCTGACTTTGATCTTTGAAAATAAAATTTTAGAAAGCATATTTTGAGCTTATTTCCGATTATATTTTTGTGTTTTTCTTACTAGTGTCATCACTGTGTACCAATAAAGCCCAAATGATCAGAAAATAATTATGTATAGTTAAAAATAAAGCATGTACTGCATTTCTTCTGCAGATAAGGAGCCCTACCACGACCGGAGCAACAAAGAACGGATGGGCAGCAGTGGTGACCGCACAAATGGCAGGCTGAAGTGTAGAAGATGTCAGTCAAAGACAGCTGTAAAATGTTCTACCTGTGACACTGCACTCTGCTTTATTCAAACAAGGGACTGCTACAGTCAGTGGAACACTGACACCAGCCACCAGACTCTTAGTGTGTAAATACCTGTAAATATGTGTGTAACGTTTAGTGTCCATGGTTTTTTGAAAATGTATACAGTGTGCAGTGTTATAGAATTTTTCAATACATATTTTCATTTTCAACACTTGTTTGGTCTATTTTTGATTGAAAAAAACACTTTTTTATAGAATGTAATTCTCAGGGACATAATATAGCGACCTTGTGTGCAGAAATGGATTCCTCTAGTTGTAAGCTTTCAGTAGAGCCCTCAATGATGTCTGTAGGTTGAATGAGTCAAAAGTTATTAAACATTTTCTAAATGTTTCCAATTTGGATAGGTTTGGATAAAAGCATGATGCCTGTATAAAACGCCTGGACAAAGTATAACAAAAAGTGGAGTAAAAAGTTTATTTTTACAGCTATTGATTCCCAATTTGAAATTTGAGTGGTCAACAACTTATTGTATTGAAAGATAGTGTACTTTAGGCCTCAGCTATGAACAGCAGCTATAGACACCTTACAAACAAATTAGGCGAGGATAAAAAAAACACTTTATTTGGTGTTCCAAGGTGTGTAACTTTTTTCCAATCACATTTGGAGTGAATGTAAATGCTGAGGGTAAAACTAGAGAATGTAACCTTTACACAGACCAAACATTTGTATATAATCCATATACTTCAATAACAGGTATGAACAAGCATTTCATTGCATTGTTGACCTTGTGTTGATTTTGCATATGACAAATAAACAATCTTGAATCTTGAATCTTGATTTTAATTTGGAGAGGTCTTTTTAGGGACAGTTGCTCAAAAAAGGCCCTCCACTGTAAGGGGTTAAACACCTTAATAAAAGAAACAACGCTTCCATGTTGGAAAACTGCGGTGCCCAGTGATCTGCAGCTCTGATGGATAGCTGCAGATCACTCTAGTGAGCAGTGAATATTTTTTCATTTGAACCAAAATGACCATGCAATGCTGCCAAATCCTGCACATGTCACCCAATGAGAAAATGAAGTTGGAAAACAAAGTAAGTAGAGCACTGTGTGTATGCCGGTGGTGATGAAAACGGGGATTGATTAGCAATATGGACTCTTCAAAATAAGCGATTAAATCACAATTCACTCCATATACAACTTTGAAAGAATAAATGGTGAGGGGAAACAACTATAACATGGTTAAAAGCTCTAAAAAGTACATTTTGCATAATAAATAAAATCTTAATAAAATTTTTTCCTCCTAATGATTGTCATATTCAAGATCAAGGGTGTCGTTGTTGTCTTTCTTAAGTGAGATGACAAACAAGCTCCTATTAATGCTCCACTTCTTTACTGTCCATTAGTGACTGTTTGCTGGTCTCTTGTGTGACATTAGTGGCTGTGAAGTGCGGTGCGTTTCACTGTAGTTAAATGAACTGTTGGTTTAAGTCGTCCTTCTGTTTACATTTGCAAAGGAGAGTCTCCATCTTGACTGCCTGCTTTTAATATTGCTCCCATGACATTATGGTTTATTTGGATTTAGTTTGTTTATTTAAATGTGCTAGGTAGATATCATGCCAGTTTAAAGATGCAAGTAGAATTTACAAATTAACCTGGCCTTTTTAAATGTACTTCTGTAGCAATAATCCACTAAGAATTATGTTGAAAAGCATTTGCTTTAAAGCTGACTTTTTGTGTTAAATGGCACTAATTCAATAATTTAAAGTATTATTTGTTTTAAAGAAATGATCTAAGCAACAGTAGCTCAGTTGGTAGAGAATTTGTTCAGACCCACAGGTTGGCGGTGCGATCCCAGATCCCACAGATAAATGCTGTCCTTGTGTCCTTTGACACCTTGCCGTGTGTGTGTGTGTGTGTGTGTGTGTGTGTGTGTGTGTGTGTGTGTGTGTGTGTGTGTGTGTGTGTGTGTGTGTGTGTGTGTGTGTGTGTGTGTGTGTGTGTGTGTGTGTGTGTGTGTGTGTGTGTGTGTGTGTGTGTGTGTGTGTGTGTGTGTGTGTGTGTGTGTGTGTGTGTGTGTGTGTGTGTGTGTGTGTGTGGTTCCTTGATGTAAAGCACTTTGAGTGCCTTGAAGGTGGAAAAGCGCTAGATAAAAATGTGACCATTTACCAAAAATGATTGCACTATACTTGGCCTTATACTTGGTCACTTATAAAAACCTGTCCATCTTCGTTAGTTAATCACTTTGTGTTTAATGAAGATAATCTTGGTTGCCAGTGACAACACTTAAATCACTAGCAATGAGATACCCCTTTGGTGTGCTTTTAAATCCACTGCACAAACCACAGCTGTTTTTAAAGATAAGTGGAGCATTTGATTTCTTACCTCGGATAATCTCTGTAGTTGGTCAGAGTGGAGTGGCCCTCTTTGTAGGATTAGATACGGCTGTAATTTCAGCTTCAAGTGCAAATTATCGACACTTGGGTGAGACAGAAAGAGGGGGACCAGTGCAGAGCAGTTTAGGCCCTGTCCCCACGACAACGTTCCTGTTTTGATTTGCTTTTTACCTGGGGTGAAAAAAAGTCTCGTTCACACACGTGTTGGATCAGAAAACATTCGCGTCAAGATGAGCACGGAGCACACGGAGTGAAAACGATGTAGTACATATGTCACACCGATAAGTGGCGCTGTAAACCGGAAAAAGCCAGAGCCGCCAGAAACGCAAGACAACAAAGAGCACATGCGCAGAAAGTCCTTTCTCTTTCGTAAACAAGCAAACGCGTGTACTTTAGGGACCGTCAACAAAAGCGAATTTATTTTGTCCCCCTGCTCCACCAATGTAGCAGGGACTCACTCCGGTAATGTGAAAATGCTGACCGTCCCTAACATAGACGCCACAGAACAAAGATTTGCGCTGCGTGAGCAGAGTTTTTGCCTATAAATCGATAGTTAGTATTACTTGCTATCGTTTTATTACATAGACATTAACAAGTAGAACTCTCGTTAACCTTGGTCGTGTTATTTAGGCAAAATGCTTGTTTGGATCTTACTACGGGAATGTTAAACATACTCGGACATTATGTTGGCTTTTCGGCGAGAATATACAACCGGGGACCATCACCAACGGGCAGCTATATATTTTTGTGTGTGATACTGCATGTGCCTGTTTGTAAAAGGTAAATTTTCATTCAATAAAAAAGACAAGAAATGGTTGCTCTTTTTCTTTATTTACAGCACACAACACACTCAAATTGGTATGGGCTCCTCATTGTCCACTATCTGCCTTTTCAGCGATGGGATCTTTCCAGTTTTAAAATACGTGTTTAGCTTTGAATTGGCAAACACTCGTGTGTCGTGTGTACTGCCAGGCCACAACGTGTGTAATTGTGCATGCAAATAAACTTCCAAATGTCTGTAAAATATACTCAAGTCCATTGTCCGCCATGGTTGTTATCTGGTCGTTACCTGCGGAAGGTACAGGGTTACCTTCTGGTCACCGGTCACGTGATGATTACGGCAGCGCGACGTCATCATTTTCGTCATCATTTACAGTCGCGTTTTTCGCCGCCCACACGGCAACGCGACCCCCGGCGTTCTCCGACTTCTCCACTCTGGAACCCGTTTTTGAAAAACACCGTTCTCACCCCCAAAAACGCCGGCGCCGTCTGGACGACAGGCCCAAATGCACACAAACTTCCCCGTTTCCTTAAAAAAACGTTGTCGTGGGGACAGGCCCTTAGTGTCACTGTAGCTTGGTCATTATATCTTCAAACTATGAGAGTACCAAGATTACCACTTTAATAAGGGATAGACAATAGTGCCAATAACAACCGAAACAATATGTGAGATGTATCAATACCTTCCTATATCAATATAAAGTGTCAAAACTATTTTAATATGCTGCCCTATTCTCAATGTTTCATTCTCTTTTTAAAACGTCTGACTTAAAATGGAAATAGAAGAGCAACAAAGGTGACTATGCAAAAAAAGAAAATGCTTGAACTACAACTAAAACTGGAATTTCCCTCAGAATCAACAAAGTATCTCTCTCTCCAATTATATATTAGATTATATATGCTTAATGCTATGTGCTATGTCTTAATTTGAAGTAAGTACTATTGTTTATAATTATGTTAATGAATATGAAATCAGTACCATGGGAAAAAAGTTTTAAAAAACATCAGCATGTACTTCTTATATTTTTAGCCACCGACTATTTGACACTAATGGGATGTAATGTGGGTTTCAGACAAATTTAATTCATCTAATATACTCCATTGCAAGTCAGTGGTACTTGGGGGACTCGTTTTGGCTTGGAGCAAGACATTAAGCTACTATTACTACATCCAAAATACACTCACAAAAGAAACCACCGGTTCCACTGTGGTATCAGGCTGTGCTATTTATCAGAGTGAAGGTATGTCCAGCTGTTGTGGCTCTTCACACCAAAAGCTCAGGAGAGCGATGGCTTATACAGGGGAGGTCTGGAATCTCACTATGGACCTTGAAAGAGTCCCAAGGCAAATGGGTTGATCTAGTTTTCAAGGAAGTAATTTAGTTCAAGCCAGGGAATTTGGGAAAGGGTTTAAATAAAGAAGTACTGTAGAATATAACAACATTTATAATCACATTATTTTACCCATTTCTGTAGAAGTGTTGATAATAGTCTTAATAAATGTTGAGTGCATTGGGGTTGTCAAAAGTATTGAAAATCAGATGCTAATCAATATAAAAATTTGTATCAGAACTAGATACTGATTTGAGCAGGTGTCTACTGAAAAAGATACCGATACTAAAGTCACATTCATAGGACAGAAATGAATCTTTCCTGAATAGCTTTAGCTGTAGCTTCTTGAGCTGTATCAGAGCAAGTATAAGACTACATACTAGTAGTATCTGTTTGATTTCAACACTACACTGCACTTTAGTTTAGACATCATAAATTGTGACAGGACATTAACAATATGATAATTATAACCCAAAACATGCGCCATAGGTAAAATCCTCCAGCTTAGGTCCTGACCAAGCCTAAGCAGTAAGATCATGGAGCTGGGTCCCCGGGCGCAGTCATGTGCTGCCCACTGCTCCTGAATAAACTATGGGTCAAATGCAGAGGACAAATTTCCCTTTGGGGACAAATAAGTGGTAGAAAAAGAAGTGACTTTATTGATCTCACACAGGAGAAATTCTTCTCTGCATTTAACCCATCCTGTTATTAGGAGCAGTGGGCAGCAAATGACTGCGCCCGGGGACCATCTCCATGATCTTACTGCTTCGGTTTGGTCAGGACCTAAGCTGGAGGATTTTACCTATGGTGCATGTTTTAGGATGCATGCAAACTCCACACAGAACACACACAGAAAGGCCTGGGTGACCTGGGGATCGAACCCGGAACCATCTTGCTGTGAAGCATGAGCGCTAGCCACGTGCCGCCAAAATGTATATGTAGTGAAATAAATAAGTGAATTGAAAACTTAATGTTACTTGAAATACATGCCTATTCCAGGTTCTAGGTTAGGTAATCTCATTGCTTCCAGCCTTCCTGTCACTGCTCCACAAACAGGTAAGATAATGCTGACAGATCCTTTTGCCTGGCACTCACATACTGCTGCTGTCAGGCTGCTTTAGGACCACACAGCCTCTTTGGAGATGCCAGCTTTACGACGGCTCTGCTTTATCTGGGCTTAATTACATTTACAGGGATCAATGCCCGACCGTTTGTGGCACAGCATCTATGTTTATCATAGCTTTGGCTCAAATTGTTGATAATTATTGTCAATTATAGTTTGCATGCTCTCATTAGGATACTGGAATTTGACTCTATGTTGTATGCACTTTGTTATTTTGCTATTTAGAGACTGCAGCTTATTCAGATAACAACAGGTAACTTAGAAAATGCATTCATTTGGTCTTTTTGAATATGATTTAAATTTTTCTTAATAGAAGAAAATGGAAAATAATTGCATTGTTGTAAAAAAATAGGGGAATTGATGACCATAAACTGTCTAAATGAATGTGAATGGTAGGCTATTGGTGAACACATAATATACAAATTTGAGCCTATACCTAAAATCACTTTGGCTGTTCCATTTATATGCATGCTTTATGTCCATTTGCTATAGCAAGACCCCTAACAGGTATTCTACATTATTTTTTGAAATATTAACCATGTAGTCTAGTTCTGAGGATCTTGTTGGAGTTTCTTCTACATTTACATGTAGAAGATGTGACAGACTGAGCAGTGTCATTCGTCACAACTCAACCAGCTGTAACAACAGGTGAAGAGTCATGTATCCAAAGGGCATTTTACTTTAGAACACAGAAAATCTTGACTATTTTCCCAAATATTTTTTTGTTTCCATTTTTGTAACTCATGACTGGTTTATTGCAATTATATTTTGTATTTCTTTCTGTAGCTTTAACTTTTTCTAAAGTAAAATTTGTCTTGTGAGCTAAATGAATCCATGTGGAGGTTTTGCGCAGCAGTGTGTGGGCGAAAAGTGCGGGAAGGTGCAACAACGAAGTGCATTGAGTTTTTTTCTTCAACATTTTGTACACTCCATCTCTCTCTGCCTCTCGCTCTCTCCTTCTCTGACTCTCTCTGTCTGTCTCTCCTTCTCTCTGTCTTGTTTTCTGTCTCTCTGTCTCTCTCTCTTTTTCTCCCTCTCTCCTTCCATCTCTCTCCTCTCTTTCTCATTCTCCCTCTCTGTTTCTCTCTCTCCTCTCTTCTGTCTCTCTCCTCTCTCACTCTTCGCTCCTTCTCATCTGTCTATTTCTGTCGCTCTCTCCTTCTCTCTCTGTCTGTTTCTGTCTTTCTCCTTCTCTCTCTGTTTCTGCCTCTCTCTCCTCTCTCCTCTCAATCAATCAAACTATTGATAAAGCGCTTTTCATATAAAAAATGTAACACAATGTGGTTTACAGTGATTACAAAAAATCCTCTCTCCTCTCTCTCTCTCTCTCTCTCTCTCCTTCCCCCTCTTTGTTTCTCTGTCTTTCCCTCCTCTCTCCTTTAACCTGTCTGTTTCTGTCTCTCTCTCTCTCTTCTCTTTCTCTCTGTTCCTGTCTCTCCCTCCTGCCTCGCTCTCTTTCTCTCATTCTTTCTTTCTCCCTCTTTGTTTCTCTGTCTCTCCCTCTTCTCTGTCTCTCCTCCTCTCTCTCTCCTCTTTCCTTCTCTCTCTGTCTCTCTCTCCTTCTCTCTCTCTGTTTCTCTCTCTCTCTCTCTCTCCTCCCACCAGTGGAATAAGCTCTGGTCCTTGGAAAGTCAACTCTTGGGGAACATGTGTGTTTAATTTCGACCTCCATCTTGCCTCTCCCTCTATGGCGACTCCACCCTGTTTCCCTTTGTGCAGTTTTGCCAGGAGGAGCCCATGTCTGGTAATAAGTAGAAACAGAGCTGTACCTCTGACACCCTCTGCCGGAGTGGCTTATGAGAGGCTTAAAGTGGGCCCAGACCTGTCTACACTGGGTATCAAAAGTTTAAAGCACCAAAATACAGTGAACCTGCTTGCCATGAAACATTACAGACTGAACATTTATGGAAAACATGTATGCTTTTTTTTGTTTGTAATTTTGCTGTTGTTTTGTGGTGAAAAGCAGAGCCAGTCATATTGCTGTTTTAGTAGGTCTTACTTTTACCATCATACACGTGGATCTAAACACACAACTGTGAATGGACTGGGGTTTTAAAGGAGAATTAATGTTTTTTACAATCTGAGCCTTATTTCGGTAATAAAACAAGTTGTTTTACTCACTCATAGCACTTTGGTGTCCTATGGAGCACTTCCGGAGATGTTTTAGATTAGCGATATCCGTAACACGAGTTCTCAGGGCATATAATATATGCCCCGTCTCCAAATAACACAAACTTTAGCACTTTTCAAATCATAGAAGCTCAATGTCTTAGTCTAAACTTTCATTTGAGTCAAAAGTGGCCTGTAATCTGAGATTTATCCATAATTTACAGCTTTGCGTTTCATGTTTGGGTCCCGGGAGCTGAGAGTGAAATAAGCTGTGACTCCGCACATGCGCACTGGCCTCCTCATCTACTCGAAACTATGGCTAAATCTCAGATTACAGGCCATTTTTGACTCAAACGAAAGCGTAGACTAAGACATTGAGCTTCTATGATTTGAAAAGTGCTAAAGTTTGTGTTATTTGGAGACCGCAAACATGTGCCCCGAGAACTCACGTTACGGCTATCGCTAATCTAAAACATCTCTGGAAGTGCTCCATATGACACCAAAGTGCTATGGGTGAGTAAGGCCCTGTCCCCACGACAACGTTCCTGTTTTTTTTTTTACCCGGGGTGAAAAAAAGTGTCGTCCACACACGTGTTGGATCAGAAAACCTTCGCGTCAAGATGAGCACGGAGCGCTGAGTGAAAACGATGTAGTACATATGTCACACCGATAAGTGGCGCTGTAAACCGGAAAGAGCCAGAGCCGCCGGTAACGCAAGACTACAAAGAGCACATGCGCAGAAAGTCCTTTCTCTTTCATAAACAAGCAAACGCGTGTACTTTAGGGACCGTCAACACAAGCAAATTTATTTTGTCCCCCTGCTCAACCAATGTAGCAGGGACTCACTCCGGTAATGTGAAAATGCTGACCGTCCCTAACATAGACGCCACAGAACAAAGATTTGCGCTGCGTGAGCAGAGTTTTTGCCTATAAATCGATAGTTAGCATTACTTGCTATCGTTTTATTAGATAGACATTAACAAGTAGAACTCTCGTTAACCTTGGTCGTGTTATTTAGGCAAAATGCTTGTTTGGATCTTACTACGGGAATGTTAAACATACTCGGACATTATGTTGGCTTTTCGGCGAGAATATATACAACTGGGGACCATCACCAACGGGCAGCTATATATTTTTGTGTGTGATACTGCATGTGCCTGTTTGTAAAAGGTAAATTTTCATTTAATAAAAAAGAAAAGAAATGGTTGCTCTTTTTCTTTATTTACAGCACACAACACACTCAAATTGGTATGGGCTCCTCATTGTCCATTATCTGCCTTTCCAGCGATGGGATCTTTCCAGTTTTAAAATACGTGTTTAGCTTTGAATTGGCAAACACCCGTGCGTCGTGCGTACTGCCAGGCCACTTCACAGTAACGTCCATAAACCGGTAACTGTAGTCACACACCGCTTGTATGTTGAGGGGATGTTTGCCCTTTCTGTTGATGAAGGCCATGGCGTTGGTGGATGGCTGCTTGATTTCAACATGTGTCCCATCGATCGCTCCCAAACATTGTGGCATGTCATGCACACGGAGGAAGCCCGAAACAAGCTCCTCTGCCTCCGGTTCCGTGAAAGGCGTAATTGTGCATGGTCCTCTGCTGTTGTCGCAATGCATTGCATATGAACAGAGTTTGATGCAGCAGTGCCAATAAACTGCGGAAGGCGCAGGGTTACACCCTCTGGACACCGGTCACGTGATGATTACGGCAGCGCGACGTCATCATTTTCTCACCTGCCGCGCTTTTTTGCCGCCCACATGCCAACGCGACGGGGGGCGTTCTCCGACTTCTCCACTCTGGAACCCGTTTTGAAAAACTCCGTTCTCGCCCCCAAAAACGCCGGCGCCGTCTGGACCGCAGGCCCAAACGCACACAAACCTCCAAAAAACGTTGTCGTGGGGACAGGGCCTAAAACAACTTGTTTTATTACCGAAATAAGGCTCAGATTGTACAAAACGTTAATTCTCTTTTAATAGCATAACCTATTATAATTTATTTATTGTGGCAGTTTTGGTGCAAACTAGGCAAATTTGCAGCTTTCTGGTCAAAACATATACATTAATTTTAGGGCCTGTCCCCACGACAACGTTTTTTTGAGGAAACGGGGAAGTTTGTGTGCTTTTGGGCCTGTTGTCCAGACGGCGACGGCGTTTTTGGGGGTGAGAACGGTGTTTTTCAAAAACGGGTTCCAGAGTGGAGAAGTCGCAGAACGCCGGGGGTCGCGTTGTCGTGTGGACGGCAAAAAACGCGACTGTTGGGAAAATGATGACGTTGCGCTGCCGTAATCAGTGACCAGAAGGTAACCCTGCGCACAGTATGCACGACACACAAGTGTTTGCCAATTCAAAGCTAAACACGTATTTTAAAACTGGAAAAATCTTGTCAAAGAAAAGGCAGATGGTGGACAATGAGGAGCCCATACTAATTTGAGTGTGTTGTGTGCTGTAAATAAAGAAAAAGAGCAACAATTTCTTGTGTTTTTTTATTGAATGAAAATGTATCTTTTACAAACAGGCACATGCAGTATCACACACAAAAATATATAAAAGCATTTCTGTTTTCGCTTGTCTGAGGGGAATCCGGGGAAGGTGAAGAACACAGCGATCTCGTAGACGTGGGGTCGTCCTCTAACAAATCCCAGGTTTCCACTCCGGCTGTAATGGCTGTAGTAGCTGGCGATCCACCCCAGATTTGTTCGCACAGCTCAAAATATAACAGGACCACACGCCACTGTGACGCCCAGAGTCAAAGGCATGTTTGTATTTGTTCTTTACTGCCTACAGTTTTGTTGTTAGCTGCACTTTGGTGATGGTATGGGGATTGTGAGAAAAATCTTTCCCTTCGGCCGTGTCCCCGGTAGTATATTCACGCCGAAAAGCCAACATAATGTCCGAGTATTTGCTTGGGCAGGACTCCCAGTCGACGTTCTGCTGATACTGTTGTGTTTTGTAATCCAGCGTAACGAGCAAGGTTAACGAGAGTTCTACTTGTTAATGTCTATCTAATAAAACGATAGCAAGTAATACTAACTATCGATTTATAGGCAAAAACTCTGCTCACGCAGCGCAAATCTGTTCTGTGGAGTCTGTCTATGTTAGGGACGGTCAGCATTTTCACATTACCGGAGTGAGTCCCTGCTACATTGGTGGAACAGGGGGACAAAATAAATTTGCGTTTGTTGACGGTCCCTAAAGTACACGGGTTTGCTTGTTTATGAAAGAGAAGGACTTTATGCGCATGTGCTCTTTGTAGTCTTGCGTTTCCGGCGGCTCTGGCTCTTTCCGGTTTACAGCGCCACTTATCGGTGTGACATATGTACTACATCGTTTTCACTTAGCGCTCCGTGCTCATCTTGACGCGAATGTTTTCTGATCCAACACGTGTGTGGACGAGACTTTTTTCACCCCGGGTAAAAAAAAAAACGGGAACGTTGTGGTGGGGACAGGGCCTAAGTGTGTGCTGCCAGTGGCAAGTAGTTGGTGACACCACGCGAGATCTGATTACATCTCAGTGTTTCTGATTACATACACCTGACTGCAGGGGTCGAGTTAGAGGTGTGGATATATATGTTCAACCGATCATACTGTTATTTATATCCCCTACTACCCCTATTTGTACCCCCTTACTCTCTTCTTCTTTAATCCTTCATATACTTCCCAGTTTAGTAGCTCTGTTTGAAATGTGCTTATGGGTGGTGTTTATGTGTTCCGTCCCATTTTAAAGTGTGTAAAAACTTGAACTTAAACCAACAATTGAATAAAATGGGACCACTTCATGAACTGAAAGTTACCTCTCCTTAGGTGGTGCAAATGATCAGTAATTAATAATTAGATGACCATATTATGTGCTAAAATTAATTTGCTGGAAGACTCAATTACTAACTTCACCCAATACATTCTAAGAAAACTTTACTAGTAGGTTGAGACATTGACACTGTGAGGAAACTCCATCCCCTCCATTGCAACAAGGCGACAACAGTTAAATGATACAGCCATGAAAATCTGTCCTACATTTTATTCACACCATAATCTTTACCATTCAAACGTGTGATTGGGATGTGAAGGGAACCTGCAGCTTTTGACCCCCTGATTTTTTTATTTAATTTTTTTGCACTGCAGTCGGACTCTGTTCTGTTACGCTTTGGTCCATTTGCTTTGTACTTCAATGAGGACGAGACCTTATCCTTCACATCTGTCACATGCTATAATTTCACACCTTTCCCACCTGCCTTTGAACACTATAGCTTTTGCGTTAGCATTACCCCCAGCAGGAGAGCTCCACATACCTTACATGTTTATAGATCAGTGAAGCTTGCCTGGTGTCATCACAACAGTAAAATAGTTTCATTAGCAATTTTATTAGATGTACGTATACGTAAAGGATTAATGTGTAAGGTTTCACAATATTCTGCAATGGTAAAAGTGGTCTCTCAGAAGACCATATTACATATTCATAATAGTCACAATATTATGGCCTCAGAAATGAATGCACTTTTCAACAGGTTTACTAGCTTGATTTACTGTCATAGTTTAATAATAATTGGCCCCATGTATGTAAAAGTTAATGGATCCTCACACACAGGAAGTCTTTTATGAGGAATAACTGAACTAGTTTACAGACAATGTATGATGCTCTACTGTCATTTAAAGAAGCTTATTATGAAAGTAGGGTAATTTATTATTAAAGAAGATATTTGGCTTGGAGGCTTAGACTGCTGAGACAAAAAACCTTTGCCACATAATAGTTTTATTTATATTTTTTTTGTCTTTTTGAGAATTCAAGAATCAAGGCTGGGCGGTATACCAGTGCATACTGAATACCGGTGTTTTGTTTTGTTTTTTTTTTTATAATATGAATCTTTCATTTACCGCAATACCGGTGAGTGTGTGCACACAAAACGTCGGGAACTGTTTTACAGTGGCATGAGAATGGTGGAAGCGTAAGCTGTGTCCCAATTGGAGGGCTACAGCCTCCGCTGCTTTTTCGGCAGCTCCGATGGCTGCGCAAGCTGCAGCCCTCGAACTACACTCCACAGACGGAAACGGACATGAGACAGGTCCACAGAGCCGCTCGCAGCGCCCAGCCATGCTGCTAACACTAATGCTAACAACACGCACCACGCAAATGACGCACACGGATCAATAAAATGGCTAGAGTGTGTGTTGAGCGGTGAACAACAAGGACGTTGTTGTTAGAAACGGAGGAACTTATACCGAAAAGAGGAGCCGTGTCAGTTGTGTGGAAGTACTTCGGCTTTAAAAAATCTGACACTGATCAAACAAACATATTCTGTAATGTCGGGCTAAAGTTGTAGTGACTCAGACGTCACTCAAAGACGCATTTGCTAAGGGGACTGCCTACGACAAGAAAAGCAAACGGTGGAACGATATTGCCAATGCTATTACTATCCATTCAGACATGGAACCACTTAGTCCTGTTGAGAAAGGAGCTTCAAGAAGATGATTAAAGCTCTGGACCCAGATATGTTTTACCAAGTCCAATTTACTGCCGTAATTATTCTCTAATTATTAGGAAATGGAGATAACACCTCGTCATGCATGATAAAAAAAATACCGTCAAATACCGTGATACCGATAAAATCTTGAAAAATACCGTGATATAAATTTTTGGTCATACCGCCCAGCTCTATCAAGAATATCTCTCCATTTTTTATATATGGGGGATAGCAGTCTAATCACCACTCGCTTTGCTGCGCCACAGGCCGGGTTCAGACATCATCTTGCAATCAAATTTCATTGACTCATTTGAATTGAAGGAGCTCATTGGTCATCTATCATGTAGGGGAAAAAATCTGATTTCTCTCACCTCAGAATAACAGTCCTCTGGGATTTTTTTTTTTTTTTTTGTAAGCAGCCAGAACTCAGATTTAGCAGTGACCAGACTCTTCATAAAGTATTCAAGTTTTATGAAATTACTTTAATAATATATTGTAAATTCCAGTTTAGTGCCTGCTAGAGTTGTTTTTTTAATGCCACACACTCACAGATAGTAATGACATATGTGGTGAGTGGATGCTTCATTTATGGCAGGGAAGGAAGTAGTTGACCGCAGCCCTGACAGACACTAGCTGTTGCTGCTGTCTGCTGTGGGTTTCCTCTTCCTCACTGGTTTGTTTGTCCTGGCACATCTCAGCTTTAAAGCAAACGATACGTGAATCTTATCTGGCTCAGCTACCGTCACACTTCTCTTAACCTTGTTGGGGTGAAAAACATGACAAGGCTGTTGCTCAAGGAAAAACTGTGACTTCTATGAAAAAACATTGCATGATGTGAAGCTTTTAAATTTTGAAGGTTTTGAGGAATTTTTATGAACCGATTTTAAAATATTAAAAAAATCTTTTGCAAGGACAACAACATATTAAGTCATAGTAAAGTTCACAAATTAACTTTTGACTTTTGTAAAATAAAACAAAATGTATTTATGCATGTTACAGCCATGTTTTAGTCTAATTGCCCTTTTGTTTTGATTTTTAGTAGAAATGCACAGATACTGATACTGGTATTGAATATTGTGCCGATACTGAAAAAATAGCTAGATCAAGTATCAGGTTCCATAATATTGGTTAAGCTGATATCTTGGCTGATAACTGGATGTAATAAGACTCTGTACAGGCTGATTTTGGCCTAGAATGCCTCATAATGTTGAACTTTTATTCATACAAAGCTGTTCAGTAGTTATTTGAAGGATAAATACAGTTACACAACACAGTTGGATCTCTTTTGTAATAAGTAAATTGTGTTTTAAAGACAAAAGTCTCATTTTCCATCCCTACGCTGGTATCGGTTGATGTTGTATTGGCATCAGGACTGAAAATGCTGGATCGCTGGATTCTTAATTTTTACTAGTCTGTTCAAAAAAGGCAAATCTTTTGGACTGGGGACAAAATGGCTGTTTAGTTTAGCAGCATGTGGTGTGAGGGGAAAAAAGGAAGCTAGATCTGGTCTTCTCTACGGTGGAGGATATTTCCCTTTTGTTTTGCCTTGTGTCTTGTGGGAATTGTCCGCAGTGATCCATCTTAAGTCTGACCCTGCAGTAAAAGACTTAAATCACAAGCTGGGCCTAAACGGGACTCCTGGGTGCCTGTTAGGAGACTTTCTATTAGAGAGTTAATCTGGCCAGCATGCTGCTATCTCTTCCATTGACCTGGTTGAACTCCGGGAGACATGATCAGACCTGACACGAACTGTTGACTTTGTTGAACTAACCCTGGCCTCTCCACTGGTATCATGTGCTTTTTTTATCAGTAAATACTTCCCTGATGTCCTCATTAAACTGGAAAGAAACTGTTACAACTTCTAGACACCAGACTATGCATGATTTAAGTTTGTGGTCAGCTGGCTCCTTCTAATCATTTTGGGGCTAATGTTTTGCCACTATCTTATGAATAGATCCAGAGACCAGAGTTTGCTGTGCTTTTTGTTCTGGGCAACATAATTATGAAAATCAAATTGTAATCTGATCCTTGTGGTGATGCTATATCGGTTAAATTGTCATGATTCAGTGCTTCTGTTTAATGGGACTCTTGGCTCAAACTCAGACATGTTTGGTGGCACGGTGGCTGAGTGGCTAGTGCTCATGCTTCGCCCAGGCCTTTGTGTGTGTGTTCTGTGTGGAGTTTGCATGCATGGTCTGGGTTCGATCCCCGGTTCCTCCGGGCACTCCGGTGTCCTCCATCAACCCAAAACATGCTCCAGGTAAAATCCTGACCAAACCGAAGCAAGAAGATCATGGAGATGGTCCCCGGGCGCAGTAATGTGCTGCCCACTGCTCCTAATAACAGGATGGGTTAAATGCAGAGAAGAATTTCTCCTGTGTGATCAATAAAGTCACTTCTTCTTTACCAACCCACCTCCTATTGGCCAGCCTCTGTCCTACTCTGAGAGAGTGACAGGAGAAAAATAGCCAATCACTGTGAAGCACGTACTCTGAGAAGAAGTTACCTCTTAATCAAAGCATAAAGCTACTTGAATTGTCATTAATTATACAATCCGCATCTTAAGATGTGTGTATGATAGGGTTGCAACGATATTTGTTATAATATTGAATTTTTTGGTCTCACGATTTGATACACGTGTTCTGTCGATATGCATTTGTCAATACACACGTGTCCTTTCATGCGCTCTGTGTTTTCATTTATTTTGGTCCAAAAGGGAAACTGTTATCGCAGTTTCCCCTCAGATGCAGCAAGAAAACAGGTCGGCTTACAGCTGAAATATTCTAACAGAGGTGTGTTTAATCTTTCAGTCACTTTTTATTTATTTACACTGATAAACCCAGGAGTGACAAAGATATTAACTTTTAAATACTTTAGAATCACTTTTGGCTTCACATAAGCTTTAATCAAATGCGTGACGCTTGATATATGCAATCTTTTTCTCAGACTCTTTTAGTCAGAAAACTGTCAGTTGAGACATTTCTATGTAATATAACATAGTTTTAGTGTTCAGAAAGAGGATGGGAGAGCGCAGTGTGTCTGTTAAGAGCACAGACTGTAGCAGAGCAGTGTGCGAGGAGCTGCTGTCTGCTGGAGGAGACGATGCCGACACAGGCGTGTGCAGTGAGAGGACTCAGGAAGAAATCATCAAATCATCAAAGAAGGAAAAGTCTGATAGTGTAACTCCCCTACCACTCTATGTTAAGAATAGAATGGCTATATTATAAAATGGGTATATGTGATGTTTTAGTCATTATGTTTATTGTCTTGGTTATAAGATGTTTAATGTTCATTGTGGGCCTAGGGAGCGCTGCAATTTCAAAACCTGTGTGTGCAACCTGTACATGTGGTTTTTGACAATAAAGCTGAAATAGCCTGAGAAAGCTCTATTCTTATTTTCACTGAACCAAACGAACTAAAACACTTCACATATAAACTATAACTTAACAGTAGTAGTTGTACTGTAATGTATTGTATGTATTGTTTCATAGTGTTATTATATTACACTCATTAGCAGAAAAAATTACATGTTTTTTTTTGCGCCTTAAAATGTATCAAAATCGATATTGTGACCTGTGTATCGAGATACATATCGAATTGTGGGAAAACCGTATCGTTGCATCCCTAGTTTATGAATGTTCATTTAGTTGTCCTCAAAGAAGTCTTTTTTTTTGTTATTGACTTGGTGTCTCTTATTTTTCAAAATAGGATATTTTTATATCTAACAATCTGCTAGAGAGTAAACGTTGCATTCACTTCAGCTTTGGGAGTTGTTGCCGCGTGTTCCTGTGGGCAGGGTCTGCCTCTCATAATATTCAGTATTATATATCATATATATATCATAGTATATATCATATTGAAGAACTGTGTATTCTTGATTCCAAACATGGTGTTCTGTGCATTAGGAAAATGCTTTAATAATACTGTATATTGTAAATTCCAGTTTACATTGACTTCACATCGTCTTGTACTAAAAATCTCTAAAGAATGTGTAAAAGCCTCATGGCTCTTTCACACTCAGGCTTAGGCTTTTAAAGGTGCACTGTGCAACTTTTCTGGTGGAGGGTCCACTACCTACTTGTCTCTATGGAGATGTTAATGCTTTGATTGGAATGTTCCAAGGTATAACATTAAACATATCCATCTAATATCTAGGGGTGGGTATTGGCAAAGAAGTCACAATTCAATTCGAATCACGATTCATATGCCACGATTCGATACTATCACGATGCATCACGATACTTGAATTATTGCGATGCATTGCAATACGTATATTCAACATACTTCAGTGAAAATGTACCAAAAAAAAGAGGATAACTTAAATATCAGTGGTTGTGTATCTGGGTAGTGTCTTCAATTGATACATAACTCTGAGCATATTCATAACTGAATGTATTGAATAACAAAAACAAATAAACCAAACCAATAACAAAAAAAAGTGCATAGGATGTGCATAGGATTTTTTCTAAAACAAAAAATGATGTTCAAACATTTGCCATTTTGGAGGTAGTTGCCATCATAACAAACAATACCCTTTCACAAAGAAAAAAGTGCATAGGATTTATAAAAAAATAAACTAATTATTTATTTATTTATTAATAATAATTAATAATAATAATCGATTTTTGGCATCAAGAATCGATGCAGTATATTGTGAAAGTTAGTATTGCGATGCATTGTCATGACGATTATTTTGCACACCCCTACTAATATCTAATATTTATTTATTACAGGTGTTTCTATTGCTTAAAAATAGCATAATTCTTTCTGTGAACCGGGGCGATTCTCCACAGATCTGAATTATGAATTGTAATGTAGCATAGTTCTGTAACCTGCTTGTCTCTCTCATGACAGATAGGTTTAATCTATATTGTGGAACACTATAAACAAAGCAATAGCTTTTCCATGGGACAAGCAGGTGGCGGGCCCTCGACCAGAAAAGCTACACAATGCACCTTTTAAACTGAACTATAATATAAAAGTAGTATTAAGAGTTCCACTTAATCAAATAGTTTGCATTCCCAGTTCCAATGCTTACTTTATGTAAATAATTAGTTGGTATTATGAACTTGTATCTTTCATTCAATTAGATTTGTCATTTTTGTTTTTAAATCAGGATTCAGTTGCCTGTGCACAGTCAGGAAACTGTGGTTAGAACTTTTACTTTTACCATGAAAGTACCATGGCAGCTGTCAGTAAATGGCAGCTTAAAATATTGTCTCAAGCCATTGTTCTCGTCCGCCTTAGTCACCATCATTTAACCACCGTTACCTTGGCAACTAAAGGTCTTACAGAAAGTAATTGATGTTTAGGCTTTCCTATTTGGTGAGACTCAAAACTAAAATGCAAGATTAAAAGAACCTCTTAGGTTGTTGCTCAGATTGAATAGTAGAAAAATATTGTTCATTGTTTTGGCATAATATTCCATAGATATATATTTTATAGTGCTGTGTTATGTTTGTTTCAAAGAATTTCAAATGTAGAGTGTGTAATTTATTCATATAACTCCTCCCAAATCCTTTAATCCACATTCACATTCATGCTACATCAGTATTATCATACTGTTAAAAGGCATAACAAGCAACCAAAAACATATTTCAGTGTAATAGTTAATCATTGCAGACCAATATTATGACGTATATTTCAATAATACAAAACTGGCCATGACTCTCAACTGTAGACTGTCTCAAGTCTTCTAACTCCTCTTGACAGAATCTGAATAATGCATCCGATGTAATGTACTTCTGCATTAGCCCCCTGCCTTTGCATGTCTGAATAAGAGGCTGGGTAACCCGTGAATATCAATGTTTATTTTATCGATCTCTTTCCAAGACCTTCCCCTGCTTTAGTGCTCAGTGCTTTCCTCAATCCATTTTACAATCTGCACCACACTACTCTGTGCTGAGAACATGACAGCCAGTGTCACTCTGATTTTTCCTCTTGGCTTCATCCACTTGTCTTCAGCCTTTTCCAGGCCTGCACTGTAGTGGCTGTAAGTGATGCTCGTTTTCACATGTCACAAAATTTCTGACTTTTTAAATGATTGTAATAAGATGAACTGAAGCAAAAACTTGACTCAGATGGGATTAATACAGTAAGATAATGAACCCAGTATAATTAGGACTAAACAAAAATCACACTAAAGCACAAGGTATAAGTAAGTAGATCCTAGATTATGATTTTGATTTTTATCATGATCCTTGCAGTTAGTACCTTTTTTAAATATGCCATTAAAGGGATATGCCACCCCCAGGGCAAATTTGGGCATCTCCCCACAGTCCAGAGACTAAAATAAGTGGTGGAAAGCGTTTTCCTGCTCACCCAGCCATTGTCCGAGTCTGTCGCCACTGACCGCCGCGGTATCTGCAGCTCCTCCGCCTTAGACTGGAGTCTAACGTCGCCAGAGAAAGATTTCGGCCAAAAGGAATTAATTTGCTCGATGCGTTTCCCAATTACTTTCTATGTAGTGCGCATTCATATCGAGTGCAAATAAATGTGCAAATCAACACGGAGAGCTTGCCTTGGTCATTTTGGGTGGGAACTATTTTCCAGTGCGGAAGAATACAGTCGAATCACGCAGTACGCTGCCAGGGGAATCCCAGTTACGCACCAGGAAGGGAGTTCCCCTGTTGCACAACGTGGTGCGTGATTCGACTGTATTCTTCCGCACTGGAAAATAGTTCCCACCCAAAATGACCAAGGCAAGCTCTCCGTGTTGATTTGCACATTTGTGCACTCGATATGAATGCGCACTACATAAAGCAATTGGGAAACGCATCAGCTAATTCCTTTGGCAATCTCTGTGGCGACGTTAGACTCCAGTCTAAAACGGAGTGCTGCAGATGCAGCGGCGGCCAGCGATCAATGGCTGCAGAAAATGCTTCCACCACTTATTTTAGTCTCTGAGAGATGCTAAAACAAAGGGTGCAAATATCCACTTTAAGGAAACTTAAGTCATCATCTCCTTTTTAGTTTTATGTCTTAAAATACCCAGAAAAATGGGCAATTCTGCCTGTGAGCATGGTTGCCTCTCCACAAATCTGACCTGTAAATTGGTCTGGTTTGTTCTCCATGAAGATAGAAATGTTTTAATACCATACTGTGAAACATTCCAGACAAAGCAATAACATTTCCAAGAAGAAGCATTTGACACACCCTCCACCAGAAAGGTTATACAATTCACCTTCAAGGTTGTATAGAGGATTTTCCAAGGAAGGAGAATTCCAGCTACTGTTTGTCCCTTTTTCAAATGTTGCGCATTGCGCGTTGCGGTTTTGAACCCAGCCCTAGTGGCTAACTAGTAGTGGATTCTTGTCTGCCATTGCAACAAACTTTGTGCAAACCGCGATGAAGCTACAGTTGGAAAAAAACGCTAAGAACCGCTGCGTTGGTCAAGTAAACGGCTTGCGTCTGTGGAATGTGTGAGAGGCGTATGTGAACCACGTAATCCCAAGTCAGTTACGCTAGAAACGTAGGGAGTTTGATTGACAACTTAACAGCCAATAGATAACGAGGTAGCCTTGTTATCTACTGGCTAATGTTTATCTGGCCCCACCATGTCCACAGTTGATGGATTTTCATTCTTTTTTTTTTTTTGGTCATCATAATTACAAGGCTGCTGCATCTCTATAATTGTGAGAGAAGTCACCTCTTTCCTACACACATCTATAGACATTAAGAACCAGGCAGACAGTCAAAGTTATATTTTACTTGCAAGGGGAGAAGTGACCCAGCGTAAGCGCTCCAAGCCTCCACTCGCAGTTCTCCGCCAGGGCACTTCAGCTTCTGCCTTTTATTATCTTAAAGCATCTTAAGAGTTCACACAGCAGTTAAAAGAAACAACATGATAAAACAAATCTCTTGCACTTGTACTTCTGCTTCTGTACTAATGATAAAGAAAGCCCTCAAGACACAGACATGAGTCATTGATAACATATTTGATAACATCATAGTAATTATTCCAACAATGATGCTATCATTGACAACTTGAAACAAAAACTAAATTCTTCCTACAACCTTTAAAACCACCACAGTTAACTGACTGAGGCTGACCAACAGGAGGAGTTGGTGAGGACAAGTGTCTGTATTTGAGCATAGAGCTGCATCAAACAGAAGTACTGATTACTGAAATATTGCCAAAACTATCAGATCATTATTTGATTTTTATTGCCATAAAACTATAATACTATGACTTGACTAAGCCAGACTTAAACCTGGACCAATCTCTATTTATAATACTATAATATAATGCGTGAAGAGTCCCTCAGTCGTCCAGGTAGAATCCATGATAGAAGAAGAAATTTAATTTATCAACTGGACAAAGTTTGTTTGGTCGAAAACGTTTCGCCGCTCATCCGAGAGGCTTCGTCAGTTCTGGTTAGAGTGCTGGTAAGACCCTGCTTATATCTCGCTGCAGGGAGGAGCTAACTGTACTGCAGTTTTTCCGAAACTATCTCGCCTGTTTGTTTCTGTCTTTTGTTTCTCTGGCGTCTAGTTTAGCATACCTATTCATCCCTACACGACTGTTTTTCACACCTCTGGCCCTGACCTGGCTAGCCCTATTGTTTCTTTTGTTTGTTTTGATTTAGGTTTAAGAATGGAATTATAGATGGGAGACAAATTATGTCTGACTCCACCATTTCTGTTTAAAGAAGGATTCTCTTTTTTGACAAAAATAGCCTCTTTAACTCCCATCTCAAACCAATTATTTTCCCTGGCCAAGATCTGAACCTCACTGTCCTCAAATGAATGGCCCGTGGCTTCTAGGTGAAGATGTACGGCAGATGACGGTCCACTCTGGCACGCCCGTCTGTGTTGGTACATCCTCTTGTGAAGTGGCTGTTTTGTTTCTCCAATGTAGTGCTCACTGCAGTCTTCACTACACTGAATGGAGTAGACCACATTGCTTTGTTTGTGGCTTGGTGTTTTGTCCTTTGGGTGGACGAGTTTTTGTCTTAAAGTGTTTTTGGGTTTGAAATAAACTGGGATTTCATATTGTCTGAAAATTCTCTGTAGTTTTTCCGACACGCCGGCCAGGTAAGGAATCGCTACCCCTTTCCTCCTGGGTTTGGATTCTCTGTTATCTTGTTTCTTGCCCTTGTCTCTCTTGGTTTTGTTGACAGCCCATTTAGGATATCCACAAACAGAGAGGAAGCCCTCTCTGTTTGTGGATATCCTAAATGATAGACGCCAGAGAAACAAAAGACAGAAACAAATAGGCGAGATAGTTTCGGAAAAACTGCAGTATAGTTAGCTCCTCCCTGCAGCGAGATATAAGCAGTGTCTTACCAGCACTCTAACCAGAACTGACGAAGCCTCTCGGATGAGCGGCGAAACGTTTTCGACCAAACAAACTTTGTCCAGTTGACAAATTGAATTTCTTCTTTTATCACTATAATATAATACAATTCCTTATTCTTCTTCTTATAACTAATGGCCTAAATTGGCACAAAGCATAACTACATAAAAACACATGCTCCAGGTAAAATCCTCCAGCTTAGGTCCTGACTAAGCCTAGCAATAAGATCATGGAGATGGGTCCCCGGGCGCCTGAAAGATGAGCTGCCCACTGCTTCTGAAGGATGGGTCAAATGCAGAGAAAAAATTTCCCTATGGGGATGAATAAAGCATGTCTTCTTCTTCTTCTTCTTCTTCTTCTTCATATACTGTTTAGCAAAAGACTCACCATGGTATCACCATAGATGCGCGTGTAACCACAATTTGAAAACCACTGATGTAGGATATTTTTGTATCTAACAATCTGCTAGATATTACAGTAGAGTAGATGTTGCATTCACTTCAGCTTTGGGAGTTGTTGGCCCCCTTACCGTGTGTTTCTGTGGACAGGGTCTGCCTTGCATAATCCATCTTGCCCTATGTTAATGAAATCGTTCAGGAAGTAGTTCTTATCAACAGCGGCATATTTCTGCTAATGTTGCACTGTGTGAATTGACAAGTTCCTCTTGAGACTGTGTCTAAGGGTGATGGGTTATTCTTGGCACATTTGTATCCAGGTTTCCTCCCAGATTTCTGTTTGGTACATTTTTGATCCTTGGATTAGTCAATTCAGATTATCCACAAAATCATATATTGTGCAACAGAAAAGAAAGTTATCATTACTTCATTAGTTCATTAGTTATCATCTGGTCTTTAAATTTTGTAATTGAACTGTGTATACTTTTGATACATGTATTTTACTTATCTGGATACTTTTGCTGAAATGTTTACAAGCACATTTTTCTTAAAGGTGCAGTATGTAACTTGCCCACATGTTGCTTGTTTCCACTGAGATGTTATTGCTTTCGTTGCAATGTTCCAAAGTATGGCATTAAATGTATCAATCTCTATAGAGACAAGCAGGAGATGCCACCAGGCCAATTTACAGGTGAGATCTGTGTAAATGCATCTCCACTCAGTCAGAATGCATGTTTTTAAATGCATTTTGAGCAATAAAAGCATCCATAATTGAATAAATTAATACTTATACAAGTTAAATACCTGATTGTGGAACATTACAGGCAAAGCAATAGCATCTCTATGGTGGTGGACCCCAAGCTAAAAAGTTGTGCAGTGCACCTTTTAACATTGCACTTAAACGTTTGCACAATAATGTTTTGATGACCTAAAACACCTTAAAGATTCACCTTAAAGGCTAGGGCTAGGGCCTCTCTGAGCATCTTTAACATGTTTGTATGAGAATAATATCTGTTGGCTGGCTGCAGTTACCCCACATTTATTTGTTATTAGTTCATCTATGGATTTATATGTAGGCAAGATGACTCTTCATGGAGAATATTGACAAACTTGTATTATGGTAAGAAAAACAAGTTGGGAAATGTCATCTTCAGTTTGCAATAGTTTGACAGTTCTAACAAGCAGTTTCCCAAGAGCAAGGGGAAAAAATAAAAGAGCTGAGTGTTTAAAAGTATACCTGTTTTAAGGAAGCTGCAACAACACAAACTATAGATTTGTATTGTGAAAAGTAACAAAAGAATCCTATGTATGATACTCATTTTGATAACAGACAGAATAGTGAAGTTTTACTTGCATGTAAACTGGTCACATTAAACCTATCCTGACAGATTGGAGTTGATGTGTCTATAAAAATGTCCATTTCTGTAGCATAGTGACAGCAGTGAGACAGCAGTGCCTATTTGGTGCAGTGGCAGCTGGAGGAAACAAGTGCCAAATATACAGGGAAGATGGGAAAGAGAACAATTGCTTTGGAGTTCTTGGCTCCACAATGTAATTTTGCAATCCCACTAATCTTACTTTGTTGTTTTTTGTCTAAAACCTGCTGCTGATAAGCTCTAATGGCATGAACACCCTTTAATGAAAAGCGCAACAATATAATGAAAAATGCAGTTTAATTCATTCAAAGACTATACTTTTTGTCTAATTGGGTGTGGGTCATTTTAATTGTAAAGGCCCTCCCTTGCAAAGCTTTTTAAATAACGGTTTATGCTGTGGTTGTCTGCCACAGTGTAGACTGTAGAGTGTGAAGTTAATGGTATTATACTGAGCATAACCATCATAATGGTCAACATGTCCTTTTCCCTAAACACAGCCAACAGTTCTTCTCAACCAAAGTTCATTGCATTTGACATTTTCTCTTCAGTCCAGGATTCACAGTTCCGTTGTGTTGCTGGTCACATTGACCTTGACAAATCTGTCTGTGTCCACTTTTAGCGCCGCACAAAGTCTTAAAGATCAGGTCATTAGTTCAACTTTTGTAAACAGATCAGAGACTAATCATGAAAGGTTGATGCAGATTCATAAACAGATGTGGGGAGATTCAGTTACATGTTTCTCCTCTCACTATTGGGACATTAGTGTATTCATTGGAAATACCAAATCTGTGCATTATTGAATGTTTTGTCTGTCTGATTACATTAACTCTAAATCATAAATCAGATGGTAAATCAAAATATTACATCTAGTACCTGAGTCATATTTTCAGACAAAGTACTTACTTAAACTTGTGTAATGTAGCAGGCCAGACTACCTTATGCATTGCACCTTGTTAAATGAACCATAAACATACTAAAATGTAGAGGATTTGTATTCTCTTTTGTCTAAATAGTGCAACAATTTTCTCTGCATAATTGCTCCAAATGATGTTTTAGTGACTATTCTCCATGCCAGAAAATTTGAGTCCTCGCCCTTTTGCTCATAATTAGGCTCTTTTCAAAATGAACAAGTTTCTGAAATCACATTTTTATGGGCCAGTCAATGAAAGGGCAAAAATAACAATCTTGTATTTGTATTCCCAAATATTCTATGACAAAGCAAAACTTTATATAAAAGAGCTATACATTTGGCTGATCATTTTCAGTTTTCAGTTCAGTCAAAAAAGAGAATCCGTCGTTAAACAGAAATGGGGGAGTTAGACATAACTTATCTCCCATTTTTTGGCGGCACGGTGGCTGAGTGGCTAGCACTCACGCTTCACAGCAAGAAGGTTCCGGGTTCGATCCCCAGGTCGCCCAGGCCTTTCTGTGTGTGTTCTGTGTGGAGTTTGCATGCATGGTCTGGGTTTGATCCCCGGGTCGCCTAGGCCTTTCTGTGTGGAGTTTGCATGTTCTCCCCGTGTCTGGGTGGGTTTTCTCCAGGCACTCCGGTTTTCCCCATCAACCCAAAACATGCACCATAGGTACCTCCAGCTTAGGTCCTGACAAAACCGAAGCAAGAAGATCATGGAGATGGTCCCCGGGCGCACAAGTGTGCTGCCCACTGAGATATATATATATATATATATATATATATATATATATATATATATATATATATATATATATATATATATATATATATATATATATATATATTAGGATGGGTTAAAATGCAGAGAAGAATTTCTCCAGTGTGAGATCAATAAAGTCACTTCTTCTTCTTCTTCTTTATAATTTGATTCTCAAACCAAGTCAAAAACAGACAAAGAAACATTAGGGCAGACAATCCAGAGCAGAGGGGTGGAGAGGGTCGTTAGGCTTGAATAGGGAGGCTAAACTAGTCGCCAGAGAAATTTGAAAAACAAAGAGACAGATTAGTGGAGATAGTTTCAGAGCTATTTCAGTGTAGGGAGCTACTCCCTGCAGCTAGATATAAACAGGGTCTAACCAGCACTAGAACCAGAGCTGACGAAGCCTCTCGGATGAGCGGCGAAACGTTTTCGACCAAACAAACTTTGTCCAGTTGACAAATTGAATTTCTCCTTTTATCATGGATTCTACCTGGACGACTGAGGGACTCTTCACGCATTTTCAGTTCTGTTTATTAATGTTGATCATTTAAAGGGGCTCTGCCTAATATTTCTAGTGGAGGGTCCATTACCTGCTTGTCTCCATGGAAATGTTATTGCTTTGTCTAGAATGTACCACAGTATAGATTAAACCTATTTATCACTAGGGAGACAAGCAGGTTACAGCACTACACTACATTACAATTCAGATCTGTGGAGAGTCGCCCTACTTTAAGACTTAATGGTGAGAAAGAAGCGTGCTACTGTAGCTAATGGGTCGGTCATGCTCAGGGTCATGACCCATGTCCTTTGCATGCCCAGTTTTCTTAGCAGCCTTTTTTAGATCTTCACACACTTTCACTGCTAGCTGTAATGATTATTGTAAAATACTTAACTGAAACTTAAAGATACATTGTGTAATTTTTGATTGGGGGGTCCATCATTTTCTTGCTTCTATGGATATGTCATTGCTCTGACCACAGATCCGACCTGTATCTTGGTCCGGTTTGGACTCCATGATGATAGAAAGGTTTAATACCATACTATGAAACATTCCAGACAAAGCAATAACATCTCCATGAAGAAAAGCATTTGACAGACCCTCCACCAGGGAAGTTACACAATGCACCTTTAAATCATTGTAATTTCTCAAGCGTACAGTTCAGACCATGCACCTATGAACTTGTGCACTTGTGATTAGTAACTGCATTAGCCATTGCTGTACTGTAGAGCTGTGTACTGTTCCTTTCTGTATGCCATTAATAATTGAGGGCTCTAATCACTGCTTGTGCCTTAGGGGGTCAAAAATTAGTGTGAATCAGCCAGTCATGGTGTGAGAACCGTCTCTGCCCTGGAGACTCGCATCCATCAGGGAGGCACGGTCACATTTTACAAACCCTACCAATGTGACGACTGTGAAGGGTTTAATGAAGCACGAATCAGGCCGAGCGCAGTATTGATCGCCGTACTAATGGGTTATGCAAAAGGCAGGAGGTAATTATTTAGTGATAGAGAGAGAATGCAGAAGGGAGAAAGGGTGAAGAGGTCAGGGGCTGCGTTCGGGAGGTGTCAGGAATGTCCGTAAATCATAGTTCGGAGTTTAAAAAATGCGTTTGAACCTGTGGGAACCTCAACAACTTGGAGAGAAGGAATAGTGATGTCATTTTTAAATAAATTTGAAATAAAGTTTCCTTAAACTTTATTTTTGGTTTGTTTTTGGAGAAGTTGATGAAGTAAATCACCTGTATTCTTGCATGTAGTTGTTAGAACGTACTAGAAAGTCCAATATGATGTAATTTGTTAAATTTTATACGTGCATGGGGCTGACATAAAGACTTATGCCTGTCACAATAATTACAAAAAGGACTTATTGCTCAATATGTGAATGATGGAAAAATCCTGCTATCATAGCAGTGGCATAATGGCATTCAGTATTTTTGTATGTCGTTTATATTTTCTTCAGCAATATATTGTACAAAATTTGTCATTGTGACAGGTCTATAAAGAGTAGGGTTTATGGCTCCAGTGGTTGGTTTTAAAACTTAACAGTCAGTGGTTTGCTCAATGGCACAATGATAATGAGGGTGACAGTCTTTATAAAGATACAGAATGCTCTAACCAGGTTTGTTTTTTACCCATTTATGTTGTTATCCACTAGGCCTACATAGGGATGTAATGATATCTAAACCTCACGGTACGATATTTATTGTGATAGTTTATGGAGGCTAACAAAACTGTAAATGTCCTACTTTTTCCTCTTAAAGTGCCTTGACAAGCCTTAATCCAAGCTTGTCTCCCAGCAATTTATAGCTTGCTTAGAGGACAAACTAAAGCAAGTAATCCAACAATGAAATCACTCTCTCCAACACTTACAGCACCAGAGCCACTTGTCCTTATCTGGCCTGGCACACCTCCTCCTCTCAAAGCTTGATAAATGCATTTGCTGTTCATTTGTACCCAGTCTGTTTCTGCTTTAACATCCAGCCAGTGTCAGGGAGCCCACCGAGCCAATGACAAGGACTGCCATTCACTGCACACACTCCACTGTGCTCATTTACAATCTGCTCTGCACATTGCCGGGCTAAGTGGTGACTGAGTGAGTCCTATTTATAACCCCATACCCCTCCTCACCACTACCACGGCTGCCACGTAACTGGAGCACTCTCATTCAAATGGGGAACAGGGCAGAAAGGAAGGCAGTTGTCAATCAGCGGCTATATAAACAGCATAATTCTGCTTCTGTGTGTTTTCCTCCGATGAGCGCTTCCGGTTTTAAATCACAGAAAAATGCACCATAATGAAAGACTGAATAATATATGTTTTGCATCTAATAGCCAAAATGTTAGTATGACTGAATCCTGTCCACTTTATTTGTGTAGCTCAATTCACAGTTTCTGGTTTCCATTATTAAACAGTATTACTAATAAAGCTTTAATTCATTAATTTATTAATTTGCTCATGACTATCGTAGCATTTCATGACAAAATAAAATACACTAGAAAACACTTTTTCCACCAATATAAACCAAGGCATTAAGTTTACAAATTTTCTTTTTTCCAGCTTGTAGCAATAACAAAAAGGGATATTTAAAAAATCAATACCCAAACACTAGTCAATACTATAAAATGATATGATATAGATATTCATTATAAAAGTACTGATACCAAAAAATATAACTGTATCTGTAGGCTACCGTGTCAGAAAACTGTCAGAAACATACACTATTATCACTATATTTTAGGTTATGGGTTACTGTACTTGGTAGACTAATTGAAATAATTAAACTTGGTTGAATAATGTAACAAGGTGCATTTTTAGCCACAACATGTCTTTTTTGTCTTTGAAGTGTAAAATAAAACTCTGACACATTTGAGTATTTGACTGATAAAACGTCCTGGCAGATATGCTGTTTCTTCTGTTTGCTTGGTTCCGTATAATGCAAGCCCTCACTTTTGTACCTTTCCAGCTCTTATCTCTGAACCATATTGGGAAGGTTTTATCAGTGCTTTGTGTAAAGCGAAGAGGCTGACACGGCCCGGAGAGTTTAGATGAACTTTTTATCAATGACTCTTAAATCCTATCATCGACTTGAGTGCAAACAGTTGTATCTGTTCATACAGTATCAGTTTCTGTGCACTTTGCTTCTTTTGGTATAGACTGTTGAAGTACTTGTGGTAGCTGAAATCTTAAAGGGCTACTACGGTTTCCACAGCACTACAATACTACTACTACTACTGCTACTGCTACTATTTAATTGTACAACTAGTGAATCTCATATCAAATTAGCTTTACACAGCTTTAGTCAAATTCATCAACTGTCCCACTGCAAACATTTAGAAAGCCCTCTGGTCTGTTTGCCTCATTTCAGATTATCAGTTATCAGTTGCTGTCAGTTTTGCGTCTTTGTACACAGTGTTGATTGAAGTATTATTAGTGTGTGTATTTCAGCGCTTATTTTGCATTGCTGCTGGCGCTACAAGCTACTATTACTTCTGGCTATGGTTGCCAAAGTATAATGAATTTAGGACTTTTTCAACTGATAAGTCACTGACTTTCCTCGGGGGGACCTGAGTTCAGATCCCCCACGGCAATGAGCAAGCCAGTGTGGGTTCTTGGGCAAGACCCTTCACGGTACTGCCCCCCAGGCGCTGAAAAAGATGGCTGCTCACTGCTCCTGAAAAAGGATGGGTCAAATGCAGAAGTCAAATTTCTCCCGTGTGTCACGGTGTGTCATTGTGTGAGACAAATAAAGGCTTAATCTTAAATCTTAATCTTAATCTAATCAAAAACATACCTAGAGATGCGTTTTGTTTCATTCAAACTCTTTATTGGGGCCAAGCAGCGCTAAGCTGCAAGGCACCTATAGTGATTGTACTGATTCCTATTATTATTCAATATTCTTCCACCTCTGGGAGTCTATGGCAACCCCTAGAACCGTCTGGGGCAAGACGAATCTGACACATTCTGTGACGTCATTTTCCGCGAGGAAGATTTTCCGCCATTTTGAATTTTATGAAAAACACTCAAAATGCTTCTCCTCCCTCAATTTTGGACCAATTTTGCTCCAATTTCGTACATAGCATCTTTGGACTGAGCCTCATCAGAAATATCCCTGGATTTTTTGATATCTCTTATCATTTTGTCGTGACAGCCAATCAAACGCGTCCTAAAAGTCGCCAAATAGGAAGTGAGCTCCTATCTCGGGAACCCTTCATACGAGTATTTTCAAACTTTTCACACGTATTCTAGTCTGTCCCTGGATTCCCCCCCAAAAAATTACAGGGCCCCAGCTCAAACCCTCTAGAGCCACCAACAGGTCAAAATTTGAGGGACATTTCTGCTTGTAACTTTTGAACCGTAAGTCAGATTTTCAAAATCTTGGTATCCCGTGGATCCATTGGCCAAGTCGAATCAAATGCACCCCATGAGGTCATGTCCGCCGGAAGAGAATGTCCGCAATTTTGAATTTTATGAAAAAAGACTCAAAATGCTTCTTCTCACTAAATTTGAGACCAATTTGGTCTAATTTGTACATAGCATCTTTGGACTGAGCCTCATCAGAAACTTGCCCGGAGTTTTGATAACGCTTATCGTTTTGTCGTGACAGCCAATCAAACGCGTCCTAAAAGTCGCCAAACAGCAAGTGAGCTCATATCTCAGGATCCCTTCATAGGATTATTTTCAAACTTTTCACACATATTCTAGTCTGTCCCAGGGTTCCCCACAAAAAATGACAGGGCCCCAGCTCAAACCCTCTAGCGCCACCAACAGGTCAAAATTTGCGGGACATTTCTGCTTGTAACTTTTGAACCGATTGAAGTCCGATTTTGAAAAACTTGGTATCCCGGGGATCCTCGGGCGAAGACTGATCTAACGTACGTCATCAAATTAGGCTGGGTCACTGCTTGGCCCCACATTGCTGCTTGCAGCTATATTTCTATATTAGTCTGTCCACATCTCCAAAGCTCAAAATGCTCTGTTCCACCTTGTTCAAGTTAAGTTACCTTTTAGTTCAGTAGAGATGGGCAATTCTAGGCCTGAAATTATCCTAATGATCGTAGTGAAAGTGTATGGAGTTTAAAAATACATCGAAGCACTTCCTGTAGTGCTTCAGTTAAATATGTATTTGTGTGTTAAACAGGTGTCAATGAAACAAAACACAACTCCAGGTATTATTTTGATGAGGAAACAACATTTTATCATAGATCAGAAAATGGCGTAATATGGGCTCTTTAATGTGGTGGGATTATCATCATAAAACTTATCATAGGCTGAAATCGTTTTTGAAATGATATGCATACATCTTTTATTTTCCTTGAATCATTGTTGTTTAGCCAATATTTTGTTCTGGTGCAATTTTGTTTACTTTATCCATCTGGAAAAACAACCAGTACTACCCACACACCTGCTGCTGCTAATGCTATACATTTTATAATGCCTTTGCACTGGGCCTGTTTTTATGCATGTGGTCTGCGTGCTGGAAAAACAGTGGCAGCTGGGGGAACGAGACTGTTTAGGGTCAAACTGTAAAATGCAGCAGGTTCACACCACATGAATAAAACAATGTAACTCGCCGACCAGCATTTAATCCCATTTGCCATCTTCACCATCACATTCAGGAAATTAACTGTGGAGGGCAAAGAAGGCATAAACAAAACGCATCTCAGGGAAACGGTCGATAGTGCTGTTACTGTTACATAACCAATAGTATACACTAGGGACTATATTTCAATCAATGATTTATTATAGAATTTTACTTACGTAACCCAACCCTATGAAAATAATGTCTCTTGGTGTTTTGTCCAATTTTGTGACTTCGACATTACAAACATAATTGCATTTTCTAAAGCACATATGTCAATATGCATTTGTTTTGATTCAGATGACTCGCTATGCATCACGTTGTCCCTGACGCATGAATGAACAACACACATATTTTTTATTAGTTATTTCTATTTTATTTAATTTTACTTGTACATATACATTTATATAATTATGCCTTATTTGACACTAATCACTTGCTATTTTTGATACTTAATTAGAATTTACCATTACCATTAATATATTTTTTTCTCTTTATTATTATAATACATTGTTATGTGTGAGCTACTGTGTCCAAGAAATTTCCCTTGTGGATCAGTAAATTAAGTATCATTAAGTCATTACAAATTATTATGTTGACTCAATGTTGTTAGGTATAATGTTAATCCCCCCATTGAGTTTGAGGTACAAACTGTAGTCCTTTTACCTCAGCAAAAACACTAAAAGGGTCTACAGAAAGTGTCATAGTCATTAAAAAGCAGGTGGGCAGCAGTAATTCTCACAAAGGGGCGTTGAAATGTTTTGTTTAGTGTTTATTAGATTGACCTGAAAAGTCAAAGGTGAAGTACGAGGGAGGGAGTAACCCTGAGTCAGCACTGAGAAGAACACAGCCACTCACTGGCTTTTTGTAGTCACATCCAAATCCAGGTGTTAAAACACAAAGACATTGACATTTCTCCCACTACAAGGCCTAACCTCGCCAATACAGACAACAAGCATTTTCCACACAAAGCAGGGCAAAGCAGAGCAAAGCAGAGCGCAAGACAAGACTACATGTGTATTTTTGGTCATCCACCCAGTGGGAGTTGGATGATGTCAAGTTAGGTTTCTCTTTGTGAAGAGGGTTGCCTCTCCAGAGATCTGACCTGTAATGTAGTCTATAGTTGTCTCCCTTGAGATAGGTGTAATCTCTACCATGGAACAGTCCAGGCAAAGCAAACACATCTGCATGGAAACAAGCAGGTGACGGACACTCCACCAGAAATGTTGCTCAATGCACCTTTAAATGTTGGTTTTAAATCTTCAGATTCTCTGGGAACTATTCTGTAATACTTTCAACCTTCCATCGTTAACTGCATGAGGACATAAAACACTGCAAGTTAGAACAACCTAAAGTTAGTCTTCAGTTCCCAGGCTGGTTTTAGTTATGTTGCTATGCTAGGTTGTACAGCCCAGTCAATATAAAGAAACAACAAACTGAAATGTGAGATGGGCTAACCTTTGCATGGGCCTTTTTAAATGTTGGTTCTCAAAGGGTGTTCTGGGAGGTTGTCCAAAGATGCATAGCCTTTCCTGCTTGACAGTAAGGAGGTTATGGTCTTCCAATTATAGTCTTTTCTGGAAGGAGCAAAATTTGCATATGTTTTGTGGGTTGCAATAGAAGAAATAGATGTCCTATTAAACAAATTTACCCAACATAATAATCTTTAATAAGCCATAATCTAAAATGCAAATATGACATCATGTAGTGTTGTCATGATACTAAAATTTCAAACTTGATATCAATACTAAGGAATAGACTTGATGTGTGATTTTTCAACATTAAATTATATATTTCCGCATGGTCATGTATCTGTGTAATCCCTCAGAGGTCCAGGTAAGTTCCATAGTGGTCCATGGGCATATACTCGTCTATGTGGCCTTATACTTGTTCTGATACAGCTCAACTCATTCTTCAACTATTCAGGAAAGGTTCATTTTTATCGTGTTGACTTTTTAAATATTTACTCAAATGAGTATAGTTTCAACCCTAGTTTTAATATTGATTAGTATCTAATTTTCGATATTTTTCTTATGTTTTATTTCTTTTTGTTACTGGCCCCACAAACTACTTGATCACATAATTACTGGCTCGTCTTCACTCTTCACAAGGGTTGGCTAACAATTCAACGTTTTCCCATTTCTATATAGTGTTTTATTGATCCTGAACCATACAGCTCCATCTAAATTGCCTCTTAGTGAACTTCAGTGTTCACGGATGATTATTGAACCCCATATATAAATCAATGAGCTTGTTCTGGTGCTGCTGTTGACTGTGATATCATGTACATAGTCAATCAAAACACTGTAAAAAGAACCAGCCTCTCTTGCTTGCATTATGTTACTTCTACTGAAGAGACACGTCAGGGTTAAAAATACCAGACGCTTAAACATCCATGACAAACATATTACTTAATCGTACTTGATATGCATGTCTGAAGTGGTGCAAAATATTTCTTGTGTGACTGTTTCAAAGTGTTTTCAGGACATCCAAGCTGCTTCTCCAGTTCTGGTGAGATGCTGGTGGACACTGCCTATATCTGCCTGAAGGGAGGAGCTAACTACAATTAAATTACTCTGAGATTACCACACCTATTTGTTTACAGTTTCTGTTAGTTAGGTAAGGCCTATTAGATCTGCCGTGGGAGTGTGGGGTCTGGTTAGCATAGCCATTCAGGGCCATAATGGGTGTTTTCACGCCTCTGGACCTGACCTTGCTACCCTATTGTTTTCTTTGTTTGTTTTGATTTAGGTTTGAGGAGAGAGATATAGATGGGAGACAGATTATATCTGAGACCTCTTCCTCACTGTTCTCAAAGGAGTGGCCCGTGGCTTTTAGGTGGAGATGTACGACAGATTGAGGTCCACTATGGCTCTCACGTCTGTGTTGGTACATCCTCTTGTGAAGGGGCTCTTTTATTTCTCCATTGTAGCACTCACTGCAGTCTTCACTACACTGAATGGAGTAGACCACATTGCTTTGTTTGTGGCTTGGTGTTTTGTACTTTGGGTGGACCAGTTTCTGTCTTAAAGTGTTCGTGGGTTTGAAATAGACTGGGATTTCATGTTGTCTGAAAATCCTCTGTAGTTTTTCAGAAACACTAGCCAGGTAAGGAATAGTTACACCCTTTCTCCTGGGTTCTGATTCTCTGTTGTCTTGTTTCTTGTCCTTGTCTCTCTTAGTTTTATTGAAAGCCCATTTAGGATACCCACAAACAGAGAGGGTTGTAAACTTTTGTCCAGTTGACAAATTGAATTTCTCCTTTTGCAATGTTCTAACATGGCTAAAAGCTCACAAAATGGGACCTTTAATTGTATTAGTTGTTGTATTATTTTTTGCAGCATTTTTACAACTGCAACATTCATTAATAAAACATTTTTCCCATATTTTCATAATTTGCTCAGGTCTAGTCTGAGAACAAATAGCAAATCCAAGTGCAATGAGTCTATTTGAAATATCTTTATTTGTATTGTACTTTCTTCCAAATGTTTTGCAGTTTATGATTACTTAGAGTGGTATGTGGTTTAAAATGTCAAAGTGTCTGACCAGGGAAACATTTTGTTGCTATAGGAATGCTCAGTCACCCGCTGACAACAGTCACTGTGTGTAGGCAGGTGGAGAGGGAGACAGCCAAGAAAACAACCAAAATAAGCACGTAATAAGCACGATAATTTGCACTCTGTGACTCTGGTCTGTGGCTGTTCTGTAATTGGTTTATACTGATTCAGCATGCATTTTGAGCCAGATGCCCTTCCTGACAAAACTGGCCATTGTAAGTTTTGAACATGTAAACTATTTGCTTGCTCCTCTGTCACACATAAACATTGTGTATATGTGGAGGAATTGTTTTGTTTCATTCACACATGTTTAATACACAAACCCTCCATATTTATGCTGAATTCTTCTCTCAAACAGAAAACCTTCTGTTCCACCTTGTGATTTCACGCAATAATACACAATTTTCTCATTCTTTTTCATTAAAAAACATTTTGTGACTTTTTTCAACTTTGGAGATGTAGACAGACTAAGAATAAAGGATTACTCAAATATGTGTCAATGAAGCAAAACACAACTCCAAGTATGTTTTGATGAGATGACAACAGTATAACTTGGCTTTAAGGTGCACTATGTAAGTTTTTGGTTGGGGGTCCGTCACCTGCTTGTTTCTATTGATATTCGATTGCTTTGCCTGTAATGCTTCACAGTATGACATTAAAGAGCTCTACTTTATGTTTATTCAATTACAGGTGGTTTTATAACTCAAAAATACCTTGGAACACAGGCATTCTGACTGTGAGCAGGGTTGCCTCGCCACAGATCTGACCTGTCACTAAAGCAATAACATCTCCATGGAGAAAAGAATTTGACGGACTCTCCTCCAGAAAAGTTGCCCCTTTAAAGCTCACAAGGGTCAATTTTGCATAACATAGGACCTTTTAAATTGATTCTCACAATATGCAGTGAAAGTCTAACTCCGTGTGTTAAACCAATATAATTTCATTACTGTTAGACATATGGGAGTGCTTGTAAAACGCCCTACACTACGCATGATTTTTGCACTATTCCCTGAAGTTTCCCTTTCTCTCAAACCATCAATCCAATAAGAACTTAAATGTATGCATGGTGGGCTAATGAGCATGTTGGGTACATATTATAACAAAGAATATCGCACCAGTGTGTGAAAATATTGACAGAACTTGGATCAGAAAGGCCCACAGGAATAATTGTTACATCATTATCAATTTTCCTGATGAGACTTGTATTCAAACTGAGGCTGGGTATTCAAAATAGGCTTGCTCAAAGTCAAATTGTGGTTAGATGTGTAGTTCTGTGCACATAAGTTTACATCCTTAAAAGACAGGATATAGGGTTGTATATCGCCCTTGGACCATTATGGAACCTACCTGAATGACTGAGGGATTATATAAACCCGCATGGTAATATATAAGAAAGTACTATTATTTAAAGTAGAAAATCACATTATAATTGTCTAAGGAAATTGTGTTTTTGATTATGATGGTAGTATTGGTATTGAGTCTATTGCTTAGTATCGAAATAAAGCTTTAAATTGTAGCATCGTGGCAGAACTAATTCAGTCAAAGGCATGAAATAAAATGGTTTAAAGTATAGTTATGACCATATTCAAGTACAGCAACATTAAAGGGACAGTGTGTAAGATTTTTACCCATTAATTACCGAAATTGAAGATACCCATTCAAAAATACATTGTTTTCCAAGCCTTTTCACTTCCATCATGAAATCAAAGTATTCTTTTGGACTTAGATATAGTCACATAAAAGGGGGATTGACCCCATGTAGAGGCAGCCATTTTAACTACGAGAGCCGCAGAAGGACATTTGGGCTCCGCCTTCCCCTTTGGCAAGGCTCGTGGTTTTGGGTAAACAATGACAAGCATGCTGCCGGATCACACGTCGTAATGGATCTAACACGTGTTTTGGACTAAATTGTTTTACTGGATTTTATTCGCTGGATCCTTACAGACAGATTGAGACCAAGCTTATGGTGAAATACAGAGTTTGACCTGTGCAAAGCCTTCAAAGGTAAGCTAAGTAACAAACCTTGTTTTGTGCTTTTTCGTATAAAAGCCCCATGTGCTCGGGGAGTGATTGTTGTGTCGGGAAATGAATTGGATAGTCAAAAAGAGGAGACTGTAAGGTTTCATTTGATGTGTAGATTGTCATGGTACACGATCGGGAATGTGTGTTTTCATGCGAAAAGAAAAAAAAACAGTGAACGGGACCGCGTTTTATTAATACCGTAGCGGCGTGCGGTTCTTGCGCGGGTACGCGAGCTGTCCGCGTTGCGGCGCACCCAGGTGACCCTCGAGGTCTGCCGTAGCTAAAACAGGAAGTGCCATAGCCACTATCCACCTATGCGCCACGAATCCTACACACTGGACCTTTAAAGCACAGAGAAGTAGAGGTGGGAGGTATATAAAAAAATGTATAATAATATTGTATTTGTTTTTAAAGATTTTTTTTATATAGATAGATTTGCTTGAACTCCTGTGCAGTTGGAGTTTTGTTAGTGCAGTTTTAGATACATGTTTAGATCATGTTTAGTGGTTTCTGTCCTTTCCTGTTTTGTGACACTTGAAGCTCAACCAGAGAATGTACAGACTTGCATGCATTCCTAGTGTATTGTTAAAATACTGTACGAATATTGTCCTCAAGATAATGAAAAGAATTAATAAAAATTTTTAAAAATCTTTTTTTTTTTTTTGGTCGAAATCGCCCACACCTATACTGTCTTGTGTATCATCTTACTGTTACATTTACGTTTTAAACAGGACCACTTGGCCAGCCCCAGCCCTTCCGTCTCTCCTACCTGATTCTGGGAGCTGTCAGACTTTCCACTTTGGTCAGGGGCAGTGGACCATCTCAGGCCTTGTATAGAGGCTTCATTCATTCATCCATAGTGCCACACAGAGGGTGTTAAGGCTCTGCTCAGTTTGTGAATAGCTGTGAATGTGTGGACAACTTAAACTGTCCATTTTATTCATTACTGAGAAATTTAGGACCCCGGGGAGGTGATGCAGGGTTTAAAGGTGGTATTGTAAGTTTATATAGGGCTAGCTCAGTCTTTTTTTCTGTTAGGGTTCACATGCATTGTTAAGACACCATTTTACTTAGATTAGGGTTTGATTAGTCCTATTGATACTATATATTGATGGTTGATTTTATTTTAGGTGACCAAAAATGTTACTTGTCCACTAATTTTGTTTAAAAATTATTATTATTTTATTTATTTTATTCACAAGTGTAATGTGTCTTTATATAAATACATTGTTTTCTAGCACCTTTTATTCTGCATAAATAGTTATTTTTGCATGAACTCCTGTACAGGTGTAGTTTTGTGAGTGCAGTTTGGGTCAGATATATAGAGATATGTAATAGTTTTGAGAGCTTTTGCCACGCCCCCTTTTTACTCGATTAATCGACCTGCAGGACATGTCTTTAGTTGACCAAGAATTTCTTTTGTCGACGACAGCCCCTAGTATGAACAAACTTTAAAGATCTGGGACTGTTTAGCTGTTTTCTTCTTCCTAAATATCTGCTATTCTGGTATTATAAACCGTACTTTATGTATGTATATATTGTGTTTCTTGAGAAATGTTATAACAAAGGCTGTGTTCTAAATTGAATCCAAGTATTTTAAATCACCAAATATTATAGGAAATTTGCCCTATGCCTTTGGGGCCAGGCACAGGAAGTTGAAAATCCTGTTTGAAAATCTAATAAAACTCAGCACTAAACTGAAACTGAATTTGGACTGCATGTTTTATTTATTTATTTAATTAGTTAGTTATGTTCAAATGTAACACTTTTTTTTATTTTTTATAGTTTTTTGCCCATATTACACTATTTTCTGATCGATGTTATAATGTTTCCTCATCACAAACATACCTGGAGTTGTGTTTTCTTTCTTTCACGCATGTTTAACACACAAACCCTGCATATTTAGAAGGCGTTCTTCTCTGAAACAGAAACAATCCCCCTTGTGATGACATGTAGTAATCCAGGAAGTGCTCCACTGTGTTTTAAACTCCATCCACCTTCAACAGAATCATGTTTTTGATGAAGTAACAACATTATAATATGACTTAAACCTTCCAAGACTCAATTTTGCTCACACGACTCAATTTTGCACAAGATAACATAAGATAAGACTTTATTGATCTCACACAGGAGAAATTTACTTGTCACAGTAGCTCCAGGTAGGGACAGTTTGAACAAGAAAGACAAGTGCATGCAGGCAAAAATGGCATAAAGATAGGTAATAATAGTAATAAAATAAGTCAAATAAGTAATAAATCGAATAATAATAATAGTAATAATAATAATAATAAAAACAGTGACAGGGAGGGTATTGGAAAAAAAAAAAAAAACTTGCACGATGGAAAAACGATATTGCACGATAGGAGTATTGAAAATAATATTGCACATTGGGAAAACAATATCGCACGATAGCACGTTGGAAAAACAATATTGCACGATAGGACCATACAGTGGAGTTATACAAGTAATAATAATGAGAAGAAGAAACAGTAAGTAGGAGAGTATTTAAAGACAATATTGCACGTTTGGACTATAAAGTAGAGTTGTACAGTCTGATGGCGGTGGGGATGAAGGATCTGCGAAGAGCTTGACTTGTGAAGCTTGTCCAAATTGCACACTTAGGGCCTTTAAGTAATTCTTATTTCAGACAGTTACATGGCTTGAGAGAAACCACAGTAATACAGAGAGGTCATGGGAATTCACTATGGGAAAGGAGTCCGTCTACCTGGGAATCTGACCCACAACTTTTTTCAACTTTCTTTAGCACATCTATATTACTATGTGCCTCATTGTTGCTTCTGAAAACACTATACTCAATTTCTCCTTCACAACCTTTCAAGTGCACAGATTGTTTTACTGTAGCAAGCTCTTGTAATGTTTTACCACCTCTTGTTGTTATTTTTAAATGAAATGAGTTCCTGTGGTAGGTGAATCAACACTCCAGTCGGCTGCTCCTCCCCACAGACCAACCTTTGTCAAAAAACTACTGAGATGGGACAACACAAGGCCAGTAAATATGAGAAATAATCACCTAATTAAATCATTTTGGCCTGTATGAGAACAGGTGTTGTTTTGAACCATGCTTATTTATAGCATGGCCAGGTAATGGAAACAGATCAAGAAAACCTCCACTTTGAACGCTCTCCTGACACTTTCTTCTCCTCCTTCACAGAGCTTGACTTGTGAAGCTTGTCCAAATTACACACTTTTTTTCTCAGTGGGCCATAAGAGACGCTCTGTGATGCCTCAGCTACACTGGATGTCTGCCACCTAGGCCCCAAATTGAACACAAATTCAATCCCCCCATTTCATTTAAACAGAGAAGCAATGCCAGATGCAATTTTTTTATTCATCTTTTCTGAAGTAGAAAATGTTTAATAGCGCCTGTTGGCATGCCAGTTCTTTGTAACTCCCTTCTGTAAAATTTCAGCATCCAAGGTTCAGGGCTGCAGTGATTTATTTTCAGTCTGTTCATTCGTACATGGATAAGGATCTGCTCTAAAAGCCCAATGTGGAGTTATGTTTAAGGCAGAAATTGAGGTAATGCAATAGGATGGCTATGAGCAACGATTGAGAAGCCAGATGGGGTTTTCAGGATAAAATGGACTGTATAATAAAATGTCCTGGAAGTTAATTAAGTACCTAAACTGCATCGAAATTGTATCACATAGTTCCTGTCCTCGATTTCAATACTAAGGAATAGATGCGACGCTCAATTCCGATACCACCATGATAATTAAAAACACTCTTTTAGACGATAGATTGTGATTTTCAACATTAAATCAATTTCTTCTATAGTCTATACTGTAGTCTAGTAGTATCTATGTAATCCTCAGTTGTCCAAGTAGGTCCATAGTGGTCCAAGGGTGTATACTTGTCTATGTGCTTTTATACTTGTTCATTTATACTTGGCTCATTTCTGTCCTGTGAATAAGACTTTTTTTTAGAATTGATACTTGCTCAAATGTGTATCTAGTTTTGATATTAGTTTTAGTGTCGATTAGCATCTGATTTTCAATACTTTCTGACAGGGGCAGGGTATGGATTCACCTTGATTAGACTTCTGTGTTGTGCTGGTTTATGATTAATCCTTATTCCATCCTATTAAGTGAAATAAAGATTTATACAAAACATATACAAATGTTTGTATACAAACTATACAAAAACAACTGAGAATTAGATTAAAATTAGATGTTCTGATGTTAGAATATTCCTTAAGTACCTACATGCTTCATCTCATAGCACCAGCAGCCATCGATGTGAGGGGTCTCATGACTTCTAGCTAGTGTCAGGCCTCACATATGGTCTATAAAGACAGTTCTGTTTCGTTGGTAATTCACAACTTGGAATCCCTCAAATGAAGTTTCAAGATATTCTGTGTTGGCACAGCAATTCAACGCAGAAAGATTTAATTGCCATTTGCAACTTCTTTGGTTTATAAATCTTTAACAGATGCACACAGAGAAATGGAGGAGGGATTTTTAATTACCTTCATAATGTGTAGAGTCATCCAGGTGGATTCTACCTGGACGACTTCAGTTCAGAACTGAAGAAGCAGCTTGGATGAGCTGCTAAACGTATTCGACCAAATAAACTTTTGTCCAGTTGACAAAGTGAATTTCTCCTTTTTCATAATGAATTGTAAAATGTTGGTTTGTTGATCTATAATAATTAATTCAGTGGTTTTCATAAATTTTTGTATTGGCACCTATTTTTTATCATTGCCTTTTTCACATGTAGTTTAGTTTTTCACATTTTAACAACATAAACCATAAACACTTTTTAACATCTTCATTTTCAGACCTGATCTGACCTGATTTTCTCATTCTTTTCATTAAATAATCTTGTCATATATTTTGAATCCGTCATTGACACTACAGATTGTATAAAGAAGTGGACTAAGGGAGTGTGACGTCACCATTGTGTTAGGTTCCAGTCAAATGAAGCTCACCAGGCCAGCAGTTATAGGAGCGAGTTCCATATTAGGAACAGGAATTTATTTATGTACAAAACATTCATTCATTTTCTTCCGCTTTTCCATTTTCTGGGTCACGGGTGCAGCAGTCCAAGCAGTGTTCTGCTGCCCAGAACACAATGCACCAGCCCCCCTGAATCCTCCCGCGGGTGGTGGGTCCACAGGAGGATGGCTCACGTCACAACAGGCGTTGATGTATCTTCTGCCATGGGGGCTACCAGTGTTTGCAGACACTGGGGGCGAGGTGGGGTTAAGTGTCTTGCCCAAGGACACAACGGCAACACTCATCTGTGGGAGCTGGGATCATATGCGGTCAACCCGTCAAGAGCGGGATTCGAACCACCAACCCCTGGATCATGATACAAACGCTCTACCAACTGAGCTACTGACGCCCTATGTACAAAACAGCAAAATAAAAACACCAGGATCATGTAGAGTGTGTATTTTTAAAAAATCTGTTTCCAGTACTAATATAAAGTCAATTGGAACCCGAGTCGAAGGAGCTGGAAGCTCCCCTATGAACACTTCGTATTTGGAACGCAATATCTATCGGGTTAGCTACAGTATGTGGATTTATATATACAGTCTATGTATGCCACACATATTGCCTAGCACCTGGTTCACAACTCCAAATCATTCAAGTATAGTTTTTTTTTCTTCTTACAGTGATCTGATTATGTATTGTATAATAGCAGCTTTTAACACACCCTTGAACATTGTCCCAAAGTGAGATACCCCGGACTCTTTCCCCTTCTCCCTTTGTGTGCTTCTGAACCAACACGACCCATGTCTGTCACACTGTAGCCACAACAAAAGCCAAGTGTGCACCACCCGTGCAAGATTCATATTTAGAAAGGTCATGATTGTGCTTGTGTGAATAGTTGGCTCCCTGGATATACCCTGGGGCCCTGTCAACCGTTCTCCCCATTTAACAACATTACATATTTGGGCTGTATGTCTGTGGAGCTACAGGAGTGGAGAGATTAGTCAGAGGTAGGGATGGGCATAATTAATCGATTAACCGATAATTGATCATTAAGAATTTCACCGAGCAAGTTTTCGTCGACAAACCGATAAAACAAAAACAACAAAAAAACCAAAAACAATCGCCTCAGTTGGCGCGCCTCAGTTGATATATGCAAGCTTCCGTAGGTCAATCGCCAAAACATGAAGAGGTCGCGGCGAAGTGTTGTGTGGGACCACTTTAATTTAGAAAATGACCAAACGCACTGCAAGCACTGCAATGCAGCATACAAATATACCTCATCGACAACACAAATGATTTATCATTTGAACACCGCGCATACAAGTCTGGTAAAAGAAGGTGGCGGCGGTTCATCATCTCTATCACAGGCTAGCCTGGACTCGGTGCTAGCACGGACCAGGAGGAGCTGCAGTGCTCAACGAGCAGAGAAGGTCACCGAACTGATAGCGAAGATGATCGAAACAGACATGCTCCCCATCAGTGCCGTGGAGGGCAAAGGTTTTCACGACTTAATAAAATATTGCTGCAGATACGGCTGGGTTGTGTGGAGGAGGTAGGACAGAGACAGCGGGCTAGCAGCAGTTAGCTCGGATCCCAAAGCGGCTAACTCCGAGCGCGCTAGCAGAGGCTGCAGGATGCGTGTCGCCTCGCTTTAATCCACCTCTACGCATGTTGATTTGCAGATTTACTTTCCCGTGGAGAAGCGCCTGTTCCCACAGCCTCGGCAGATATAGTAATAGCGGACACACATGAGTGAATGGTTGTTGTCTTTTTAAATACAAAATATGTTAACGATTAACCGATTATTACTCATTAATTCTCCTGACGATCGACGAAGAAAACTTCACCGAATGCCCATCCCTAGTCTGAGGGTGTTTTTAAAGGCAAATTGATGGGGAGGCCTTGGTAGTATTAAAAATAAAACAAGCTGGAGTCTGGCCCAAGGGGGAGATTACAATTAGGAGAATCTCAAACTTTGCTGGTTTCATAAGAGCTGTCAGTCTATATATGACCAATCAATATACTTTAATTCCACCTTTATTTGATTTAAGATTATGACATTATATTTTCATAAAACAAGATTTTCAGTATTGAAAAGTTAGCATATTTTTTGATTAGTTTTTTGATTTGAGAGTTTTTTATATCTTGTTTATATCTTTTAGAGGTTGATTTTAGATAAGTTTGCCAATTTGATTTATACTGCTGTTGCAAACCACATCATCGGTTGGCACTTTTTAAATCTAATATTGAGTAATTTATTATTAGTCTGTCTACATCTCCAAAGATCAGAATGCTCTGTTCCATCTTGTGATGTGATGAATCTGTAATTTTCAAGTTAATGGCTACCTTTTATCTTTAGTTCAGTAGAGATTGACAATTCCAAGGCTGAAATCATCCAAATGATTGTAGTGAAGGTGTATAGGATTTAAAAACACAGTGGAGCATTTCCTGTATTACTGCAGGAACAGAGTGGTTTCTGTTTGAGAAAACACAGCCTAAATTTGCAGGATTTGTGTTAAACTTGTATGAATGAAACAAAACACAACTCCAGGTATGTTTGTGATGTGGAAACTACATTCTAATTACCTGGCCAGCCAAATGATATCTCTCTGTATTTCCTATACACCGCGATACCATTTGGACACTCTCCATCCACTCTCGCTCCTCCGGTTCCAAACCGACTCCGCGATTCTGATTCGTTCAAAGATGGTGACGTCAGTGCACCCGCCTTTGCCCGCAAAGTCACTCTTAGGCAGCGGAAGTTCCGCCTCAGTTTTGAATCAAGATGGCGCAATCTCTGATTGGTTCACTTAGCTGTCTGTCTACGCACAAACGCAGCGCATTCTGTGGATCAAGCGTTACCAGACTCACTCGCTGGTACAGCGATGAGTCATGGATTCTTCCAGGCAAACATTCTAATATTCGTAGATCAGAAAATGGCCTAATATAAGTCCTTCAATTCCCAAAATTTATTAGCATTTCTGACTGTGAACAACACACTGGCATCATTCATTTCCTAATACCTGATGTCAAGAGCATTGATTGGTTTAGTATTTCCATAGTAAGTTACTTGTATTATTTTCACACATCTTTCCATTGCAACTCTATCATCTATCATTCAAGCACCATTGACGACTGAATGAAAAGAGCAGCTTTTCAGTTGTGCTGTATTTTAACCATTACACTCCCTGTGATAACGGTGAGCTCCATCTATCTTGTAGTTCCTGACAGATCCAGACTGCATGCCACATTGTCCTGTCATTCACTGTCCTCCAGATTAAAGAAAAACACAAGACCTACCAAAGGAAAAGCATGTCCCACCTCCCCCACTGCTCCCCTGTTGTCCGGGACTGGGCGCACTCTGCATGAACTCTTCCCATAGTCAAGGAAGGGTTTAAGGAAATCTCTGCTCTCTCAAAGTGTGATTATTAACGATTAAGACACTGGAAAAGCAGATGGAGCATATGAACCTGAATCTGAGAGTGTTATTATAGATTCTTGCCTGAGTTGAGGAAACTTGACTTTTATTGAGGAAGAGTGCTTTTAATATTAGAGGCACATGCAAATAAATTATGTGAATGAATCAGTGTTAATGAAACTACATTACACAAAATTGATTCCTCTGAGCTTTAAAGATCCCATGACATGGTACTTCTTGATGCTTTTATATGGTGCCTTAATGGTTCCCTAATACTGTAAATGAATCCTTCTTCAAAATCAAGACTCATTTACACAGACATGGTCAAAAAATATCTCTCTGAACAACTCATTCTGGGCGTTGTTGCTTGAATGCAAATGAGAAGGACACAGGCCAGAGGAGCGGGGGGGGGGGGGCAAATGCGCCGCTGGTTCCTTGTTTTAGCGGTGCGCTGTGTGCTGGCCCCACTCCCGTGTTTTAAGAGCGGAGGAAGAATGGAGCGCCGTTTCAATGAAAAAAACACATTTTCACAGAAAATAAAATTAAAGGTCCAGTGTGTAGGATTCGTGGCGCATAGGTGGATAGTGGCTATGGCACTTCCTGTTTTAGCTACGGCAAACCTCGAGGGTCACCCGGACGCGCCGTAGGGGACAGCTCGCGCACCCGCTCGTTGAGCGCATCCGGCCGACAACAACGGTATTAATAAAACGCGGTCTCCCTTTCACTGTTTTTTTTTTTTTCTTTTTGCATGAAAGCACACATTCCCGATCGTGTACCATGACAGTCTACATATCAAATGAAACCTTACAGTCTCCTCTTTTTGACTATGCAATTCAATTCCCGGCACAACAATCACTCCCTGAGCACATGGGGCTTTTATATGGAAAAGCACAAAACGAGGTTTGTTACTTTGCTTACCTTTTGAAGGCCTTGCACAGGTCAAACTCTGTATTTCACCACAAGCTTGGTATCAATATGTCCGTAAGGATCCAGCGAATAAAATCCAGCAAAACAATTTAGTCCAAAACACGTGTTAGATCCATTACGACGTGTGATACAGCAGCATGCTTGTTGTTTACCCAAAACCACGAGCCTCCCCCCACCCCACCCGCACCTCTCTCCCTCTCTCCTTCTCTCTTGCGCAGCCCGCGCCGCTCCGCCTGCTTTGCCTCCGGTGCTACCACGAGCCTTGCCGAAGGCGAAGGCGGAGCCCAAATGTCCTTCTGCGGCTCTCGTATTCAAAATGTGGAAGATCCCCCTTTTATGTGACTATATCTAAGTCCAAAAGAATACTTTGATTTCATAATGGAAGTGAAAAGGCTTGGAAAACAATGTATTTTTGAATGGGTATCTTCGATTTCGGTAATTAACGGGTAAAAATCTTACACACTGTCCCTTTAAACCAATGCTGTTTCAGAGGTCCAGAGGCTCAGATAAAGGACTTCCGAGCCTGGAAACACTCACATTTGCCTCCAGGCAAATAAAAAAATGCATTTCGCACTGCGTAGCTCATTCGCGGTCCAAACTCTCTGGGCGTGATTTCCAGAGACGGTGTGTAGACATCCAGACGGGGGGGTGGAACTGCATTTTCCGTGTGACGTCAGAAAGTTTCCTTGTTCAGAATCGCCCGTTTGAGTTGTGTTTTTTTCAAACGCAGAAAAGGACCGCAAATGCTCAGTTTACACATTTCGCAACTTTTAGCCATGGGGGGGGGCCCTAAACAGGGTAGGGGAGCTCACATTAACTTTCAAAAACCTCAGAAAGTGAAAATTTCATGCCATGGGACCTTTAAGACATGTTATAATGTTGTTACCTCATCAAAGGCATACTCATGTTTCATTCACGCATGTTCAAGTAATCCCGGTTTATTAGTCTGTCTACACCACCAAAGCTGTTCCACCTTGTGATGTGATGAAGCTGTAGTTTTCAAGTTAACAGTTATTTATATATATATATATATATAAATTATTCAGTATATACAGGGTCTGTGTGTTAAACATGTGTGAATGAAACAAAACATAACTCCAGATATGTTTTTGATGAGGAAACAACATAACAGAGATCAGGAAATAGCATAATATACGCTATTTCAAGTATTATTAATATTAGTTTATAGTATATAGTTTACAGTTTTGTGGGAGGTTGGATTGCTGTGACCATGAGCCTTTTAACCATTTTGTAATGGTGTTCCCTCATCATTACCTAACTCCAAGTTGTGATCGATTCATGTATGTAATCCTGTATTGTTCTACATCTACATCTGAGGCTTGAGTGCTCAGAAAGTCTGGTTTCACCTACCCCCTAATCTGGTTTCACCTACCCCTATCATCCACAAATGACCATAGATACATAATTTTAATTGCTGTACTGATGTTATCGTAAGCTGTCCTTGTACCACCTGTGCAATAAGATCTAGCTATTCATTTTAGAGCCATTGACTATTGTATGAAAATAGCAGCTCCGAGCCTCCCCATCCACTCGGGGGTTAGTGAGAGCTTGCATTTCTTAAGTACTTTTCCCCATGTCGTATAGCTCATTCTGGATTTGAGCCTTTTGTTTCTCTGCCCACAACTCAAATAGAAGAAAGATACAGTAAGAGAGAGAGGGGGAGAGAGAGAAGAGGGATGGAGAGAGTGAGTGAAAGGAAAGAAAGGCGGAGATGGTGAAAGAGCAGTGGCTGGATTGGAGAGGATTTGGCCCTCGAAATAGAAGCACCTGTTCATCTGGGATTAGTAGGAAGCGCGGCTCTATTTTGGTTCATTGGCCATGCTTCGCCATCACACTGTCTGCCTATTCCGATGGCTGAAGTGAACTATCTGATATCAAGTTAGCCAATGTGGGAAAAGGATAAACTGGACTGAAACCAAAATGGACAGATGTGTTAAACAGCTGGGAAAGAAAGTGTGACTAGACTGTAGTGGCAGGAGTAAATTATAGTAAATTGCTGAAGCAGCTGAAGTAAATGTGCAGTAATAAAAATGTAGTTTTCTAGATTAACAGTATCAAGAAGATCTTGTTTCATCATAATTGGGGTCTTAAGTGTGATGGGTTTTGTTTTGGTTACACGCACACTTGGCATGCGCTGTTTTGACAGTGCAACTTTTCATGGGAACTGTACACTCAAAAAGTCACTTTTTTGGTCTAATTGTTTACTTTGCAATTCCCAAAAAATGAATTGCTAGCACCTGAACAATACTTATTAGCAACAATCAAAAGTTTCGTGATGAGTGTATTTGGCATATAAGCAGAATTCAAAAGTTACAGACATTGAATGAATCCCGGCTGTTTATCTTGGCCCATTTTGTTAATGTTTCAAGACGGTCCCACCCAGTCTGTTCAAGGGGACTTTTTCTAGTCTGTCTAAATCGGTGAAGTCTACTCCACCTATAATTGGGTCAGAGTGTATTTATAGCAGTCTTTCTACAACATAAAGGAAAGCGAGTTGTTCTAAGTGGTTTTGAATGGCTCTCTTACTAAAGACTAGCCATTATTATTTTGACTTTATAGTGTCCTGCAGAAAATGGCCTTTATCCACCCACCCTAACGCAGATGTTTAAGATCTGCTGACTAGTTTACTTTATGTCCTGCCACAGTCAAACATACAATACAAAACCTACTATATAACATCAACTGACTTCTAAATAAGTACTCCAAAGATGTACTTTATCTTATCTCTTATCTCTATCTCTTATAACTGTGTACATTATTATTACTAAAACTACAGTATTACCACTACTATCCCTGCTATCACTTATAGGCTATTTGCGTACATTTAGTAAAGGGCAGTGAGCAGCATTGGGTGTATGAAAAAACATGAAATTGTTTGATTTCTCAAACATGCATGACTCACTCTAAATACAGCTTTGACTGGATTAATGTGAAGGAAAAAATGTGGGTGTATATGTATGTATATATATATATATATATTAGAGTTGGGCGGTATCCAAATTTTGATACCGTTAAACCGTGTCCACATTTTCCCGGGGTATACGATATTACCGTTGCTAAGGCTAAAAAAAAAACAAAAACACTTTGTTTTTTTTTTAGCCACTACCGTGGAGTGGCCTCGCCAAATGGCAGCTTGCACCTATACCATTCAGAAACAGAATAGCAAGCATTACATAGGCCTAATGATACTGAAAACATAACAAAACAGTTACAAAATTACTAACTTTTATTAACAAATGTTTAAAGTGCAAATACAGCAGCCAACCGACGGAACGAAATAACAAATTGTCTGTGGGCTAAAGCTAACAAACCAACAGGAATAAAAGAAAAGAAAATCTGAACAATAAATAACAAGACATAACCGAAAATGTGCATCTATAACCCTGTCTTGAGAACGCAGTGGAAAATACTGCTCGTTTATATATTTTTAAAATCTATTAATATGAATCAAATAAATTAAACGTACAACTATACAACATCCCGAACCGTTTTCGTCCGTCAGAAAAAGCTACTCCTTATTGAAAATAAAAATATGAAGCTATTGAATGCAAAACCAGCATGTTCACTTTTTCCGGCTTGAGTAAGGCACGTTGTGGATTGACAACTTTGCCCGCGGTGCTGAAGACCCGTTCCGATGGAGCTTGTGGCACAAACGCACAGGTATATCGGGCAACCCTCGACAACAGAAAAAAGCGCCTGACTCCATTGGATTTCCACCAAAGAAGGGGGTCTTCATCTCCCAGAATAACAGCCTCGTGTGGAAGTTGCGTTTGTAATAAGAAACCCGAAAACTTCTCACATTTCAGACTCAAAAACGGAGTTATTATCAGAAGCAGTGACTTTATAACCAAGTGCTTAACCAAGAACTGAGCAAAACCCGCATGGCAAAGCTGTAACAACACAGTTAAGAAGGTGAATTATGCATACATTCACGAGTGCACTACACTGGCGACAATATGCAGTTGCCTCTGTTTCTGCTCGCTGCACAGTGCCGCTGTTATCTCTCGACGGGTAGGATGTTTCACCAGAACACCGCCACAGTCTGCATGCACGTTTTACACACAGCCTCGTTGACATTAGCCGGCTCTCCCTTGTCATTTGGCCGAAATCCGAAATGCTGCCAAATTGCAGACGTTGTGTTTTACTTTGGGACCAACTCAGCGCGTCTGTCATGTTGTCTTGTTTTTCTCCTCCTTCTGAGCGGTAATGTCACGTGACGACGCAACACGTCATCTCTCCGATTGTAATATTAGTTTTAAACTGTAATAGTATTAAATTAACAAACACAACCACACATACATAAGTGCTGGACAAACGCTCTTTATTTAGGCATTAAATTAATTATAGTTAATATTATATTGGGGCAAGATTTTTTTTTTTTTTTTTTTTAATGACGGTAATGAATCTGATACCGTTGCTATTTTTAGATACCGCAGTATACCGTATTACTGTATTACCGCCCAACCCTAATATATATATATATATATATATATATATATATATATATATATACACACACACACATTATATAATATATATATATATATATATATATATATATACACACATTATATAATATAATATAAAAAATGTCACACAAACAAATTTTGAAGCACAATATATTGCTACTGATATAAGATAATATTGCTTTATGCTTTATATACTTTACACAGAGACACATAGCAGGATAATCGCAGGAAACATTTTTTTTTAAATACATGTTCATTAGAAGGCCTGAGCTGCAATCAATTAACTTTATTAATCTAAAACCCACAAACTATAAATAAAAACATGTACATACAACACACACCACACATTCAAACACCAGTGCATCAAGGGACACAATAGCAAATTTACTTTCCATTTAAAAGTTTTATGGCAGAAGGAATAAAAGATTTAGTGTGACGGTTGATCATTTGTCATGGGGAGATGCAATCATTAAGTGGCAGAATTAACAGATAATTAGCTATAGAAATAATTTCTACCCTCAACAATTCAAATCTTACGTTATATCATAAAATATTACAGTATTACAACAAAATTATACACACGATAAAAACTGACCCTCAAAATATATTGTTCCATCTTTCATGTATTAAAGTCGATATACCATTTATATTCAGATCTCTTAAAAGTCAGTTATGCATAACACATCTCCTTTAATAGTAGTATCAAGGTGAGATGGCAACATCTGTTGTTCACAAATGATCAATAAATTTTCCTCCACTTGTCTGTTTAAATAACAAAATCACAATATTGCATAATAGCAGTCATGCATGCATCAGCTTTATCTTTTCAGCCTTATCCCCTAATAAAAGATGATACATTTGTTTGAGCAAAGTCCATCACTCTTCATTCTGGTCTAGTGCCAGCTCTCTCTATCTCCTCCTCCTTTCCATCTCTCCTCCTCCTCTCCAGCAGCAGCAGCAGACGTGCCCTGAAATCACTTAACAATTCCTTAATAAAATCCACTCATCCATAATGCAAGCGTGTTGCCGTGTCAGAGCTATAAGTGAGCAGCTTTGGGTTCCCCTTTATTGAATCAGCGGCGACCTGACATCAGCGTTTATCCTTCTGCATATGGTACTTGTTGCTCGGCCTGTGTTTTTAGGGGAGAGAGACTTGAAGGGGATCAGGTGTTCTAACATGTTGCCATAATTTCATTATGAGTCACAATTGCTGCGTGAGTATAGTGAACTGATAATAACAGAAAGGGCAGATGGTGAGAAAGGGAACTGGGCTATCCAAGTTTTTTTTTTTTTTTTTTATAATAATCTTGAGTAAATATTGAGTCCCCTTTAAGAATTGAGACACCAAATATTTTCCTTAAGGCAAATAAGTCCAAAAGGCCTTTATTATGCATGTGTAATGTTGTTTCCTCATCAAAAACATAGCCAGAGCTGTTCTCTCAAACAGAAAACACTTTGTTCCAACTTGTGATGTCATGTAGTAATATAGGATGCCCCCACTGTGTTTTTAAACTCCATAGAGCGTCACTAGAATCATTTGGGTGATTTCAGCTCTGGAATTGCCAGTCTCTTTTGAACAAAAGGTGAAAGATGGTCTTTAACTTGAAAACTATGGCTTATAACATCACAAGGTGGAACCGAGCATTTTGAGCTTTGGACATGTAGACACTAATAATAAAATGTTACTCAAACATGTTTGAAACAAAACACAACTCTGGGAATTTTCCAGAAAAGAAGAAATTTACCGCACACTCGCTTGACTTTACTCTGGGCTTAGAGTAGGGATGTCAACAATTAATCGACTTACGATTAATTGTCGATCAAGACGTTGGCCGATTAAAATGCATAAATTGTAACTAATCGCTAGAGGAGAGGGCGCTACTCTGGAATGTGAACACGAGATGTGAACCCACTCGCGAGAAGGACCATAGCGTTACATCCGCGGCCGGATCTAGAAGCAGTGCAAAATGTTCTCCTGCCCACCTTATTTTTGCCGCTTGGTTCGCTCTGCGTCCCGCTGTCTGCGTGAACACGTGCGCGGCGCGCTGCACGTGCTCCTCCGCTCCGGGCTGCGTAGCAGGCTCCACATGAAAGCGCAGTGGAAGCAGCCCGCTGTCCGCCCCGTGTGCCAGTGTGTGTGCATGTGTGCATGTGTGCGACTGTGCGTGTGTGTGAGTGAAATGTTTTCCCCGATCAATTCATTTTTTTATCATTTCATATCACGGAGCTCCGCGTCAAGCCGCATGTACCACGCAACGCGCGGACATCCGCCTACACAATAAAAGCGCGAGTTTCGTTTTTACAAAAAATATCCTCAGTTTATTTTCAATAAAGAATGTATTTTGTTATTCAGCATCAATACATTTGTCTGCTTTTTACTAAGGAATAATTAATTGAGGAATATACAATATAATAATACTATGATATATTTTGACTCAGTGTTATGTATACTATAGCTTATATTCTTAAAGACCCTATTGAAACACTAAAATTCAGGTGAAAAACGCCGCTTATCAATTAATCGTAAGTCGATCGATAAGGTCAATCAACTATAGATTAATGAATTAATCGATCATTTGCATCCCTAGCTTAGAGCGAACAACGCGTTTCGCTTTTACATCGTCATCAGGGTATGTTTATGAGGTAACATCATAATATGTTTTAACACTCATAAGAGTTAATTTGGTTGTATATGACCTTTTAAGTATTAGATCGAATAAAATGTTATATATTTTAAGTCATGGTTAATGAAGATAATTTAATCTAAATTTACAGTAAGAAAATATTGTTTTGTTTTCTTAGTCCATAGCAGTTGCAAACCATACCTATACAAATGTGGATGTCTCCTTCAGTCAAGTTTAATCGAATTTGTTACATCACTAATAATTGGATAAAGTGCCAACAGAAATACGAGGCAACAGGCCATGTCCAAATGGCATACCTTTTAGTGCACCGCTCTTGTGTCGAGGTCAGCAGATTTCTAAATGGTCCCTGGGAAAGAATGGACCTCTAATTGAAGTAGTGTATAGTGTCCCTGGGAGGCTAACGTCAGTGTCCTATATTTACAACTGCTCACGGCTGCAACACATGGAGCTCGGCAACCGCAGCAGTAACATGTGAATGACTGCAAGTAGATTGTAGCATATAGTTTTCATTATTATTCTATGTAATGTACATAAGGTTCAAAATTGCAATTGGAGTTGCTGCAATCCTCAAACCGAAAATGCTGCAATAATCTGTATGAAGTCCTTTGCAAATAACAAAATTTCCCATCTTGTTGTAGAAAAATGTTGTTGTACCTGTAGTTTATATCTCCACAAACGTGCTGTAATGCATGGGATTCTTGTATTAATATAACAGTTCATATTTCAATCTTCTCTCAATTGTTAATGGTCCAGGAGTTGTTTACAATGTGCAGAATTGTACGTTTTACATAAATCAATACAGCATGCATTGCAAATCTGATTGTATCCATGTACCTACATATATTTGATAATACAATAATTCATGTTTGCTCATTTTACTTAAACTAGATCCTATGAACTAGGCCTCGGACTAGGTTCAAATATTTGCTGCATTTAGTCAGTTTAATATAGATTTTGTCCTCCTTTTGACAAATCCTAGTTTTAAACTATAGTTCTGCATAGCCCTATTTTAGACCTGATCTGATTTAGATCTGGTGACATTTTCTTGCATAATTGAATTTGCCATTTCCACAAAATTACATTAACTCAAAAATAATTTTGTGCTTTTGTAAACAATGAAAATAGAAAAATGTGCTTTAAATAAAATTATTTGTACTGGCATCTTTTTGAAATGAGGTGTAACCAGGTCGAGGTCGAACCACTATGAAATCATTTACACAACTGCTCAGTGTTACTGTAAATGGAGTCATGGTTTTAAACTATCCGCTGGAGACGGGTCAGACCAATTTATTGACCCTCCCACCCCTGTCTGCGCCCTCCTTTGTTCCCTGGCTTCACTGGTGGGGTACTGCCCAATACTGCCAGCTTATTTTACAGAAAGGGGGCATTGTCTTGGCTTGTCTCAGAGCATCAATGGGCGTCTTTGTGCCTGTGCAGCTTGTAGGCCTACAGCATGAAGTTCTGTATGTGTCGGAATTGAGATGGGAACACTTGGTACATGATACTCAAATACTGTTCAGATTGTGGGAGTGGGGGGTCCTTAAAGTTCAGCAGGCATATTTCATTTCTGTATGTGAGTGTCGTGATCTACATGCGGTCAGTAGGATGTTGCTATTCTTATATGGATGTGGGATTTATCCTGTGTGAGATTCTTGTCAGGGCATTACAGCCTGTAGCATTTTTGTAAACGCTGAGTGCACATGGAATAATCTTTTATCCTGCTTCATATCTTTTCCTATGCATTTGAGCAAAATCTGTCTTTTCCCATTACAGATATAATGATAAACATTTCTTGGGGTGAAAATATGTCCGCTGCAGGCTGTATGCATCTAATTAGAAACTATTTTATTTTCAGATTATCAGGAAGTGCGAGTTAGCATGCTAGCTGTTGTTAGTTTCACCATCCCAGTTGTGATGATGAATAATTTGTTATCAGAATGCAGAATGCAAACCATTTAATATGAACTAGTTCTGTTTTTCACATTTTTAAGACAGTAATCTCTCAAGATACCTGCATGTTTTTGGATGACATTGGGAAATATGACCTCAAAGCATCATGGGAAAATAACTGACTATTGTTTTGTTTCTTGGATCTCTGTATGTAGTTGTAATGAGTGGGTTTGAACACATCCTCCCAGCTGACTAGAAGAACCCTATTTGACAATATACAATTACGATTTGCGCAGATGTGAAGGGGCTACTGATGAGTTGCCTTAGAGGTCTGGAGATGGTTGGGAGATTGGTGAGGCATGGTTTCAGATATAGGGAAACGTCTGTAGGAGATGATCTTTAGGGAGTCAAGTGAAGCACCTGCCTCGGCTCTGCCTCATGATGAATGAAGACGAACTATTGGGAAATGGGGAGGAAGAGGAGGACGAGATTTAAGCTGGAGATGAAGGGCGTTTTGTCCTTTTGCAAAACGTTTTAGCCTGTTCAGCACATTGGAAAAGTATGGTGGCATAAAACAGGGAATGCAGTTTAGACTACATTTGTTTCCCACTTATTGTTCTTTATAACATATGTAATCTGTATTTTAAATTAATACACATTTCATATAATTTGACCCTTAAAGAGCCCTTATTACACTGTTTTCTGATCTATGTTTATTATGTTTCCTCATCACAAACATACCTGGAGATGTTTTGTTTCATTCACACATGTTTAACACACAAACCCTGCATATTTAGAGAATACTATCTGAGGCTTGGTTTATTTACCCAAGTTTATCAAAGATGTTTTTGTCTTTTTTGTTTTATATCCTTAAGCCTCCCTGAAACCATCACTTACAGTGTCTTTGAAGTTTTAAATTTGCTGTTTCTCTTGGTTCACACTTGGTTTGCTTCCATTTAAAGGTAATAAATCTTTGCCTCATTCATGTGTTTTCTTCCTTTTGCCTGATTTAAAACCTCATTTTACACAACACCCCTTCCAACTAATTTTGGGGATCGGGAAGGAAAGCACATGACAAATTGTCTGCTTGTCTCCATGGATGAGGAACATTTGCCCTTAACATTCCACGGTATGGCATTTTATTGATCTATCTCCATGGAGTCAAGCAGGTGACATCACCAGGCCAAGCAACAGGGCAGATTATGAAGAGGCCATCCCGCTTAACCCCTTACAGTGGAGGGCCTTTTTTGAGCAATTGTCCCTAAAAAGACCTCTCCAAATTAAAATCATTCCTGTTATTGAAGTATATGGATTATATACAAATGTTTGGTCTCTGTGTAAAGGGAACATTCTCTAGTTTTACCCTCAGCATTTACATTCACTCCAAATGTGATTGGAAAAAAGTTACACACCTTGGAACACCAAAAAAAAAGTGTTTTTTTTATCCTCACCTAATTTTTTTCTAAATATAAAAGGTGTCTATAGCTGCTGTTCATAGCTGAGGCCTAAAATACACTATATTTCAATACAATAAGTTGTTGACCACTCAAATTTCAAATTGGGAATCAATAGCTGTAAAAATAAACTTTTTACTCCACTTTTTGTTATACTTTGTCCAGGCGTTTTATACAGGGATCATGCCTTTATCCAAACCTATCCAAACCTATCCAAATTGGAAACATTTAGAAAACGTTTAATAACTTTTGACTCATTCAACCTACAGACATCATTGAGGGCTCTACTGAAAGCTTACAACTAGAGGAATCTGTTCTGAATCTGCACACAAGGTCACTATATTATGTCCCTGAGAATTACATTCTATAAAAAAGTGTTTTTTTTTTCCTATCAAAAATAGACCAAACAAGTGTTGAAAATGAAAATATGTATTGAAAAATTCTATAACACTGCACACTGTATACATTTTCAAAAAAACATGGACACTAAACGTTACACACATATTTACAGGTATTTACACACTAAGAGTGTTCCACTGACTGTAGCAGTCCCTTGTTTGAATAAAGCAGAGTGCAGTGTCACAGGTAGAACATTTTACAGCTGTCTTTGACTGACATCTTCTACACTTCAGCCTGCCATTTGTGCGGTCACCACTGCTGCCCATCTGTTCTTTGTTGCTCCGGTCGTGGTAGGGCTCCTTATCTGCAGTTGGGCTTTATTGGTACACAGTGATGACACTAGTAAGAAAAACACAAAAATATAATAGGAAATAAGCTCAAAATATGCTTTCTAAAATGTTATTTTCAAAGATCAAAGTCAGCTTTATTGTCAATTCTCCCATATGTGTTCAACATAGTGAATCGAAATTTTGTTTCTCTCTGGCCAAGTAGTGCAAAAACAGTGTACAAAATACAATAAAGACTAAACTAAAACTATCTAAGACAAAAATCTAAATCTAAAAACTAAAATCTATTCTTATTTATTTTCTTATTTATTTTATCTAAACACCCAATAAATAATAGTAGGTCTATTTTACAAAAAGTGATCTAAATGCACAAAAAAATCTAATGTTTATTGTTTTATTTTTATTCAAATACTACATCAAATACATAATAAAATGATACTTACACACCCAGAAGTACATCCTTCATACACATCGCCTCCTCCTCACAGTCCATATATGTTTCCTGATTCTCTCTCTCCGACTGCTCCAGAGCTGAAATCGACTTGTGCAGTCTCCAAACTTAAATATTTTCTCTTTCCAGTCCTTTTAGCCATATTTTCAATCAAGGAAACTCAAATCAACAGCAAAGGCGCAAGACGCATGGCTGCGCGTAAATTACGCGCAGTTTACGCACGGACCGCAATTTCGCGTTACGCAGCTGTTTCACGTGGAACTTGTTGTGAAAGGCCTAACAAACTATATGTCTCCCTGTTCAGCGCCTCATTGGCTGTTCGCCTGAACTGTCAATCATCCTGTGTAACCTAACTTGTTGACTCAGCAAGCGTGAACGTCGTACTTGATTTTTACCGGAGCGTCACACATGATTGGACCTTTATAGGTCTAGCTCAGCCCATACATCTTCTTACTGGCCGGTTTAGGTGTCAATTTTAAGTATACTCTCGTGTTTAGCTGCTGCTAGCGCGGTTTTGGCGAGGAAAGATATATTTTGCTTGATTTAGGCTAAAGAAGTGGAAAAAAAACACTGGCGCTTATGTAAGTTGGGAAGACTTTCGCCATCGTATTGGATCTAAAACGTGTTTTGGACTAAATTGTTTTACTGGATTTTATTCGCTGGATCCTTACGGACAGAATGATACCAAGCTTGTGGTGAAATACAGATGTTTGACCTGTCCAGAGCCTTCAAAGGTAAGCAAAGTAACAAACCTCGTTTTCTGCTTTTCTGTATAAAAGCCCCATTTGCTCGGGGACTGATTGTTGTGCCGGGAAATGAATTGCATAGTCAAAAAGAGGAGACTGTAAGGTTTCATTTGATGTGTAGATGTCATGGGACACGTTGGGGAATGTGTGCTCTTATATGGAAAGAAAAAAAAAAACAGTGAACAAGCCCGTGCACGGGCCGGTCACAGCGTAAGAAGTTAAAGCAGACCTTTTAATGCGATATCATAAGCTTTTCAGAGCTTTTAATCATGTTATAGCCGTTTCTTATTTACCCTCTCGAAGTTGTATTTGGAGTGATTTGTGCATGTTTGAGTAATGTATAATCTCTTATTTTCAAGACGCCAATCAATACCCGTTTTCACCACCGGCATATACCCACTGCTCTGTACTTCGTTCTCCAATTTTATTTTCTTAATCAGGACTCATACACATAGGACTCAGCAGCCTGGTCATTTTGGAACAAAAGAAAAGGTTGTTAATTAAGTTGTTTTTGGATGTCTTGTGATTTTAAATGTGCAAATTATAACATGATGATCCACGGGTGTCATAGATTGTAATTATATAGCAGGCTCAAGCGCAATATGTGTTCTTTAAGATGGTATGTTTTTCAAGAAATCTTTGAACAAAGCAATAACATCTCCATGGAGGTTACACAGTGAACCTTAAACCTGTCACAATAGCACATTTTGAATCAAGAGATATTGCTACAGAGGTACATAGCAATAAACAATATTATTGAAACTTTATTGAACTTTATGCCACTGAAATGTCAGTAATGCAGAATAATCCTAGTAAATAAGTCTTTAAATCTACAGTAACATTAAAAGGCTCAAGAAGCAACAAATAAATGGCAGAATGAACCAATAATTAGCCATAGAAGTCACTTATTCAACCTACAGCTCAAATCTTTCTTACATCAAAAGTAACATAATTTCCCCATTACTGTAAAGAAAAGGTATAAACGATAAATATTGGATCTTGATATATTGAACAATAAGTCCACATTGTAATTATCGTGACCTTTAGCCATAGTACTCTTATATGGAGGCACATCTGGACATCAGCAGAGCACCAGGTCTGCTCTGTTACACATTGAGGTTGCTTTGAAGATTATGCAACTCACCACAGCCTTCCACAAACCCTCCTTCAGTCTGTGGCCATGCTCTGCTCATGGGACCCACGCACCATAAAAGGAAGATAATTGTAAGATAGAAATCCCACAAGTCCAAGCACAGAGCCCAACAACGGATCATTGTCTTGCGTGGAAGTGCTCCTCACAAAAAGGCATGTCTAATTTCAACCTTGCAAAAGAGCTATTTCTGAAAGAATGCTATATTGTACTTTCAACTTTGTTACAACAATAGACTGCTGCTGTATGTCATTTTAAAGTAGGCATTTTTTTTTCTATAGGAGGCGCTTTTGGCGCGTTTGATTCCAAGCTTAGATCTGCTTTTTTTAACATTATAAAATTGTTGCCATGGCAAGGGTATGTACTCTTTACCTGTGTTACATGTGGTCTTCATTTACTCTTTTTACACCAGACAACAATAATCGTTTGACCCTTTTACTTTGCACAGAATGAAAAAAGTCCATTGAAGAGTTACATATGACTGTACTGATATTACGGACTTGCATATTTCATCCAACCTGATCAAGTAATATTGGGGGGTTGGTTTTTAGAGGTGAAGAGAAGGACAAATGATTTCAAATGACACGCTCAAAGAGGCTGTGTCAGTAAGAAATCTGTCATTAACTTAAGTTGTGCAAGCGACTGCAGTAATGGTTATCCATGGATATTGAGTTTTCCACATTTAGATCTGGATCATTTATAATGCACACCACTATGCAGATACAGTATAACACAGAAATGTAGGTTACAAATTGTGCCTATCTGTGCTGTTTTTGGTCCCTTTGATATCATATTTAGTCACCATTATTCTTATACATTTTTTCCTGCTTCAGTTTCTCTGAACATTCTTGCTAAAATAAAAAATAAAAATAAACAAGACAAAATTGGACCTGTACCTGAATAGTTTTAGAAAATCTTTATCATCTTTGTGATGATAATAATAAAGTCGATAGTTTAGATTATATTGCCAAAGTATGTAGTTTGTGTGTATCACAATAAAGTTGGACATTGTAATCTTTGCATGACATTTCATCAACTATGTGCTTTACCCAGGATGGTCTAAGGGACCTATGGCAAGTTAAGATTATTTTGACACTAGTGTGCATTTATTTGAAGGTGCACTACATAACCTTTTTGGTGGAGCGTATGCTTTCTGCTTGTGGATATGTTAATACTCTGCTTGAAATGGTGATTGCATCTGTTACGTCTCCATTGTGCTGTTCCTATTACTAAAGAGACTGTAATCTATAGTAGACATTGTTTCTACACAAACGTGGTTGATCATGCGTAATTGTGCAACTACAGCTCATTACCAATAAGCATACAAAAGCACCACTTTGTCATTTGGGAAATGTAAGCACATTTGGTGAGTTTGTGCCTCATTACCCATTCACTTCACTACTAACACAGGGCTGTATGTGTCAATATGGCCGACGTTGGTTTATTACCAGTTGAGTCCAGTGCCATCCGTCTCTGCCAGTCTCTGTACCAGCCTCTGTACCAGCATGGGCCCTGTGCATTAGCCTGATTGATGAACACTTCATTAGACTGATGGTGTCTGCAGCTAAAACCTAGCCCCCAACAAGCTACAAGAAACTGATTTAAAATACAAGCAGGATTAGCTGAGCTCCCAAAGACTGTGTCAGCACTTTATTGTCATTTTGGTCGCTGCTATTTATTCTGTGAAACCTGCTCCAGAACAGTTTATTATCCACACAGGCCACAGGGTGATTCATTAACAAGACTTGACTGAAAATGTGCAACCTGTTGTTTTCAGGCCATATTTAATCAGGATGAGCATTGAATCTAATCTGGATTAATGACCAGATAGAATATATGGAAAGAAAGTACATTATTTTAGTAATATATATTTTTTTAATCTAAACCCATTGACAAGACATACCGATACAAAGAAATAAAGATTTAAATATATTGGTGCCACAGTTTTTGTAGCTCTTCCCCTGAGCGTTGACCCAACCCAAACTTTGGAGGTTTATTCAATCTAGATCAGAGCATTCTGTCAATGGGTATGTATACATTAGGGGTGTGAATCTTTCACTCACAAACGGTTCGATCTGAATCTCAATTCACAGGCTACGATTCGATTCAGGGACGATTCATTAGTAAATGATCCGGTACGATTCGATCCGCTCCTGTTCGGTTAATTTCGATTCAATACAAATTGACAACTTTACTCCCAAGTGCTTTAAAGTTATTGAGAAGAAAAGGAGAGAAACGGAAATGAAATTTCAAAATAGTATCCTTTTGTTTATTTAGTATCCAACAGACAATACACCAGGCCTACTGAAAAACTGGCAATCCGGTTTGCAAAACTCTGCTCATACTTAAAATACAATACATTCCTTCCCTCAAGCAACACAAAACGATAAGGTTAGATATCAAAAATAAAAAAAGACGTTATAAAACAAGCAAGTTGCCTATTAAAGGCAAAAATCTGAATGAATCAGAATGATTAGTGCTTCAGGCACTCATATGAGTTTCAGTAACTGTAAAAGTGCAACATATCACTGATATCACTGATAGATATTACTAGGCAGTTATAGAAAACACTAGCATGTTAAATCCAACATGTCTTTTTTTTATGCCTGTAATTAACTTTTATTAACAAAAAAGAAAATCAGAGAAAGCTCTTAACACTGAATAACTAATACTTTCTCTCCATCTCATAACATTACCTCAGTCTCCTTTGAGACAAAAATCATCTGTGTGTGTGTGAAGTACATTTCTATACACACAAATCATAAGTATCTAAATACAGAAATGCACCAATTCTGATTATACATTGTATTTTCACACAAAAGTAAATTAGCCAAGTCAATTTTAGCCCAAATCAAATATACATTGCCAATACATGAATGTTGTCTAAATAAATCACCCAATCCACTAACCGTGACAATAAAACGCTAGTATCATACAATTGTTATGGTCTATACCTGCCATGGAGACTACTGAGGTCAGTGAAACATCAGACCGACAGTGAAAGTTTTATCAACGCGACACAACACTGGCACAAAAGTTAACCACGCATACGTACCATGTCCATAAATAGTGGTAGCGCACCAAATTAACTTAAACAACAGCTCAATAAAAGGAAACAGCTTAGCTTACCGATAGCGTAGATCTCCTGACGAGACACAACGTAGGCGGCGGGAAACCCGCCTTCCGTGTGCGAATTGGGACACGGCTATACAAACATTTTGTGCTCGCTTCCGCATAATTGCTTGCATGATTGGCAGTTAACCAGCCAATAAGCTTCAACCCCAGGTAAGTGAACCGCCCACTTACTAACCCGTGAAGGCAAACACACACAGAGCGGCTTCTGCGCTGTGAGAGAGACCGCTCAGGAGCTAGCAAACCGATTCTTGGCCGTAAATCCGGTGCATCGGACCTTTCGTGGTGCATTTGGACTGATCCGGGCTCCGTTGATCGATACACTCGGATCACAGAGGTCACAGACCGATAACCGATCTAAATCAATTAATCTTTACACCCCTAGTATACATGACCAGTAAAAATCAGATAACAATCTGATTTTGGTGTGTTAACATACCTCAGAAGTCTGATTAACTGGAATTTTCTTTAATTTTGGTTTTGGCCACACTTAAAAAATCAGATTACTCATAGATGTAACTTTTGCATGACATTTCTATAATTTGATAGCTCAGAAATCATACAATGACCAGATTTTTTGTGTACATGTAAACATTGCCAGTGTGAAATGTGCTGTGTGCCAGTGGGCAAGACATTTCACCTACCTTTCCTTGTAACTTCCCATTGGAGAGTGAATAAAAATGCAGGAAATGCAGTCATTGTAAAGGTGGTACTTTCCTACTTTGTTTATGTCAGATACTGGTGGTACTCATTGACTGTGTATTTTTGTATATATACCAAGGCCAAGGCTCCCCTGCTCTCTTGTGTTTGTCCAGTCCCTGGTTTCCTGTAGGAAGTGAAGCCTGCCCTCCCTGCTGTGGATGGAGCAGCTCTCAGATGGTGCATGCAGATAATAAGTGCATTGGAGTACTTTGTTGTGGTGGGCCATTATGTGGTTTATTAAGGTCAGAATTTCTTGGCCCCTCTTGTGTATGTCTGGTCTGCTGTATTTTAGGGAGGATCATGTTTCAAACCCGTTCTTCTTGTTCTGGTTCGTGCTGTCTCTCTTGGAAGTGCTGAGTCCACACCAGGTGGGCCCTTTGCATGGGCTTAAAATAAATCTACATTTTCTCAAGTGCACAGAGACCAATGACTGGTGACAGACGTGCTCAAGTAGTGAACTCACGCCCTGATAAGTTTGATTCTATCCGAAATGTCACAATATCACATTTTAGTGTTGTGCAAGAAACACAAATGTTCAAATTATTTAATACTGTCAACATAAAGCTTTTGTCACAGTGGTAATACTGTACTATAGACTGTACAATAGATTACTCAAATAGGAGTATGCTGCTAGAAAAATACTCTGAAAAGTAAAATTTCTTTAAAACGTTATTATTGTATAAACAGTTTTAGGGGTATTCATGATTATTGACATCAAGGCCAAACAACGGTGCAATTCTTACTTTTCTTTCCTTGTTTCTTTCCATGTGCCTCTAGTGTGTGACCATATTTAGGAAATTATATATTGTCTGTATTGAGTATCTTCTTTTCAGTCAATTCCTTTTGAGTTTAGTTCCTTTCAACTGCTTGTCAAATCAAGTTTCAATTCAATGTTAGTATCGTGACAACACTAATCTTGGCATTCCTATTATTTAGCAAATAACAAGAAGTAAAGCAGTCCTTCCACCGTAGCATCTGGGGAAATAAATTGTAAATCATTTTGCTGTCAAGTGTAGAATATATTTTTACAACGTTCTTCACTCCACAACAGCACACTTCAGTTAACCTATGATTTAATTTAATGGGCAATCCCAAATATCGCTCATGTGACATTTTTTTTTTAGAATTATTTGATTTGGGGTTTCTGATATCCCCTAAACACTATACTTTTTAAGCCTGACAATTAAACTGACCTACTTATGTAAAGCCAATATTTCCAGGGTATTATCACATTTGTATACACCTATATTAAAGGCTGTAGCACTCTTGACGACACATGCCTGAAAATTGTCACTTATAACTCTGTAATCCCTTCGTGACAAATCTTGAATCCATGAATTCACTGATACACCGATGAATCATCAACTCTAAATCCATTCAAACAAACATGGCGCTGATGAGAAACTGTTTGCCTTGACACGTGGCTTGGAGTGGTAAACATGTTAAGATCATGCATCAGTAGAGATGTTACAAGATCTCATGCCACAAGATCTGCCACAAAACTGTGAACACAAGAGAAAAATTAACTTGTTTACATTTGGATCAGACAAAAAGGGTTACATGTCGGTCATTTACATCTCTTACAGTTCCAAAAATCAGTATTAAAATGGAAACAAGAAATGAAATAAACCAAAAATTTTGAGCCCAAAATTCGAAACAAAATCACGAAAGGTATACATCAGGAATTATGTAAAAATCTCGTCTTGTCTCGCACCTTGTCTCGTATTGTGGAAATTGTCTCATCCCAACCCTATGCATCAGAGAGAGAGAAAAAAACACAATTCACTGCCTTTTTGTTGCCCTAATCTTCCCAGGGGACATGACACTTTACCACAGAACTCGTCTTGGGGGCTCCCTGTAGGGAAACTGGAGTCTAGAGCCAAGCCATGGGTCAGCAAAAATAAATGAGCCAAAGACAGTAAGGCTTAGCTGGACAAGTATAGTAAATACGTCTGAGTATTTGGACCACAGTAACGAGGAGGGCTTTAGGGGTGCAATGACGCTTGTGTGTATGTGTGTGTGTGTGTGTGTGTATGGTCAGAAATATATCCCATGTATGAAACCTAACCTGTTTGTAGACTTTAGGAGAATCCGAGAGGCTGCATTTAGCCAACACGGCTCACGGAGACAGTTGCCAGGGAGGGACAGCCTAGTCGGGCAGGAGTTGGCTGGGCCTTTGTCACATTCCTGGCCACCCTTTTGCTGATCCCAGTGTAGAAGTATGGACCCTGTCTATACCTCAAGAATTATGGCTGTAACAGGGAACAAGCTGGTTAGTCTATCTGTCTGGAGGCAGTCAAGCAGTATACTGTCCTGCTACTTTATCTCATAGCTTCTTCAGGCAGTTTTCAGAAACTTTCCCATTGTAATTGGCATTTAAGTGCTCCCAATAGAGGCCTGGGAGCTTGAGAGTTCTGCACCGTATTTTTGGTGTTCCTAGTACTGCACTTTTCAGGACTGAGACTGAGTCTGATGTTTTTCCTGGGATCTGCTGTAACCACTCTCTCAGTTTGGGGGTTACAGCCCCGAGTGCTCCGATCACCACAGGCACCACTGATGCCTTCACCTTCCAGGCCTTCTCCAGCTCTTCCTTGAGCCCCTGGTATTTCTCTAATGTTCCTTTTTTCCTGATATTACCATTGCTTGGTATTGCAATGTCCACCACCACGACTTTGTTCTGTTGCTTATCCACCACCACTATCTCTGGTTGGTTCGCCATCACCATTCTGTCAGTCTGTATGTGGAAGTCCCACAGGATCTTGACTCGGTCATTCTTATTACAGGCATTTCTGATCATAATCTAACTCTGGTCTCTAGGAAATTGTCTAAGAGTCGTTATAAGAATCAAAGAGTTTATGAAATAAAGTCACATCACAGTTAAGGAAGGCAAGAGCAAATTACTTTTAAGAGAATATTCAACAGGGAATCCCCAAAAGTTGTGGAGAACTACTGATAAACTGATGGGCAAGGAACAGTGTAAACAAGGAAAGATGGAGCTTATACTGCATGGGGAAATCAAACAAGACAGCTTAGAGATAGCAAATTGTTTTAATGGTTATTTTATTGATTCATGCCTGGAACTCCGAAAGAAATTTGATCTCACTGTGATCCCAAATTTTATGTTATGTTTTATGTCAGAATCACGAGGCCTTTAAACTTGTGATTCTGTTAATGAGGCAAAGGTTCATAGAGTTATAACTCTAAGGCAAAAGACAATTGGGGTCTTAATAATGCCATGCTAAAATAATATAAAAATCACCTTATCATATCACCATTATCAATCAATCGTTTAAAGACAGTATGTTTCCTGCTGCCTTTAAAACAGTTATAGTGATACAATCCATAATAGTGGGGACAAAAAAAGAGGTCAACAACTACAGGCCAATAAGTATTTTGCCTGCTGCATCTAAAGTCATTGAAAAGATAGTAACAGAACAACTCATGGCACATCTGAATAGTGAAAATCTACTCCACACAGCAGTTCGGGTTTAGGAGCAACTATTCAACAGAGACTGCTTGCTATTATTTTATTAAAAGATCAAAACTGAATTGGATGAAGGGGGAGTGGTTGCAGCGGTATTCCTGGCCGTTAAAAAAGCATTCAATACTGTAAATCATGCAGTATTGTTCTCAAAACGTAATAAATTTACTCTATCTGGAAACTTATTAATATGGATGCAGTCATTCTTTCAGATCGATCAGAGTGTCTGTATTAATGACAAACTCTCGACCTTAAAGGGATATGCCACCCCCAGGTCAAATTTGGGCATCTCCCCACAGTCCAGAGACTAAAATAAGTGGTGGAAAGCGTTTTCCTGCTCACCCAGCCATTGTCCGAGTCTGTCGCCACTGACCGCCGCGGTATCTGGTGCTCCTCCGCCTTAGACTGGAGTCTAACGTCGCCAGAGAAAGATTTCGGCCAAAAGGAATTAATTTGCTCGATGCGTTTCCCAATTACTTTGTGTGTAGTGCGCATTCATATCGAGTGCAAATAAATGTGCAAATCAACACGGAGAGCTTGACTTGGTCATTTTGGGTGGGAACTATTTTCCAGTGCGTAAGAATACAGCCGTATCACGCAGCACGCTGCCAGGGGAATCCCAGTTACGCACCGGGAAGGGAGTTCCCCTGTTGCACAACGTGGTGCGTGATATGGCTGTATTCTTCCGCACTGGAAAATAGTTCCCACCCAAAATGACCAAGGCAAGCTCTCAGTGTTGATTTGCACATTTATTTGCACTCGATATGAATGCGCACTACACACAAAGTAATTGGGAAACGCATCGAGCAAATTAATTCCTTTTGGCCGAAATCTTTCTCTGGCGACGTTAGACTCCAGTCTAAGGCGGAGGAGCACCAGATACCGCGGCGGTCAGTGGCGACAGACTCGGACAATGGCTGGGTGAGCAGGAAAACGCTTTCCACCACTTATTTTAGTCTCTGGACTGTGGGGAGATGCCCAAATTTTACCTGGGGGTGGTATATCCCTTTAAAGCCCCGTACAATAGGAATTCCACAGGGCTCTATCTTGGGGCCATTGTCCAAATGATTTCCCTTGTGGATCAATAAAATTTGTGTAAGATAACTATTACGATAAATGATCATATTGAAACTACTTTATGCTACGGATGCAATTAAAATAACCCATGATAATCCCAGTAAACAATTTTTAAATACACAGAATAATTCAAAAGGCCTGAGGTGTAACAAATAACAGAATGAACTAATAATTAGCCAGAGAACGTGTTTATTAAACTCTTTACAGCTCAAATTGTATTCATTGTGATTATCTCCCCAATTTTGCAAAGAAAATGTACACACGACTGATCCCCACAATATATTTTTCCAGCTTTTATATATTGTGTTGATATAGTAATTATCGTGGCAGGCCTAATATATAGGCAAATGCACTGTACTATCTCACAAATAGATATTTTTTTATATGATATAGATTAAAAATGTATATATTCTGGGTTATCTCAAGGTAAAAGCTAAATCTAGTTCTGCAGGTCATAAGTGAATAAATACTTCAATTTGAATTATCGGAAGAAACAAACTGCAATGACTGTGATTATAAAGAAAATTATCAAACAAAATTCCTCTGCAAACAATGGTATTAAACCTTTCTAGTTTCATGGAGGCCAAACCAGGCCACGTTACAGGTCAGATCTGTGTCTAAAGTTCCTCTGCAAACAACAAAATAACCAGTATTTTAGTATATAAAACCTGCTGACCCTATAGTTCAGACTCAAATTCTGAAATGTATGGAATTCTTTTAGTTTAGCTTTTCATATTTCAGTCTTCCCCAAAATGTTAATGTTCTTGGATGAGTTTAAAATGTGAACTTTGAACAGAATCCTACCACTGAAACGTGAAACAAAATTTGATAAACACAATGCTCAACAACAAATGAAAAATAAAAATTGACAAGTAACGAATACAGTCACTGTCTTTTATTTTCAGCTAAAGGTTTTTACATCCCTTCCCTCTCATAACATCTGAGGGGCTATAAAGGTACATTCCACTGTGATAATGGGTACGCATCATCACTCCTGCTTCTATTTGACCTGCAGTGAACTCTCAGTGCCTGGAGTGAGCACTATGAGCCTGCTGCTGCTGCTCCTGTGTACTGAATACTAACTGTAGCCAGTGGGACGGGGGTATTTGCAGTAGAGATTGGCCTGTGTCAAAGCAGGATAGACTGAGGGGGTGAAGGCTCCACTGCTGTGTTTCAGATGACAATAATATTTTATACAGAAGGGTACAGCTAAGATAAATATTGGTGAAATGTGTATTTTTTCTGTTGGAGGGTCTGTGAAATGCTTTTCTCCATGGCAGTGTTATTGCTTTATCTGGAATGTTTCACAGTATTAAACCGTTCTATCTTCATGGAGACCAAACCAGACCAAGTTACAGGTCAGATCTGTGAAGAGGCAACCCCACTCACAGTCAGAATTCCTGTTTGTCTTGGTATTTTTTAGCTATAAAACCGCCATTGAATACATGTCAGGTAGAGCTGTTTTAGTCTATTTTGACTCGTTGGGGCTTTATGTTGCATAATGTACCCGTGAGCTTTGGTGCCAGTCTTCTCTTTGATGGCTTTTCAGAAGTTGCCCTGAGCCTACTGCTGCTACTACTACCACTTTCTCTCTCCTCTCAGAGTTACTCCAAAACATGATAAGAGCCACTTCAAAGCACTCCTTTCTCCTGCTCTCATCCAAAAGCAAATGAAGGACAGGGCAATTTGAATTCATAATGTGGGATTCATAATGTGATGTGATCTTATATGAGGTGTCTACGTTGATACAGGCCTATTAAAATAGACTGTGCCAGCCAACCAGTCCTAAACCACGCTGTATAGATCTCTATCAGGTTGTTAATTAGGTTTCCTGTGTCTGTACATTTTAGATTGACATGCTCCCGCTCAGATTTAATCAATCCACAGAGGAGGGGTTTTGTATAGATTTTTTTTTTCATTTGTAACGTAAATTACGTGGAGATTTCCTGGGTTTCATCAATATTCTTCCGCAGTTGCAATATATTAAATAGTGTTTTAATGAGTGGTCCAAATAAAACTTCTAGTACCTTCTTCCGCTTCTCCATTTCTGGGTCGCGGGAGCAGCCTTCCAAGCAGATCTGCTGCCCACAACACAATGCACCAGCCCCCATGAATCCTCCCATGGGTGGTGGGTCCACGGGAGGAGGGGGGGAATTCTAGTAGTCTTGTGAAACTGTTTTGCGGTTGTATAAATGGCCTGAAAAATAGCAAAGAGGCTTCAGCACTGCCTTTCCACAAGCACAGTATAATTGCACAGTAGCAGTTATCATAGTTTTAATGAAGTGCTTTATTCATTCTCTCCACTGTGCTAAACTAATATATTAGGTTAGAAACACTTTCATTTAAGGGAGGTCCATCTTGTCTAAAGACTCAAAGTATTTCTCAAACTCTGGTTCTGGTTCTGGTTGGTTTATTGTTACCTGGCCAGCCAAATGATATCTCTCTGTATTTCCTATACAGCGCGATACCATTTGGACACCCTCCATCCACCCTCGCTCCTCCGGTTAACAACGGACTCCGCGATTCTGATTCGTTCAAAGATGGTGACGTCAGTGCACCCGCCTTTGCCCGCAAAGTCACTCTTAGGCAGCGGAAGTTCCTCCTCAGTTTTGAATCAAGATGGCGCAATCTCTGATTGGTTCACTTAGCTGTCTGTCTAAGCGCAACAGCAGCGCATTTTGGACCAAGCGTTACCAGACTCACTCGCTGGTACAGCGATGAGTCATGGATTCTTCCAGGCAAGGTTTATTGCCAAACTCCACATAATGGTGCCAATGATATCAGTTATAATGTCCTTAAAGCAGTGGTGGAAAAAGTACTCAATTTTGTTAAAAATTCAAATTAAAAGTACAGATACCGAAGATACGGATACTTGGTCTCAAATGTAGGGAAGTCAAAGTAAAAAGTATCCACTTTAAAATGTGCTTGCAGATGACTATATTTTTTACTTAAGTATATTACTTTACTACTTCTACTTTGTTTACGTTCCACCACTGCCTTAAAGTTAAAACTTTCTCATGTAAAGCTGTAATATCCCAGACCTTACATTTAATGGGTGAAATGTTGAAGCATGTTTGTTTTTATGAAGTAATAGGTATGAGAGTGATGATGTGAGGTGTGCCCTGTGCTCAGTGCTCCTCATATTGATCTGATGTGGGTTAAAAACAGACCGTTGTTGGTCTAGCAGCTACAAGAGCAGCTCTGAGATTAGTTTTTTTTAATCCTTCATTTCGTCTTTCCTCTCAGCCTAAAGATTAAATGAGATTTTCACTTTGTTATTGCCCTGCCTCAGTGTTGTACAGCCTGCTTTACTGGTGACACCAGCGAGGTCTTGTTCGCACATTGCAATTAAAAGTGTCAGTTGAAGGGTTTAGTAATGAATCTGTAGTTTTGGAAAAGACTAAATGGCCCATATTCCACTATTTTCTGATCTGTTAATGTTGATTCCTCATCAGAAATATACCTGGAGTTATCTTTTTTCATTTACACACATTTAACACACAAACCCTGCATATTTAAACTGAGTTTTTCTCTCAAGCAGAAAACACTGTTTAACCTTGTGATGCCATTTGGCAATACAGAAAGTGCTCCATTGTGTTTTTAAACTCCATAAATTTTCACTAAAATCGTTTGGATGATTTCAACCTGGGAATTGCCAAATTCTTTGTAGAGAACAACACTCTAACATGGCTTAAAGCTCAATTTTGTGTTATATAGGACATTTAATAATTTCATGAATAAAAACATTAATGTATTTTCAACATTTGAGTCATGATTGCATCTGCTCAAAAAGTCTTCTAAACAGTGTTGATAAACTGCTATATTTGTAACTCCTACCCAGTTAACCAGTGTATGTGGTTTAATCTGATTTTCTCTCCGGCAATTTACCACCCACGCTGTCTGCTTTAGGAACCCAAAATGGCTTCTGACTTTTTCCTCTCCGTGTTTACAATCTGGGCTGTGTGACACTGTTTACCAATCACCTAATCTCTGACAAACAACTGTGTTTTTAAAAGATAGGTGCACCCTATTTTTGTGACACACATCTTTGAAATTATTGCTAAGGCTGTGATGGTGGCTTTGAAGATGGTCCAAAACTGTGCCCCGAAATTAACATTAAGCAAAGCACACACAGCCACATATACAATTTCAGATTAAACAGTAAGAAATGAATATGTTATATGTATTATTTTTCAGAATTTTCTTTCTTTAAACATGATTTCATCTCCTTATGAAAACCCCCTTGTGCAAAAATGTAACTGTCTGAGAACGTCTGAATAATTTAACAAAGAAAAGAGGGATGTGGACACAAGGAGATGTTTGCTGGAGATGATTGCAACATTTTTTTTGCCAGGAAATTGACTTTTGACATTAGATGCTGCTTTGATGCTTCAAATATGGACTTAAGTGTTATTTTAAATCATACATTATGAAAGGGGTTTATTTGCTCACAATGGCAGTCTATAATGATGCCTAAAACATAGCTTTATTGCAGCTGGAAGCTAAATATACCACACAATAGTTATCCTCTAGGTCTACAATTTCCTTCCTGTAATTTCACTTACCATATTACAATATAGGATTAGAAAAATATATATATTTTGGTTAAGCAGGAATCTCATTCATTTAAATGGAGAATTTGAGAAGTTTCACCACTAAAATATGATATAAATTAGGTTAAGTGGTGTAAAATGTTCATATGCACCAACAAGTCAATACAACTATTCTCTGGGAGGCTTTGAAATGGCTTTTTAGTCCATCTAGAACTTATTTGTTAAGTTCGGCAGCCCCATGCAAAATAATGCAAGCGCCCCCAGGAAAGACTGGAATTAGCAGTTAAAAAAAGAAATATATCCTTTTACAATCTCAGCTATTTGTTCATTCATAAATTCACCAACCTTCTCATTCCGCCTATAGTAAAACCCTATAGGAGCTCGTCAGTGCTTTGTGCAGTGAGACGTACTTACGCAGCACAGCAGGTTGTGACATTTGCGTCCATTTGATCGAGTGGCCTTGCTGTGGTGTGATTCAGGTGTGTTGTTTTTTTCCAACACTTGAATATTTCACTGGTGGTCGCACTGAGTTATGAGTACCAGGTGAAATAGAAGGTCAGGCGTGACGCAGAGTGATGCCTTCTCACCCAGCACCCTCACAGCTTTTCACTCCAGTAGTCTTTATTATTTATTATTCTGAGGATAGAGATTTTCACTGTGGCTCTTGTTGGAATATTTCTTACTGTATATCATTTAATATAATATCCTTTCTGTTTTTAGGTGCCCCTGGCTGACCAAGGTAATCTCCCCTGCTGTGCCTCTCTACAATGGGCTGGTCTTCCTCTTCGTTTTGGCCAATTTCAGTATGGCAACTTTCATGGACCCAGGCGTGTACCCCAGAGGTTTGTAGTTTTTTATGTAGTTTTATTATGTATTCACTCACAACCCCAACATATAACATGAGCTTCTCGATGACATGGTGAATTTCTAATCCCATCCGTACAGCATTTATATGGGCAGAGTTTCCAGTAGGAGAGGGTGGGTGGATGGTGTAGATTTGTGAAAAATTCTCTTGATTGAAGTCTGCATTTTGTTCCTGTTTTACTATTGGTTTTCTTCAGGTAGTTATCACCCTTAACCAGCCGGCTACCCTGACCACCCAGTCCCTTCTACATTCTGTTTTGATCCAGAAGGGTCTGAATCCAGACCACTGAGTCTGACAAACCTACATCTTAACTCAGGAAGGTCCATCTACAACCCACTAATGTGTATATTGTGTGTCTCAAAATTCTTACAACATTCAGAATAAAATATATAACTTAAACTATAACTATTTAACTATACCTGAGATAAATAGTTGATTCTGCAGAAATCCACAGTTTCTTATTCCTTTGTTTTTTGTTTTTTTGTTTTTTGTTTTCTCCTTTTATGTGTAAGTTGGCATGTTTGTTTTGACACAGTACACCCACGCTTCTCTGATCGGTCAATACTCTTGTCAATCACGCACAACAGAGGAGAAAATTGGGGAGACAGCATATGGTTCTAGGCCCACACGTAAAGTTTTGTCAAAGCGTTGCCTGCCTGAGTAACCATTAGAGGCTCCTGATTCCCATGCCCCCTAACAAGGACAGCTACTTCCATGAACATTTTTGTTTGATTAAATGTTACCTTGGATCAACTGTAACAATTATCTGTTAAGAATAGTGAACCAGCCAGTGCCTCTTCAATGTTTACAGCCCTGTTACAGCCCTTTGAAGTCCAAATGCTCTTTTCTCTGGAGGTTATACCCGTAAAGTAAAGAGCACTGCAGTTTTTCATGCGTTTGGCCTCTCCTTCAAAAAGCAACAACACAGTGACTGACTTTCCCATAGGATGAGTGGAATATGCTTGTACAACTACACAGCTACACATAATGTTTAATGAACTGCTTTCATTGTTAGCTGGTTCAATGCACGTTATCTACCTTACCTGAAATGACTCTGCCCAGATCTACTACGACATTCACTATAGCCAATTCTGCAAATTCATTTCCTGATGCTGATTAAGATCAAGATAAAATTCAACTACTCATGTGTGTCCTGGGATGTGGAGTGCAATAATTTTCACTTGAGTTTGATATGATGGAAACTTAAGGCTTGATACTATATAACAATTTCAGTAGCACAATGATTTAAAAACACTTTTGTCCACTATGAATTCTTTGAGCTGAGGCCAATATCTGATATTTGTATTGCTGTATATTTCCATATTCTTTCTGTAAATAGAGAGAGAGCTTTAGTTCAACCCATTGAAAACATAAAAATAGGCCACAGCTAAACTTGTGTTACTTCAAAGTTAACAAAGCTGTCAAAATGCACACAAAAACTGCAGTTGTGTCCACAGCCATTTATTTTTACAATCCATTTGAAAGTCTTTCAACGGTTTCAGTCAAAGCCTGTTTCTTTCCTGTTTTGTGTGTGCCGTCTTCTGGCTCTCTCCACCGTTGTTATCATTGTGTGAAATTATTTTCTCAGGTTTGTGTGCATTGTTTGACTCAGGCCTTTGATCAGACGCAATGTTTTTGTTCTGTATTGCCAAAGACAAAATAAAACCTCCCCCCAGAGGAAATAGACTTCACTCAAAGTGTCTGAGTATGATTGGATGGGCTGCCAGTACCTGTACTGACCCACTCATTCATGCCCAAGGTTTTGCAAATTAAATCAAATCAAGATTTTTTTTTCTCTATAGGGAAAATTACTCAGCAGCAGTTAACATGTATAGTAAGTATATGTAGGTCTATTATCAGTGGATCTCTATCAACATCAATTGTGATTAAGTGGTTCAGTGAGGCACTGAATAAAATGTGAATACTGTAGAAAAGTAGATTTATTTAAGTTAAGCAATTTAACCACTGTATAAGATTATAAGATTCTGATAGTGATAATGGGTGTATTCTGAAGCTTTCATAATATCCCGCTCATTAACAGCGTTTAATTGCCCCAACCAATAAACGTTCTAATTGTTAACCTTATTTTTAATTGGTAGGTAGGTTTTAATTCTAGGCTACGTTTATACGGCGACGATCAAAACAGAAGACGCAAAAGTGGCGTCTCGTCTTCAATTTTTTATCCGCGTTTATACGAAGACGCAAAAGTGGACGCAAAAGCCAGCGAAGGGAGGCGCTGGACTGAAAAAAACAAAAACAAAAAACAAAAACAAAAAAAAAACATCACAACAGCGTCAAGTTACATTTCTAACCACGACTGTACCGGCTGTGGGGTCTCCCCTTACACAAGTGTGGAAGTCTAACGCATGACATTAGCGGACTATGTAGCCCGCTTAAAGAGCTCGAACGATGGGCATACGTGACCCGCCATCTCAGGGCCCCTGTCTGGTTCTACCCACGTCAGACGGCTCCTGGGCACTGCGGGTCCGAGTGCTCGTAGCTCGGTGCGGCGCGGGCCGCTCGCGCTCGACCCCTCGGAGGTGAGACCGAGACGAACCGTATCCTTCCCAGTGGCCTTATCACGGAGCCCCTCCGCGGGGGTACGGCAGGCGACCGTACCCCCTAATCCCACGGACCGAGCGGGGGCCGGCTATCGTCAGACACTATTTCTCAAAGCTGCCCGTAAGAGACTTCCCCCGCCCCGGGGTCTCGAACCAAGTATACCGGAGCCGGGGCAAACTTCCCCGTCCGGTCCGTGCGCGAGGCGCGGCGGCACGCAACTACCGGTGCTCACGACCCGGTGGAGCCGGTAGTGGTGGTCCACCGGTGCTCAGGACCCGCTGGAGCCGGGTAAGGGGCCGGTGGTCCTCCTCCGCTAATACCACCACCGGTGCTCAGGACCCGCTGGAGCCGGGATAAGGGGCCAGCTCCTGCCCCTTATCCCGGCTCCAGCGGCTCCAGGACCCGCTGGAGCCGGCCCCTTATCCCGGCTCCAGCGGGTCCTGAGCACCGGTGGAGCCGCTGGAGCCGGGATAAGGGGCCGGCTCCAGCCTCTCCACCAGTGCTCAGGACCGGTGGAGCCACCGGTGCGCTGGAGCCGGGATAAGGGGCCGGTAGTGGTCCTCCTCATTGTATTGCCGCATCTATGTGACGTAAACGTGTACTGACGTGAGCAGATCTGACCAGTTTTGCGTCTTGGGCACTTTACACGGAGACGCTACAGCGGAGCGTATTTAACTTTTCCACTCTGGAGGGTGGTTTAAGATTTTTGCGTTTTTAGGCCCCAAAAACGCCGTCACCGTCTAAACGAAAGGCACTTCCGATAAAATATTTTGTCGTTTTTACCCGTAAGCGTCCTCGTGTAAATGGGCCCCTAGTTTGGATAAAAAGTTACATACTAGGGCTTTATGTCACTTATTGTGGACTTAATGCTTTTACTCGTACTTAAAGGAGAATTAACGTTTTTTACAATCTTATTTCGGTAACAAAACAATAAATAAAATAAAAGTGGTTTTACTCACCCATAGCACTTTGGTGTCATATGGAGCACTTCCGGAAATGTTTTAGATTTGCGATCTTCGTAACGTGAGTTCTCGGGGCACATGTTTGCGGTCTCCAAATAACACAAACTTTAGCACTTTTCAAATCATAGAAGCTCAATGTCTTAGTATACGCTTTCGTTTGAGTCAAAAGTGGCCTGTAATCCGAGATTTATCCATAGTTTCGAGTAGATGAGGAGGCCAGTGCGCATGTGCGGAGTCACAGTTTATTTCGCTCTCAGCTCCCGGGACCCAAACATGAAACGCAAAGCTGTAAATTATGGATAACTCTCGGATTACAGGCCACTTTTGACTCGAATGAAAGTTTAGACTAAGACATTGAGCTTCTATGATTTGAAAAGTGCTAAAGTTTGTGTTATTTGGAGACTGCTCGGCATATATTATATGCCCTGAGAACTCGCGTTACGGATATCGCTAATCTAAAACATCTCTGGAAGTGCTCCATATGACACCAAAGTGCTATGGGTGAGTAAAACAACTTGTTTTATTACCGAAATAAGGCTCAGATTGTAAAAAAACGTAAATTCTCCTTTAATATTGAAGCAACATAACTTCCCTACATATATTTCCCCTTCCTATATACCTGAAACCTACTGCAAATTTTTACATATTTAATTATATTCTTTTGTCGATTTTTGATAGCGGACGAGGATGAGGACAAGGACGATGATTTCAGAGCTCCTCTCTACAAGAATGTGGAGATCAAGGGCATTCAGGTCCGGATGAAATGGTGCGCCACCTGTCACTTCTACCGGCCACCGCGATGTTCCCACTGCAGCGTCTGTGACAACTGTGTGGAGGTACAAACAAAGACCTCGTCTACTACACTATGTGGAGACTGAGATAATGTTATGTAGTTAAAGGGCCTATATTACGCAAAATTGACTCTTTTGAACTTTAAAGGTACATTGTGTAACTTTTCTGGTGGAGGGTCCGTCATATGCTTTTCTCTTGCTTAGTCTGGAATGTTTTACAGTATAGCATTAAATCGTTCTATCTTCATGGAGACCAAACCAGATCAAGCTACAGAGCAAATCTGTGAAAAGGTAACCCCGCTCACAGTCAGAATGCCTGTTTTTCTAGGTATTTTTGAACTATTAAAACAGGGGTGTCAAACTTATTTTGGTCCGGGGGCCATATCGAACCTACTTTGATCCCAAAGGGGCCGGATCAGAAAACTCATGGCAAATATACCCCAAAAATAGCAATAAATCCAAATATTTGTGCAGAGAAACACAAATCTATTACAGAAGTCTTTTTTATTTGATAAACTCTTTCTTTTACAAAATTATGAACAACCTGAAACTGCAAAATGCAATTTCAGCACGAGCATACAGGTTTCCCATTCACCTCCGTGAACAAATAGGAATTAGTCAATTTTTCTTGGAAAATCCTGCACTCGGCGTCCACTTTTCTCATTTTTGACATTTTGCTGATGAGGGTGTCACGGTCAACAGTCAAAACCATGGTCCTTTAAGAACGTAGAAAATTAAAATATAATTAAAATATTTTAATAGAAAATCAGCTGAGGGCCAAATCAAAAGTCTTAGAGGGCCGGATCTGGCCCCCGGGCCGCATGTTTGACACCCCTGTATTAAACCATCTGTAACTGAACAGCAGGTGACGGGCCCCCAACTAAAAAAATGACACACCTTTAAGTCATGTTATAATGTTGTTGCCTTCAAAAAAGTAAAGAGTGTATGGAAATGTGGAGAACTTTTGATATTACCAAATGACATCACAAGGTGGATTGAAGTGTTTTCTGTTTGAGAGAAGAACACAGCCTAAATATCCAGGGTTTCATGTGTTAAACACGTGTAAATGAAACAAAATGCAACTCCTGGTATTTTTTGATGAGGAAACAACAGTATAAAATACAGTAGATCAGAAAATAGCTTAATATAAGAAGAAACTACTTTGACAGTGACAAAATATATTCACTCTCAAAGACTTTTTCCAGTTGACAGAATTAATTTTGTTTTTTGCGATGTATATAAAGTGAACTTTTACCTTTTATACTAAATGTAACACATGAACTATTCATATATTAGTTTGTAACCTAATATTAACAGTGATGTTTTTCTTCTTCTAGGACTTTGATCATCACTGTCCCTGGGTGAATAACTGCATTGGGCGAAGGAACTATCGCTATTTCTTCCTCTTCCTGCTGTCTCTGAGTGTGCACATGATAGATGTGTTTTCTTTTGGCCTCATCTTTGTGCTCCACCACCGAGAGAGGCTCAGCGCATTGCACACCACTGTCACGTATCTTTCCACATTGCATGCTCTTCTGCTGGCTCTATTTTAATACAAGATATATTTTTACATCACTCAATAATCCTGATTGTTGGGGTAAATTACAGGTACATTTAGTAGTCATAATTGTGTTGTCGTTGTATAAATATACTTTTTTTTAAATATACTTTTTTAAATTGGTTGACATCAATTAAAAAACCTTTTGGACTGTATAAATGTGCATAATTTACAATGGATACTGGATCTTGCCTCTCAAAGTCTCAAAACTTTCAATACATTCTTTGCAAATAATAATGTCCTTAACCTTATGCCCAGTCTTGTGGTGATGTGTATAGCAGGGCTCTTCTTCATTCCAGTCATGGGACTTACAGGATTTCATATGGTGCTCGTGGCTCGGGGTCGAACAACCAACGAACAGGTACAATGGATACAATTTACATATATCTATGCTTAGAATCAACACAATAAATATACAGACTCTTCCTGGGTAGGTCTAAGTGCTTTCTAAAGTAAATACAATTATTTAATGTGTCTGTTAATTAAAATAGTCTGCAACATCAGAAACTATATCGGGCATTTAAAGGATGTTAGTTGAGGAAGTGTGACTCATTACAAAGTATTACATTATAAACTATGAACACTCTTATTTTCTGTATAAACTCTACATTCATATATAATAATAGTAGTAATCCTGTCAAGCCACTTGGTGTTGGGTCACAAATCAGTGGACTACATGTGCCTGTCACAAGCCTGTGTACATGGAGAGGGTTACATTAAGCGTTGAGCTCAAAAGTGAAAATGCAACAATGTGGAAACGACAAAGATTTAGCCTCACTGAATGTATATAATGTTATTAGTTACATAAATGCTGTTGGCCTTGTGCATAAACTCTATCTCTTTATAAACTGTTTATATTTTCTTGCTCAGGTGACAGGCAAGTTTCGTGGAGGAGTAAATCCCTTCACCAAGGGTTGCTGTGGCAACGTGGAATACGTCTTATGCAGTCCTTTGGCGCCGAGGTAAGACACTGTACCTCTCTGTGAATATAAATGTCTGTGTGTAGTCATGTTTATGTTAATGCACAAATTGTCAATTGCTGTGTCACATTTCATTAAAACACATTGGGGAATTAGCACATGAATGTGGAGATATGGTGCAGAAACAAGTTAATTTTTCATTTATTTTTTACTTTGCTCCGCTCATGCATTATACACACATCACTGAATATTTATTGAACCACCTCTGATAGATAAAAGAACAGATACAAATGACGTATTGTTGGTGGTGTTTTGGAAGTGTTCTGACCCAGTGGCTTTTCCCATCACACTGATCTGACTCCCTGAAGGTGAGCACAGTGTACACTACAGAATATTCACTTTCAGGCCTTTGTTCTGCCACTAACAGGTCCCACAATGAAAACATTTTCTGTTCAATTCACTTCAGCTGCCTGATCGGTGTATGTGAACAATACTGTACTGTAGGGGTCTCTCCTCTCTAGTTTTTGAAACGACAACATAGAACATGTAGAAACAATGTCACTATGTCTTCTCTTTTGAAATACAGCAGTGTATGGAGCGGTTTTCTTATGTGTCTGGGAAAGAATGATATGATTAACACTGCTGGAGTTGTGAAATGTGCATTTTGACTCCCTCAAGTGTAGTACTGTATATTGAGTATTGTTGCATCATTAATAGAGATCCAATACAGTTCCAGCTAAATGTAGTGAAAAGTGGCTCGTTTTGTGCACATACTTTGAGGTGGTTGTGGAGGTGTCTTTCTAGAGCCGACTGAAAGCAGCCAAAACCCCTGGGGGAAGGCAGATGGCTCAAAGAGCTGACTCACCCACACAGAACAACAGTTATATATGCACTTTCATTTACTGCTGTTTACTACAATGTCATTTAATAGAACAGTTGACAGTTTTTAGTTCAAACATTATTCAAACATTGTTATGAAATGTTAGGTCTCTATTATATTAAAGGAATTATAAGTTTATGAACTTTAAGATTCAGATACATGTATTCATTTTACATTTCATAAACTTGACATATCTGAGTCCCCAGATACAAAATAAACATGTTAAAATTAGGGCTGGGAATATTAACACGTTAATCGCGATTAATCGCGATAGTTTTAATCGCGAATAATTTTTTTAATCGCGATCAGAGTTTGCCAGCATTTTCCGCAATTCTACCATCCATATGCAGCTCATTTGGTTGTATTAATTAAACTCATTGTTGGTTAAACGCGCTATTTTGAGTTTGCTAGTATTTTGTTCCTTCTACGCATCCCTAGGCAGCTCGAGCGGGCTTCAATCATTTATTTACAATTTCTCAAAGTAAGCACTATTACTGGTTCATTGTTACTTTTTCCTTTCTCTGCACTTTTTTGAAATAAAAAAAATGGTGAGAAATACTTTGCATTGTAAGTTTAACTTTAGATTCGAACGGTCTTACTGCAAGATATCAATTTTAAACATGCAAAATAAATCACGATTAATCGCGATTAACTATGAAATTTCTGAGATTAGTTGCGATCAAGAAAATTAATCGTTTGACAGCCCTAGTTAAAATAAAATATAGCTTTCACTGATTTATTCTTAAAAAATCCCTCACTCAATGCTAAATCCTTAGGGATTTAAACCTAAAATGCATCTATCTGATCTAAATCCTCTAAATCATTAATCACTGCTAGTGCAGCCTCTGCAGCTCAATGTGAATTCTGGAGGTTCTGAGCTTTCACATGAGGCAAGTGCAGGCTTCATACAGTTCCTTTAATATAGTCTGCCTTTTGAAGAAAAATTACATTAGTTAAGAATCCAAATTATTAAAATAAATAATATGAAGAAAAGCATTGATTTGTATGATTGATCATATTTTGCCCTCTGCTCAAATTCATGCGTAAATAGCATTGTAGCATACTTATATTAAATCTTTTTTGAGCCGCACTATAGTAGTATTGTTTGAGGACAAAGAGAGGCCTGTTTGGTGATGCTATCCATTTTCATGCAGATATATGCTGGATCCCAGGAAAAAGCCTCATAACAAAATTCAGCCCCCATTCATCAGACCAGACCTCTCCGACAGGCAAATCACCATCAAGGTCAGCGACAACGGGATCCACAGCACCATCCTCAGCTCCAAGGTGAGCTCACAGATGTGGTTACTGTGCAGTTTTTACAGTTGTATTTATTTTTCTTTCTTTTGGGTAAAATTCACTGCTGTTTGATAATACATTACATTAAGCAATATGGGCCAAATAATGGACAGAATACTACACAGTAATTCATACTGTGCATTTTGTTTGTGGTTAAAAAAATGATCACAGGTAGCAGTTCTGAACTAATATACCATAATTATTTCATACTATTGACAGAAGACATGCCAGAGAACTCTTTGCAGATTGCTAGGCCTTCTACTGCAGCCTACAGCATTGTCCTTCCTGTGCAAACCTATTTAGATATTTTTCATATGTTGCTGTGTATGTCTCTCTGTCTGCAGTCTAAAAGCAGCTTGGATGGTCTGGATGAAAAAGAAATCCAGCCTCCTCTGCCTCCCAAAGCTGACAGGTACAACCTCAAAAACCACCTGACCTCCAGTGAAGGTAAGCAGAGAGCATCTCTTTTCTTATATCAGTTCTGTTCCTCCCTTTCTTGTCTATTTTGATGAATATATGGCATTTTTATAGACCTGCAATGACTTGGTTCAAGTTAGGCATGATAAATGCACACCGATGGCCTTGATTTTTCCAAGCAGGAGATTGGACCGGATTTGTTGCAGAGGGAGCCCGGTTCACTGAATCTGTATCAGATTTGTTGTACAATGCTGGAGTGAATCACTGCAACATGAATCACCATTTTTCTTTTCTCTTCTAAGTGATGTGAGAGAGAAGAGCTCTACCAATAGAGGGGAGAGAAATCAAACCGGCTCAGATCTGGACTATAATTAAGATGGAGCCTGTCATTTGGGTGTAACTCAGAAATGGTTGTGGCTCTGGGTTTATTAATGGCAACACCAGCCCTCAACATTTATTCAGTTTTGTTAGTAATATTAGTTGTCAATAATTGCCAAAGCAGATTTTCTCATGAGAATCTCCAGTGCCATGGTGCATTATGTCAGGGTTTGAGCACAAAAACTTTTTGTTGAACTTTACTGCCACCTGGTGATATGTCGATGTAATGCACTTGTTTAACTCCAGAGATCTCTTTTGTCTCCATGCCTTCTAATATGTTTGTTTTACTCTTTGTCAGTAGAGAGCTCTCTGTCTGGAAGGACCCACCCTTCGACTCCAGCCATGTACAAATACAGGCCATCTTTCAGCACCATGCCCAAGGTCCACTACCACAACTCTCGGGAGAAGGTAAGATACTGATTTCTTTTTATAACCCAGAATAGTTGTACATTCAAATCATTGAATTGTTTTATAATTTCTTTTCCCCTCAGATTATCGTGGGAGAGGAATGTAAAACTTCAGCTATTCTAGAGGAGGGCGTCCGTGGTCATGACTACCGCTCTGAGCCCAACCTGGACCTGCCTGAATACACTAACGCTCCGCTCCATCGCACGTTCCAGTCGTCTCCTCTGCAGCTGGACACCGACCCTGTGAACTCGCGCTCCCACAGCCTGAAGCAAGCTCAGCGGCGCTCTGAGAAGGGCCAACTCACAGCGCTCCAGCCTCAAACAGTCACCTCCACTCCCTACAAGAGTGTCTTCTCCCCCAACACACTGTCCAACAGGAACGGCAGCCTGTCCTATGACAGTCTGCTCAATCCCACCATCTCCCCAGGTACTGCCAGTGAGTACATGGCTCAGCGCGGGATGCCCTCCATGGGCTTCCACTCTCCTTATCTGCCAACCAAAATGTGCCACATTAGGGAACCTGAGAACCAGAGGCAGCAAGTCACAACCACCTACAGTCCTGTGATGCCTGTCCGAGTGGGCCGGCAGTCCCCTCACCAAAGAGAAAGGGACCCATCCCCAGTGCGCTATGACAACCTGTCCCAGACCATCATGGCCTCCATCCAGGAGCGAAAGCAAATGGAGGAGAGGGAGAAGCGACAGATGTTCCATGGGCGCTCACAACCACACATTTATGCCCAGGACTCTGGTGTGTTTGATGGACCAGGGGGGTATGGGCTGCCCTCTAGCGGCTGTTATCCAGATGGGACTCGCTCTCGAGGCCCAACACCTCCAGCCTACAGTGGCTCTAGAGACAACCTCATGGGAGTTGGGTTGGTAAACTATGGCCAGCGTACCCCAGTCTTGCGCCATGGTGGTTCCACCATGGGCCGAGCCCTAAGGACTTCCTCTACTTCGCTACACACTGACCACAGCAGCTCCAACAGCAGCAGGGCCACAGAGGGCTATCGCTCCCCCACACACCAGCCCCACTCCCCTATCGTCCCCCGCTCCCCCTCCTATTCCCACCACAAACTCTCCTACATGAACACCCATGAAAGGACAGACTCCCCTCGCCTGGGAGCTCCAAGGTATGACTCTTAACATCTGGGATTGCATGCACTGTATAAGGCCCAAGGGGCATGGGGGTCATCATGTAGCATTCTATTGGAGGTCCTTTGCAACACATAGTCAGCCCTGCCACTATTTCCTAATGTTGCTGTGTATCCATTATCCATTATTTGAATGGTATTTAAATTTTTTTTTTTTCTTTGTAATGGATTGCTTTTCTAGTGAACTAGATCATTTTGTGTGCATCCATGGATATAATAATAAAAATAAAGTTGTGATCACATGAATTTCTTTCTCTTTTGCATGCATTTCTAACATTCCATATATTACAGAGTTAGTAGTATTCTTCATGATCCGTTCAGATAACAGCATGCCTAACCCTTCCATGTACAGTTTGAACATAACAACTGAATATAATTTTTCCTTATGTTTTTTTTTTTTTCATTCAGAGAAACCATAATAGTTAATGGGCAGAGGGATTGCCACCCCAGTGCCCATGGCACCCCCCTCAGTCCCAGTCGCCACAGTAATGTCAAAAAGATGACTGGCATTGGTGGCACCACCTACGAGATCTCTGTGTGAAGACATCACATCTCAAGACTGTAAACATCTGTTTTCAAAGAGCAGGTTGCTCCTTTTGATAGGGTAAGCCTGCCTCTGCTGAAGTCTCTAACAGACTGTGTGAGACACCACTGCTGTCTGGGCGGTAATGAGAGAAAAATTAACATGGTGGTTCATAATCATGGTCACAGGAGTGGCATGGACAATGATTGTTTGTTGGTTGTAATTTGTAACAATATGTTTTTTTTCCAACTGTCACACACAAAATGGAGTGTAGACTACAGTGATGTGTATCTACTTGGAAAAAAAAATCCACCATGTGACCTTTGGCTTCAGGTCAAGGTGCTCTGCAAAACCTGCACTGCATCATATTTTTTCAAGTGAAGTCTTTTTGATAACACAACACAACTGGATGGAGAAGCACATATTTAGAGGGAGGGCTAACAACTATCAATATTCAAATGTAAATTAATTTATTTACAAATGTCATATTTTCATAAATCTATGAAATGAATGTCTTCTCATTTATGTCAGTTAATTGTTGGAAACAACTTCTTTTTTTCTCAATGCAATCTTTCCGTGATCGTTGGTCATTTCTCCATGGTCCAAGACATTGGGTGACTGTTGCATTTGGATAGAACAGGTATACCTCATCAGTGGAGGGTATAGGTCAGCATTGCACAACTTGTTTTCTTAATGTTTAGATTGTTTAAAAAAGAAACAAAACATTTCGATACGTATGTTATCTTTGCGTCCATAATGTAACAGTTGTATGGTTGTAATTGTAACTGGAAAAAAGCTAACTGGTTGTTGATTTGATTTATTTTGTATTTTTTCTAAGTGTGTTTTATTTACCCATACTTTAAAACCTATGTTTGATACATACATTTTTATATTATAGACAAATAACTGAAGCCTGGGCTAGATTTGAGTGCTATATGTTTATGTAAAGTCTTCGATGATGACTAAAAAGTCTAAAAAAAAAAAAGTTGTACCTTGCAGTGTAAAAAATGAATCTTATATAAAATATGATGCGAAAGAAAGTGAAAGTTACCCTGTATTTAACATTTAAGAACCATTATCATTATCACATTTTAGTTCATGATGCCAAAATTCCTATTTGACAAAATTCATGTCTGTAATGCCCACTACCACTTTAAATAAGTGGTAGCAGAACTTGCATTTTAACTTGGGTATCAATGGACAACACGTACAATAGTATCTGCATTAAAAGGTTTGACCACAATGTCTTTAAAGACATAAGACAATTTTGTTTTCAGTTACAATGCATACCAAAAGTATATGTCAAAATCCTCCTAGATCAGTGTTTCCCAACCAGGGGTACAAGTACCCTTAGGGGTACTTGAGCACGCTGCAGGGGGTACTCGGCAGTGTTGCTGCCAGGCGCAGGGAGATTTTTTTTTATTTGAGTTAAAAGAGAAAATGCTTGAGAATTAAATTTTCAAATTAAAATAAAAGATTTTATTTTCAAAAATAAAATGATTTTTAATAATCTGTTGTCACGTTATACTTTTGGAGAATTATCAACATGTATGAGTGAGGGGGTACTCGAGGTATGACAAAAAGACTCAGGGGGTACACAAGACAAAAAAGGTTGGGAAACACTGCTCTAGATTGCTGGGTTTTAGGTGAGATCACTCAATATCCTGACTTATAAGCTCACAGTGGTGCATTCAGATGGGGAGAGTAGTTGTAGATTGGCTAATTTGGTGACTAAAAACAGTAAGAAACAACTGCAAGACATTGGCACATTCTAATGTGCAACCAGTTTTTAAGAGCTATTCAACCAAAGTATGTTTAAAATATTAGTAGGCATCTCTGCACCTCTTTAATGCCAATTCCCCCTATAAACAACTATGTTTTGGGAATGGACTTCACTGCAGGCCAGGGACCATTCCTGACAGTACTGAAGCAACTACCATATGTACACAAATAATTGAACATGATCATATTTTTGTGAAGAGGAAACATCTGCCAAGAAAATAAAATTTGCTATTCAAGTGGTTGAGATTCTGTTGTTCAGTTTCATTAATGCAAACAGTTGGTCTTGGAGAAATTTTATTCAAAGGTGGAGGAGGAAACATCTCAAATCATCTGTGCAAATGAAAAGCAACATTTCACCCATACATTTTTACAGATGCACTTCAGAGGCAAGGCTAAGAACTCAATTAGTGAAGATAGGTCACGCTTGGTTACATTTACTAAACATGCTTTAAGTCTGGGAATGTTCAAAATATATTTATCAGGAAAATATTAAGCGCATAGCTGCAAACTTTAAACCGTTGAAGATTTTTAAAGAAAAAAATATGCAAAATGCTTTGATAAGTGCATCTGCTCCAATGCCATCAGTGTGCAGTGGCAGTTGTCACATGCACGAAGATGGCTACTAAACTGCCTGGAGTGAATTTCTCCATTAACCAACCCAGAAGGCAATCAAAGCAGCATCCACTGAAGACCACCTGAGCTACCTTCACCCCACTACAGGCAACAGGGACACTAAACAAGGCAAGAAAACCTGTCAAGATGTACAAAAAGATTTTATATTTTAACACCTCAAATGCCCCATATATTCTGTGCAGGCTACATCCTCTTAGTCTACAAATTTTTCAATACTTAAAAAAAAAAAAAAGACACCCAATGTGGGAATTATCACTATCACAAGCCTTTTTCACAGTTTATAAAATATTGATGACATATGAAAAGGTGACATCTTCAGGGATTAAGGAGAGGCTTTTTAGTACAAATTCAATATATTGTTAAGTTTTTTCTCAGTGGCATCAAGGACTTGTGATCTTGAAGCAAAACAGATAAAAATAATATGCAAGTGTCCAAATTTCAGTTCCATTACAGTCTATTGTAGAAAAAGAGGAAAACTGACAAGTTGAAGATCAGCAAAAGCGAGTTCTTATTTCTCAATTCTTTTCTTCTGTCGAGACCTCCCTTTTCTCATCATTCTTCTCAGTATCCTTTTTGTCCTCTTCCTTTTCCACATCCTTTACAGAGAGGTCTTCTAGTTTCTCTGCAACTTTGTCTGGCCCATCCTCACCTGTTCACAGTGGTTTTTGTTAGTTTTTATAAATAAATCATACAAACATTAGGGAATGCAAAATGTGTTAACATGTAAATGTGTACTATATATAGATTTAAAGAACCACTTGCTCCACCTTTTTTGTGGGGGTATTGACCACTTTGTATATTAGGTGATCCAATAAACTTTAGAGTATTTTATTATGACAAAATGTGGCAGAACAAACCAACAGTTTTTTTTTTTACAAAAAAGACCGTTATTTGTCATGTTCCGCAGAATAATGTCGCAGACAGAAAAAGTCCTAGGCTGGATCGTACAGCGAAGAACAGAGTGTGTCTGCAGAGATGCGATTTAACGTATTAATGACAACTTACCTTTAACTTTGACAGTTTTTCTAACTTCTTCCTTGCACTCATCAAACTTAACCTTAAATTTTTGAGCATCTGTGATGGACAAAATAGAGAATTTTTTACTTTGAATGCAATAAGCTGCAATGCGTGAAGAATCCCTCAGTCATCCATGTAGAATCCATGATAAAAGGAGAAATTCAATTTGTCAACTGGACAACGTTTGTTAGGTCGATTTGTTAGGACGCCAGAGAAATTCGAAATACAAAAGAGAATTGCAATACAAATTAGTTGAGATAGTTTCAGAAGAATTTAGTGTAGTGAGCTCCTCCCTGCAGCTAGATATCAGTTTCTTACCAGCTCTCGAACCAGAACTGATGAAGCCTCTCGGATGAGCGTCGAAACGTTTGACCTAACAAACTTTGTCCAGTTGACAAATTGAATTTCTCCTTTTATCTAATAAGCTGCAATGGAAAATAGTGAAACCTACACTTACTTTCTGAGTTTAAAAATCTTATTGCCAAAAGTTCAGCTTTCGGGCATTCATCAGCGTAATCTGCCAATGTATTCCACACCCAGGCCCGGTCACTGCCCGCATTTGGCTTGAGCTCCATTGCAGGTGTAACTGTAGCATAATAAGCAGAGTGAAACAGAACTGTAATTGACTTGAACACAAACAAGTATAGTGTTAAAGGGCACTCACTGTGATGGTTGGCACAGATCTTGAGTGTTCGGTCTCTCCTCATCAGCAGGCGGATGCTGCCTGATTCTTTGTGCTTCAGAAGCTTCACGTCTCCAGTGCCCCTCTCCTTCCACTCCGGAGGCTCGTTCTCTGAGGCAAACCGGTACAGTTTGGCTCTCCTGTGGAGTTTTTTGGAAGACATTCTTGTTCACATCTATTCCAAGCTTTCTTAACACATAAACTAGTGAAATTACATTTTAAAGAGTTCCTCCTCATCCTCTTCTAATGTTTTTATATCCTGTTCTGGAAGGCTCACAATTGGATCATAGTGGGGATCGTGATTGGTTTCTTCTGCCGCATCTGGAGCTGTCGTTTCTTGTTCCTCTTGGTCCTGAAAAATGTTACAATGGTTTGGTGGGGTTAGGGCTGTAAAGAAATAAATCACTTCAACCCATACAAATAATCAAGTCTACTAGATCTACCGTCACATGCTGCATGCCCTGAACCCCTCAAAGGGAGGTTTTGGAGTTCACCAAGCATGGCTGTGATGAGCAAAACCTGTATGGACTATGGTGTATGGATTCTGCCAAGCAACGCACCATCACCGAGCATCACGTCTATTGTAAATTATACATCGACTACTTCATTCGTTTCAACGTCCTAGCAGCTGTACTGCCTGCCACAGAACATCCACATATTATAACATTATCAATAGGAGATATTGAACACTACTGACTACTCTATCGTTTAAAATCAAGAGTTAGGAATAGCTCATCTCATGCGATTGTGTCAATTTTATTCATCTCCCACCTACTTCATTTTCTCATAAAAAGAGCTAACGAAGTTGTGCTACTTTTAAGGCCCAAGGCGAGTTTCTTTCACTACCGGCTTACAACTACATGTGGGCCGTGATCCCATTTAACATCCACGCTTACAACAAATACAATAAATCAAAAAAGATTTGAGAAGTATGGCTTTAAGGTTAGGACTTGAGTTTGTTTCATACCCAGAACACTCGTGACTACCAGAGCTACATTTAGCCAACTCATGTTAGCAACTGTTGTGCCTGAGAGACAAAGGCATGGGCATAGTCATCGATTTCATTTCTTTGACAATGGTTACGAGCTAGTTAAACGTAATATAAGGATTCTTTTTCGTCTAAAATAGACGTGGTAAATTGTCTTTATGGGGCCTATACGATTTCTCGTGCAGAAACCTGTAGCTAACATGTTGTGCAAGTGCTGTGAAACTATTACTATCAGCTGTGGCGCGTATAAATTCCTAGACTTATATTCAAGGTCCATCACTTTGTATAGCTGAACAAAGATCGCAACGAGCACTAGCTTTAGATTATATCCCAAAATATGGGCTTTTGCTACGATGCTCCAAGTACAAAGTTTGTCGTACAATGGCACTAAATATAGGAACATTTACAACTAAATTTCTCCTTGTAACGAAACACAATGACGGCGATGATCCGAAGCTTATAATCTCACCTTTGGGTCTGCCATAATTATGTAGATGTTTAAAGATTATGGCAATTGTGCGATAGTCTCAAACCCCAAAGTGTCCGCCGTCCGCCTTCACTTCTCACTTCTCACTTCCGGCTTCGGCTTTCGCGCGCCCGACGTAAGCGCTTCGTCTCTCTCGTGTGTGTTTTTGGCAGACCGGACACCTCCAGGCGCAGTGCTGCCGCTCACAGACTACTTTTGGTATTGCAGTAGGGAAGAAGGGCGCAAACGTAGCATCAGAATCAGAATCAGAATCAGAAGAATCAGAAACACTTTTATTGCCATTGTCAAGTGAACAGAATTCACAAAACTAGGAACTTGTCTCGGTGATAAGGTGCGAACATAAAACACAAAATAATAATAGTAATAACTAGAGTATAGACACTAAATAATAATCACAATAATCATAATCATAATAATAACCACAATAATAATCATAATAATAATTAATAATTAAAGCCGCAAGCGGCGTTGGTCGGGACCTCGCACCTGCGTTTGTTCGTCTTACTGAGACGCACAGCCATACCAAATTTCGTGTGCCTGGCACAATTATCTCACTTCCTGTTGGGCGTGGCCATGACATTGTAGATACCCTGTCAGGGTCTAACAGACCCTGTCAGACCCTGTCAGACCCTGTCAGACTCTGTTAGACCCTGTCAGACCCTGCATGTGGCCTACATGCTGAGGCCTACATGAACCTTCGATGCTTGTCCCCACATTGCTGCTTGCAGCTATATCAGACCAAAGGTACAAAGATCAATGTACCTTTGATCAGGGCGTTGCCTAGCAACAAATACCTCCCATTCATAACTCATCACTCCCATTCAATAAATACCTAACTTTATTGATCCGCCGTGTCGTCATATTACCGCCTATTTGAAAATCCTTCGCAATTTAACATCTCCAACGTCTTAAGATTATGTTCACCAAAATTTAAGCCCATCTGAGGTACGGTGTAGGAGAAGTGTTTCAAATTCCATACCTAACTTTATCGATCCGCCGTATCGTCATATTACCGCCTATTTGAAAATCCTTCGCAATTTAACATCTCCAACGTCTTAAGATTATGCTTACCAAAATTTATGCCCATCTGAGGTACGGTCTAGGAGACCCCCCACTGGGGGTCCCCCAGTGGGGGGTCTCCCAGGGACCCCCAGGTCCCCCAGGGACGAGACTTTGTGTGGTCGTACTGGCAGCACTTTGTGATGCCCGTGCAAAGTTTTGTTTGTTTTGAAGCATGGGAACATGCTCAAAATTGCCCCAGCGTGTATGAACAAGAATAATAATACGGAAACAAAGCAACAACAATAGGGACCTTCGTCCCCCTTCGGGCTCGGTCCCTAATAATAATAATAAATATAGCTGCAAGCAGCAATGTGGGGCCAAGCACCGAAGGTGCATGTAGGCCTCAGCATGTAGGCCGCATGCAGGGTCTGACAGGGTCTAACAGGGTAGTCAGACCCTGTCAGACTCAGAAACAGGGTTTAACAGGGTCTAACAAGGTTTAACAGGGTCTGACAGGGTCTAACAGAGTCTGACAGGGTCTAAAAAGGTCTGACAGGGTCTAACAGCGTCTGACAGGGTCTAACAGAGTCTGACAGGGTCTAACAGAGTCTGACAGGGTCTAAAAAGGTCTGACAGGGTCTAATAGCGTCTGACAGGGTCTAACAGGGTCTGACAGGGTCTAACAGAGTCTGACAGGGTCTAAAAAGGTCTGACAGGGTCTAACAGCGTCTGACAGGGTCTAACAGAGTCTGACAGGGTCTAACAGAGTCTGACAGGGTCTAAAAAGGTCTGACAGGGTCTAATAGCGTCTGACAGGGTCTAACAGGGTCTAACAGGGTCTGACAGGGTCTAACAGATCAAAGACACATCAAAGACAGATCGGTTGCTAGGTGCGTTGCTAGGCAATTCCTGAAAATTCCTGCAAATTTGACCTGCTGGTGGCACTAGACGGTTGGGGCTGGGGGCCTATAAATCGCTGTGGGTAATGAGGAGACTGGCTAGAATGTGCATGCAAAATTTCACAACATTTTACCACGGATTTGTCCACGATGAGGGGTTTATCGTGACAGTAAATCCGTGACAGAGCAGCACGTGTCGCGCACTTCTCCAAGGGGCTGGTGCGCGTCGTGTCCCGGGACGTGGCAGTGCTCCCCGCTCCCGGAGCCCCCCCCCCCCCACGCGTCACTATTAATACATTTTGTTGAAAATCTATGAAAGTTTGCGTGTTTAAACTAGAGACAAATGTGAGAAAATGTTAATTCCAGTCTGAGAAAAGCGTATAATGTGTGTGGTGAGGCATTTACAGCCTTAAAACATGTAGAATAATTGTAAAATATAAAGTTGTCCTACTTCGCGGATTTCTCTTATTGCGGGCTATTTCTGGAACCTAACCCCCGCGATAAACGAGGGATTACTGTAATAATAATAAGAATCAATAGAAACACTATAGGTGCCTTGCAGCTTAGAGCTGCTTGTCCCCAAATATAGCTGCAAGCAGCAATGTGGGGCCAAGCAGTGACCCAGCCTAATTTGATGATGTGCGTTTGTGAAAATCTGACTTACGGTTCAAAAGTTACAAGCAGAAATGTCCCTCAAATTTTGACCTGTTGGTGGAGCTAGAGGGTTTGAGCTGGGGCCCTGTAATTTTTTGTGGGGAATCCTGGGAAGGACGCAAACATCTGTGAAAAGTTTGAAAATAATCCTATGAAGGGTTCCCGTGATATGAGCTCACTTCGGCTAGATCAAGATCTTTGATCTTTGATCTAGCTGAATCAATTAAGATCAGGGCGTTGCCTAGCAACGCGTGTGAATGGTCAGTATCAGATGCATAGGCTTTCGGACAGATGCATTTGATTGGCTGTCACGACAAAATGATAAGAGATATGAAAAATCCAGGCAAGTTTCTGATGAGGCTCAGTCCAAAGATGCTATGTACCAAATTTGAGCTAAATTGGTCCAGAATTGAGGGAGAAGCATTTTGAGTGTTTTTCATAATTGACCTGTTGGTGGCACTAGAGGGTTTGAGCTGGGGAACTGTAATTTTTTGTGGGGAATCCTGGGAAGGACGCGAACATCTGTGAAAAGTTTGAAAATAATCCTATGAAGAAGAGGTCTTCAACAGGGGGGTCGCGACCCCTAGGGGGGTCACGGAGGTACTGCAGGGGGGTCGCGAAATCTTTTGATTTCCCTTTAAAATTATATAATTTAATATTTTAATATTTTTAAAAACAATATATTTTTTCATTTTTCCCCAATCAATTTCTCCCTTGTCCCTCCACCCTCTTTGATGTCTTAAAATGAAAAAAGATATGTTATGTGCAACTCATCAGGGTCAGACATCTCACTGAAGTGGGAATTCACAGATGGCTTGGGGGTTCACTGTCCCCTGTATGTTCATGTATGTTCACAGTTTAACTTGATGTGTTATGATCAAAGCTTAACTTGATTTGTGTTAATTGTTCATTATTTGAATTGATGTATGTGTAAATGGCAGAAGCACAGCCACTCTCTCCCTTGCACTTGTTTTTTGGTTGAATCAGTGAACGATCTTAATAGGCCTGTGTTATATGCAAGTTGTGTTTAAAAATTGCAGTAGCACATCCACCCCGTAGGCCCTATCTGGCCCATCTTTAAAATAAAAAAACATGAAAATACAGTATTAACCTGTGTATTATTTCCTTGTATTGGATGTACCATAACAGAGTAGCAATGTTTATACATGACACTAAGCTCAATTTAATATAAAACACAATTCTATGCCGTATATATAGTAGGGGGTCCCTGGCCCAGTTCGCCATCTGTTTGGGGGTCCCTGGCCTGAAAAACGTTGAAGACCCCTGCTATGAAGGGTTCCCGAGATATGAGCTCACTTCCTTTTTGGCGACTTTTAGGACGCGTTTGATTGGCTGTCACGACAAAAGAGATATCAAAAATCCAGGCAAGTTTCTGATTAGGCTCAGTCCAAAGATGCTATGTACCAAATTTGAGCAAAATTGGTCCAAAATTGAGTGAGGAGAAGCATTTTGAGTGTTTTTTATAAAATTCAAAATTGTGGAAAATCTACCCTGGCGAAAATGAAGTCATAGGGTGTGATGGATTCGGCTTGGCCCAAGGAGTCCAGGGATGCCAAGGTTTTGAAAATTGGACATACGGACATTCAAAAGTTACACGCAGAAATGTACCTGACAATTCCTGCAAATTTGACCTGCTGGTGGCACTAAACGGTTGGGGGTGGGGGCCTATAAATTGCTGTGGGTAATGAAGAGACTGGCTGGAATGTGCATGCAAAATTTCACAACTTTTTACCAGACAGTTCTAGGGGTTGCCATAGACTCCCAGAGGCGGAAGAATATTTTATAATAATAATAAGAATCAGTAGAAACACTAAGGGTGCCTCGCACCTTCGGTGCTTGGCCCCAATAATAATAATAATAATAATAATAATAATAATAATAATAATAATAATAATAATAATAATAATAATAATAATAACTAAAATATAGCTATAATATAGTAAAAAATAATAAACAATCCAAATAAAAAGGTTCAGATAAGCAGCATCAGAACAGTAGTGCAAACATGACTTAATTAAAGTGACTAGTGATATAAAGTGTCCAGCTTTGTGCAGATGTTATGAATTGTTCATGACAACAAAACGCGCACATGTACTCAATACCTCTGTGTAACATCGATCAGTGTAACACTGATGAAAGTTGATCAAAGATCATATTCGTATATGGATACGAATATCCATAGGGTTCAGGATGTTAAATTTATGCATTATGTTTTATACAAACATACAGTGTAATATCAATGCAAATACAATTTATATTTTAAATTCCAAACATAGTGCTTTTGTTTTCATGGCTTTTGGGTTTGTACAATATTTTAGAGAGTTTACACAAGAGGACAAGAGGGACTGAAATACAATAAATTTGGGTTTTTGGCTAGAAATTTTACAGCAGTGAATATGGAATTTTGAAAGGATGAGGAACAAGTTCAACACATTTTTTTTCCCACAGGAATATCTTTCTCAAAGACACCAAAAAGTACATGTTTTACATTCAACTGTGGTTTGTATCAAGCTTTCTATTCACAAACAGAAGTATGTCATTCCAAAAGATTTGAGCATATGAGCAATCCCAAAACATATGAGTGATTGTTTAACAAGTCAAGAGCTTTAAACAGAAACTGGTGTTCTACTGAGTTGAATGCTTTTTGAAAATCCAAAAATAGAATAAAAATATTTTCTGAAATAAGATAGGAGTAATCTATAATGTCAAGAATGATCTAATATTGTCAATGATGTATCTATCTTTCATAAAGCCATTCTGCGATTCCTCAATTAGAATCATTTAGAATCTTCTTTAATTTGGTTGCCAGGCAAATAGTAAAGATTTTGTAATTGTTATTAAGTAGGGTGATAGAACGCCAAATATCTAAAATTAAAGCGTCTTTTTGTGGTTTTAGAATGAAAGTGATTAGTCCTTGGCATAGAGTAGGAGGAAGCTGTTCTTTCTCAATACTTTCTAAAAAAAACACTAAATAGTAAGCAAGCTCTGTGGAGAAAGTTCTATAAAATTCAGAGCTTAGCCCATCAGTGCTAGGGGATTTGTTCAGCTTAAGTTTTTTGATAGCTTCTAAAATCTCTGCCTGCGTAATTGACGAGTCACAGACTTTTTTATTTGTTTCACTAATTGTTTTCACGTTACCTACCATGTGATTGAGTGAGAATTTGGATTTGTATACATTTTTATTAAACTCTTCACAGGATTTAGATATTACCTTTAGGTCATCTATAATAACACCATTTATGGAAAGTTTGTCTATACTATTTTTTGGGGCCAAGCACCGAAGGTGCTAGGCACCATAGTGTTTCTACCGATTCTTATTATACATTATTTCTCTGACCATGGGAGTCTATGGCAACCCCTAGAACCGTCTGGTAAAAAGTTGTGAAATTTTGCATGCACATTCCAGCCAGTCCCCTCATTACCCACAGCAATTTATAGGCCCCCACCCCCAACCGTCTAGTGCCACCAGCAGGTCAAAGTTGCAGGAATTTTCAGGAATTTTCTGCATTGCTAGGCAACACAGAAATGCACCTTTGATCTGTTAAACCTTGTTAGACCCTGTCAGACTCTGTTAGACCCTGTCAGACTCTGTAGACCCTGTCAGGGTCAGACTCTGTTAGACCCTGTCAGACCCTGCATGCGGCCTACATGCACCTTCGGTGCTTGTCCCCACATTGCTGCTTGCAGCTATATTTTTATTAAATTGTCTTTGTTTTTCTAATTTGAAAAAGTAAGTTTTGTTCACCCTCTTCCAACCATTTTGCTTTTGAACATATAAAAGCTCCTTTAGCTTTATTTATATACATCTTATCCAATTTTAATTGAAGCGTTAATAATTCAGTTTGTTGCGCTTCAGATATATTTTCTGGTAAGATAGAGCAGTGTTTCCCAACCTTTTTTGTCTTGTGTACCCCCTGAGCCTTTTTGTCATACCTCGAGTACCCCCTCACTCATACGTGTTGATAATTCTCCAAAAGTAGAACATGACACAACACTGTAGAACATGAAGCGGCACTCAGTGAGTTAAATGAAAATCATTTAATTTCATCTCCTTAATTTGAAAATTTAACTCTCAGATATTTTCTCTCTTTTCTTTAACTCAAATTAGAATTAAAAAAATAAACCCCCCCCCCCTCATAAGTACAGTGGTACCTCACCTTACGAATGACCCAACAAACGAAAATTTCAAGTTACGAAACGCCTTCACGTTAAATTTTTGTCTCTAGATACGAATGAAATTTCAAGTTACGAAACGCGAAATCTCTAAAATTCAAATAATGCGCGCTCAGTCACACACATTATACGCTTTTCTCAGACTGGATTTAAACTTTTCTCACATTTGTCTCTGTTTAAACACTCAAACTTTCATAGATTTTCAACAAAACGTATCAATATTGAAGTGTGGGGAGAAGCGGGAGGGGGGAGAAGACTGCGCGGACACGTGTGGGCAGCATGACCCGGCGCGGGGCTGACAGCAGGACTAGACCAAGATCTAAACCTGGACTGGACCAGGACTAAACCAGGACAAAACCTGGACTAAACCAGGACTAGACCAGGGGGATTAAAGTGCCGCGTGCGGGTCTATTTCCTGGTTCCTCACGAGTCACAGCTGAGGCGAGCAGCGAGGAGGCAGTCTGAACGCATGTGAGCGAGAGCCATGCAAGAGCCGGTGGTCTAGACCTCCTCTAGACCTGACCAGGTCTAGAGGAGGTCTACAGGAGCCGCGGTGGTCTGGACTAAACCAGTACTAAACCTGGACTAAACCAGGAGGAGCCGCGCTCACATGCGCTCAGACTGCGTGTCCCCTCCTCCCTGCGGTCCCCTCCTCGCTGCTCGCCTCAGCTGTGACTCGTGAGAAACCAGGAAATAGACCCGCACGCGGCGCTTTAATCCACCTGCTCTAGTCCAGGTTTAGTCCTGGTCCAGTCCAGGTTTAGATCTTGGTCTAGTCCTGCTGTCAGCTCTGCGCCGGGTCATGCTGCCCACACGTGTCCGCGCAGTCTTCTCCCCCCTCCCCCTTCCCCCCACACTTCAATATTGATACGTTTTGTTGAAAATCTATGAAAGTTTGAGTGTTTAAAAGAGAGACAAACGTGAGAAAAGTTTAAATCCAGTCTGAGAAACCAATCAGGACAGAACACATTGTTACACTATAAAAAAAAGTTACACTATAAAAAATAAAAAAAAACTTGGATCGGGGCCTTGGAACGAATCAGGCTTTTTCCATTGAAATAGCTACTCAACTTACGAATTTTTCACGTTACGAAACCACTTCTGGAACGAATTAATTTCGTAAGGTGAGGTACCACTGTAATTTCCTCAACTCAAATTTTAATAACTCCCATATATATATATATATATATATATATATATATATATATATATATATATATATATATATATATATATATATATATATATATATATATCCTTTCGGTTTCAGCTATAGGCTACAGTATTGCAGTATTCTGAGATTTTTCACACACATTTTCATTTAGCAACAGAGTGTTAAGTTTCCAGTAATTTCTGGTTTTGAACGTTTAACGTTCTGTTCAAACGTTAATAGAACATGACGTGTTCTCACGGAGTGCGTCCAAGGCTCAGGTTAAAGATCAAATGCCTATTAATTTATATTGATTTAAAAAAAGTTGTTTGCTTATTGTTTCGGGAACTGAAAGGCTGAATAATTTTAAATGTTGCATGAAACTGTGTTTGAACAGATGATAGAAGAGCCGGTGGAGCTGTCTCTTTAAACGGGTCAAAGGTTGGCCTCGCACGTGGTACACAAACCAACATGGCGGCGCCCTGGAGCCTCCTGTGAAGTGAACAATATTCACGAGTTTGGACAACAGAGGCAAAGTCAGAAAGTGAAGGTAACCAGTACTATAACTGTTTGTTTTATATCCAGAATATATATCTTATCTTAGAGGTAGTTTTCCTTTTTTACCCATATATATTTAGGTTAAAATGGGGACACGTTGGTTCGTAGTTCGTGAGACCTGTATTGTCCCCTTTAATTAGGGCACCACATTCTTCCCATTCTTCAGAGCTACTAAATACTTGATTTGCTTTCCTGGTGCCTGTATATAATGTGTGTTTGTTCTCTTCTTCAGAAACCACAGGCTAGTTAGTTTTGGGCATTTGGAGATGGCAGAAATCAGTAGGTGTCCTGTGCCTGACGCACCAGCTGCTGCAGAGGAGGAGAGATCTGCAGAGATGCCCCAGGACAGAGACGCTGGGGAAAGTGAATCATCAGACCCCAGCATGTACCGCTACATTAAAAACGATCTGTTCACGTCTGAGATTTTCAAGGTGGAGATAAGAAACCTGCCTAAATTCACTGGGTTTAATGATTTGAAGAAGTTCTTGGCCAAGCAAAATCTCAATCCACACAAAATCAAGCTGTTTGGAAAGCAGACGTTTGCTTTTGTGACTTTTAAAAATGAAGAGGAGCGAGACAAGGCGATGAAGTTGGTGCATGGGATGCAGTGGAAAGGCCAGGTACTGAACGTTAAGCTCGCTAAGCCCAAAGCAGACCCCATTATGAGAAAGAGAAAACAAGAGGAGAGTGAGGGGCCACCATCGAAGAGGACAGAGGAAGAGGATGAGGAGCCACTGAGTGTCCAGATTGCCAATGCAGTGACACCGCTGTGGAACGTGCCTTACGACGAGCAGCTACACAGGAAGGAGCAGGAGGTGGTGGCTGTGCTACAGAGACTAGCCAAGTGAGTGACACAGTTTTTTGTTTGTTTTTTGAAGAGTAAAAATACGCCCCTTTCTCTCAGTCCTCCACTTTTCACTGCCAACAAAAACATAAGCTGGTTGTTTGAGTTTGCTATCCCTCCAGTGTTTCATATTGGTTATGGCAGACCTTGTTTGCTTTCTCATAGTGTGTAATGAGCAGATCTGGGTTCTAACCTCTTTACTATATGTACAAATACATAAAACTTATTTTCAAGAATACCTTTGATTCTGTTAGGGAGATTGGCAACACCAACAAAGCCATGCTACCGTGGCTGTTTGCACAAAAAGGAAAATACAACAAGATGTGCTGTCCTTTGGAAGAAATCCGCCCTTCTCCCACCCAGGTAATTTAAAATTGTTTATTGTTTATAGTCATGTCAACCTACATTTGGATATCTGTGTTGTAGACGGGGTACAGAAACAAGTGTGAGTTCCTGATTTCAGTTGGAGCAGATGGAGAGGACAAGACCATAGGATTTCGACTGGGTAAATATAAAGGAGGCTCTTGTGCTGTGGTCGGTCCAGCAGAGACCAGTCACGTCTCAGCCGAAGCCAAAAGAGTGGTCAGTGCATTTCAAAAGTTCATCAGGTATGTCTCATTGTTTATCCTCTCAAGAAAAAAACATCAAGGTGTAAAAGGAATGTAAAAACAATGACTTTTTATATACAGGACAACAACTTATTCAGTGTACAGCCCAGAGACCTATGAGGGACACTGGAAGCAACTAACAGTTCGAACCACAAGGATAGGACAAGCTATGGCCATAGTTTTCTTCAACCCACAGGTTATTATGACAAGACAGCCAAAACGTATGGCAAAAAAATGTCAACATACTGTTGTGGTATAATTGTAATACAAAATGTTACCTTTTAAATCTGACATTTTAGAAACTGGATGAGGAGGAACTAGATGCTTTGAAATCTTCCATGAAGCAGTACTTCATAGAGGGAGAAGGAAAAGAGAGTGGCATCACATCACTTTACTTTGTTAGAGAAGGGCAAAGGTGGGGACAGCCTGAACAGGTTTTCTACATTATACAGGTTTAACTGTATGTTAATTAGAATTTCATTGTAAAGGACGTCTCCCAACGCTGAGGATCTACCCTGTGAGCTGGTGGGTGGAGAGAGCTGCATTTATGAGGAGCTCCTGGGGCTGAAGTTCAGAATTTCGCCTCATTCATTTTTCCAGGTAACCCTATGACACCACAGTGGTTTATTTTGTTGTATGTTATTGCTATTTTAAAAGAGGTGTCTGTGTAAGGTGAACACAGGAGCTGCAGAGGTGCTGTACTCTACTGTTGGGGAGTGGGCCCAGTTGAATGAGAACAGCACTGTTCTGGATGTTTGCTGTGGGACTGGGACAATTGGGATCTCTTTAGCAAAGGTTAGCTCACATAACTTAAGCAAAATGTTTAAACTATTTGCATCTAACTGTAAAACCATTTTAATTGCAAACTGATTCATGTGCTTTGCCATTATGACAGTGGGATGAGCGCTGATTGGTTGTGCATTTGTGGTCTTTAAAATTTACTTGTGCTATTACAGAGTGTAAAGAAAGTTATCGGGATTGAACTCTGCCAAGAAGCAGTGGAGGATGCCAAAGTCAATGCAAAACTTAATGGTAAATCAACACATCAATTTGATGTGTGTCCTACATAATGTTAAAATTCAAACCATATATTTGAAAATTGTATCTGCTTTTGTTTTTAGAGCTGAGTAACATTGAGTTTCATTGTGGAAAAGCTGAGGATGTGTTCCCAAGCCTCCTAAGTGGTCTTGTTGCATCCAACCTCACAGCTATAGTGGATCCACCAAGAGCAGGCCTGCGTGAGTACAAGAAATCAAAGAGATTAAATCCACTGAGAAATGCATGCCAGAGTATAATAAAGATAATATTACAGATTCCAAAGTTATTCTAGCGATAAGGAGAGCAGAGCACCTCAAGAGGCTGGTCTATGTCGCATGCAATGCAAAGGCTGCTATGAACAACTTCATAGAGTAAGTGAACATTTTTGAGGTTAACTAGACTATCCATTTTGTTACATTTTATTCATGATTTTTTTTTTTTTTAAGTCTGTGCCGCGCTCCATCAAACAGAGTCCACGGAGCCCCTTTCCGTCCAGTGAGGGCCCTGGCCGTGGACCTGTTTCCTCAGACGATGCACGTTGAGTTGGTCCTCCTCCTGGAGAGGGTGGGCTACGAAACCCAGCCACCAGAAGACAGTGGTAGCCAACAACAACCTGGCTCATAGTGTAAACTATACAAATAACATTCAGGGGCAGAGGGGTTAAAATACAGGCTATTGAATACTGTTACTTTAGATAAAGTTTAAATGTACAATATCCTTTCCCATTTATGGGCGATTTCAAAATAAACTTACGGTATACATATTATTTGTAGAACATTATTTGTGTTCTGCAGTGATGCAGTGTTCTTTGACCAGGAGAGGTCCTCAGAGATATGCACACCCAGGAACTTGGTGCTGCTTACTGTGTCTACGACAATCTCCTTTGTCTTCTCCACGTTCAGGGAGAGGTTGTTGTAACTGCACCACTTGACCAGGCGGCTCACCTCGCTCCTATAGTGTCTCATCGTCATTGCTGATGTGACCCAACACAGTTGTATCAGTCGCAGACTTGATGAAGAGGTTGGAGCTGTGTGACGGTGTGCAGTCGTGGTCAGCAGAGTGAAGAGGAGGGGGCTCAGCACACATCCTTGGGGAGCCCCCGTGTTGAGTGTGATGGTACTGGAGGCGTTGCTGCCAACCTGTACTGCCTGCGGTCTTCCTGTCAGGACATCCAGCAGCCAGTTGCACATGGAGGTGTTGATCCCCAGCTTGTCGAGTTTGAGTACGAGTTGCTGGGGCATGATTGTGTTGAACGCTGAAGTCCATGAAGAGCATTCTAAGATGAGTCTCTGGTGTCCAGGTGTGTAAGGGCTGAGTGGAGGGCTGTTGAGATTGCATCATTGGTCGAGCAGTTAGACCGGTATGCAAACTGAAATGGGTCCAGGGTGGAGGGGAGAGATGTCTCAATGTGTTGCATGACTAGCCGTTCGAAGCACTTCATGAGGATGGGGGTGAGCGCAACCGAACGGTAGTTGGGATGATGGAGGTTTTGAGGCATGTGGGGACGACAGCCTGACTCAAGGATGTGTTGAAATGTGTTTTACATTTATGTCCCTGCACTTATACCAATAAACTGCTCATGTTATTGCGCGCACACATTTTATTTTACATAAACATCACAGAAGTCAGTCAATTTGAATACATAGTCTGCTTCATTTTCCAAGCAGCAACACCTCAAGGAAATGGCGCACATAAAAAGTTTTGAGAGATTTTAACATCGGGGCAGTGGATTCGACTATCCCAACATGACTGCATACATAGCCTACGATATGATAAATCAGCAGAAAGTGGCACCAAAGCATCAAGTAGCCAACATGCATAAATTATCACGAGTGCTAATCAAATGCAGTGTCGATTTTCACCTGACACGGCAATACCGTTTGTCTACTGTAATCTGCTGATCATCATCAGCTCTGAATAGAACTACGCCTTGATGGTGACATTCTAAAAAGACAAAGGTTCCGGGCACCTGTAAAAAAAGAAAAATGTAAACTCATCCTTCTGCATTTAAACTAGACCCAAGATGTGCATTTATCATGCCCAATGTTCTGACGAACCAAACGAAATTGGTTGGAAACCCAACCCAACTCCACACGAAAACCTCGTCGAACCCCGGAATCGATCCCACAATCTTCTGGTTCACAGCAAATGTCACAGTCTGAACACACGAGACGTTCATGGGGGCCACGTGTGTGACCCACATCCACTGTGCGGAGCCCGGCCTCGGCGTAATGAGGTGATGCACCGGATAAACTGTTCCCACATGTTCAGGACGTTTTATTTTGCATAACAAACATCACTGAAGTCAATGTGCTCAAGTAGGCCTACTTCATTTTCTAAGCATCTCAAAGATATAACGCAACAGCCACATAAATTGATCCTTCTTGCACCGACACAGAAAACAATACACACATAGCACATTCTTAAAGCAATCTAAATGCATTTCTATTTTACACCAGTTAAATTTAACAATGTAGACGAATTTGCTGCCATTATATACTATAAATGCATGTAACTGCTAGCTTTGGTTATATTTTGTTGGTTTGTCACAAACCCTCAATACCCTTAACTGGATAAAGGCAATTTGAAAATACTATCCTGGCTAAAGTGTCAGTTCTGCTCATTTCATTTTAGGTCCAACATTCAAATGGATAATCTAAGGTAACATGTAGCCAAAAGATGGTAAGGTGCCAATGAAATGGTGGCCTGTGTATATGCCATTACAGTTAAAAAGGTAGCACATTTTCTCAAATGCACTTATCTTAGTACCAAACACAGCAAGATCAGTCAACACAATGAACAACACACAAGTGCATAACCTTGAAGAGTGACTTCACAACACAACTTTTGATCGTGCAAATCAAGACAGCATCTTTTTCCAGCAAATTAAAATGAATATTTTGTGCCCACCACTAAATAAAACCAACCACACCACCAAGTGAAACACCCACTTAACTCCTCTGGGATCACAAAGAGCATAAATACGTACATTTTTAGTAGTCCCTTTTTAAATATTGTAAAGCACAGATATCGGTGCAACTGATCATAGAAAACATTTCAAACAAAACCCAAGTGGAAAAAACAAACACTATGTAATTTTATTTCTTACTTTACCAATTCTCCCTGAACCTCTCCACCGACTAGAGAGGTAGATGGCATTTGCTCAACTGTGCATGTTAGTCCTAGTCAAACAAATCAAGTCATAAAATGTGGCCAAAGGATGCGAGCAGCTATCAAACTATATTGCCACTAAGTGATGCATTTTTTAAGGTAGCGATACATGTTTTGACAGTGACTGGTTTCAGTGGTGGTTAAAGATTCTTCCTTAAACGTCAACAGTGCAGAGGGGTTCACTCCCGGGTTGGGCAGACTCCATAATGGTCATCTTAGGTTTTTTCCTGGTCTCCTCCTGAAGCAGAACAAAAAAAAAAAAAAAACCTAGACAGTTATAGGCAAAAATACACATCAAATAACTTGGTTGTATTTGAGCAGGTAATTATACCCTCTGTTTGGCTAGTTTTCTCATTTCTTCTTGCAGCTTGTTCAGGATATGCAAGTTTGGCTTGTTCTTTTTGGCGTACTGCTGAAGCTCAATCACACTCTTGTCTGAGCTCTCCTGCAAAACAGTTTGATTAACTTGGAGAACTGTAATAAGCAATAAGGATGAGTTCTTTTTTGGGGGGAAAATTTGAGTTTTTAAGCAATAATTAAAGAGGGGACATTTCAGTTCTCATTTAGATCACCATGTTACCCTTTCATTGGTTGAAAATCCTATATTGTCCGAAAACAGGCCCATTGCATCAGGTTATGTATAGTTTTGTATTTTTATGGACAATAGTCATGCTTTGGACACAAGGGTTCAAATTTCCCTTGTGGATAAATAAAGTTTGTCCAAGTCTAAATGAAGAGATCGTTCAATAACTGAAACATGCTCTTCAGGCATGTTTTTGACGAGGGAACAACGTTATAACATGGCAGAAACAAAAAAGATTTATATAATACTCCCTTTTTAAGAACTTTGCATACAATTAGCCAGACCCCCGAGGATTTTGTGGGCATTTTTTATGATTGTTGCGGGCTAAAATGCCTGAATTTGCGGGAGCTTTTCCAAAAAGTTGCGATGAAAGTTGCGGTGCTTTTAAGATTTTTGTTGCGATTTTGTTGCGGGAGGAAGTGAAAGTTGCGATAAATAGTTGCGATTTTCGCTTTTTGTAGTTAAAATTGAATAATATTTTGAATACTGAGTTATTACTGACAAAGAATACAAAGACACAGAGATCACAGATATGGTCCTAAAACAACCTTACCAATATCGAAAATAAATTACTACTAGGAGGGGAACTGTTTCGCGCGGTCTTTTGCTGTTATTTTTGTGGGCAGGTGGCTGGCCGCAGACATGTTTCTTTGCCATTAGAAGCCGTGTCTCAATTCCCAGGGCGCGTGGCTCAGAGCGTGGCCCGAAGGGCATGTGCGTTTCGCCCGAAGGGCATGTGCATTTCGCCAGAACACCGGCGCGATGACTGCCGTCCCACTTCTTTTTTGTCCCATGCGCAGTTAACACGCGGTCCGAAGACCGCAGTCGTTAAGCGGTCCGTGGACTGCAGTCTGGGCTGAGCAAGTGTGCACCGCCTTGACTGCAGTCTGAGCCCCCTTCGGGCCGCGCTCCGAGCTGTGCGCTCTGGGAATTGGGACACGGCCGCAGTTTTGTTTCGTCACACGGAAGTAAGGCAGAATGTTGCGGCTTCCAAACTCAAACCTTTTAGCCGCCGAGAATATGAGGTTGGGTCCTATGGCTCGCAGATTTGTGACGCGCAAAGAGGAGGCTGTGGTGACAGATACGCTGAGATCCAGATATGTTTTGTGCATTTATTACAAAAAGAGCGCACACAGCTATGACAGCGCAGCAGGATGAAATGGAACTCATGAAAACCAGCAGGATGAACAGATTAACGTGAAAGATGAATGAATGGTTTGCGGTCAACAAAAAATACAGCTACACCCAACCCTGACTCTCTCCTCTGTGTGACAGGTGAGCGCGCGCTTTTACACGCACACATTTCCGTACGTGCACACACCCACACTCACGTGAACGACCGCCTCTGCCGCACACACACACACACAAACGCACCGTGCACCTCATCTCAGTTATGTCTCCTACACAGAAGGAAGTTGGTCGGCGTTCAATACGTCGCCGATGATTGGTCAAAATTAGTAAAAATTGCGGGAAAGTTGCGGTGATTGGTCAAAATTGCAACACCGCGCTGAATTCGCGGAGATTGGCTGAAGTTGCAAATCGCAACATCGCGAATTCCTGGAGGGTCTGATTAGCTAATTTAGCAACTATTGCTGACGTACATATGTACATATGTGTATCTAAATCAAATCACAGATCATGAATTTGTGTACCTTCTTCACCATCTTGTTGCTCTCCCTGCCGTACATTCTCAGCAGTGAACCCCAGTTTTTCACATGTGGATGAAGCATTTGCAAGATCTTTTGGGATGCCAACTGTTTTCCGACTCTCTTGTTTTTACCTGAAAAAGAAAAACAGATGGACTTTTTTTTAAGAGTTAAACTGAATTACAGTTTAATATTTCAAGATCTCTGCTCCATTTAGACTTACACCAGCCTCGAACAGTGTGCTTCCCACAGGTCATCACATATTCACTCTTCTGGTTTTTCCCAGGGATCACTTCAAATTTAATGCTCGTGTCACCCATACCATGGTTTCTATGGAGTCAAAGGGAGAGGGCATGTCAGGACTTTCTGCTCACCATTAATAAATACGTCTACCTCACCTTTTAAGGCACTCATGTAGAATCTGATATGGCGAAAGTAGTCCTGCTTTATTGGTCAACTCGTAAACTCTTGAGTCCTCTATACTGATATGATTAAAATACTGTGGGAAAACGTTTTAAGTTTGTCAAACCTAAAACTTATCATTTTGAAGTAAATAGGGTGATGTTTGTGACTAAAATACCTCCAGTTCATCTCCCTCGACTGGTTTCTCCTCTGAGGTTTGCTTCACAAAGTCAGGGATGAGGATTTCCAGTGTGGCACGAGCTACAAAGAGCATAGTTTTAACATCTTTAAAGATATAAAATAACTACATGTAATGTCTTCATAAACTAAATTACCAGCTTTATTCTTGGCAAGTTTTTTACTGCTTGCAGTTCCTGTACCATAGGTTACACCATCAATAATAACAGATGCTCCAAAAGGTTCACTTGGGTTCTCTGTACAATAATAATAATAATAAAAAAATCTCCACTTTTTATATTATGGCACATTTCCTCAAAATTTTGTAAATAAATCTTACCACATTCAAAAAAGTTGTAAACAGGTCGAACTTTTAGGACACGTTGCATATATTCATGTAGGATGCAGACTTCAGATTTGCCATTCGGGTTTATGACAAATTCTGAGGAGAAGAGATATTATATAGTTAAAAATCTATCATTAAATGTAAATGAATAAAAAAATAACTCTTCATTGTATCAAATCTTAGCCACACTACCTTTCTTAGTAGGTGCATCTTGGACAGACAGTGTGATGAGTTTCTGGTTGGCAGGCAGGATAGGTCTCTCAGACTCTGCCTGTTTCCTCTTCATGTCTCTGTTGAACTGGCGACGCTCTGCCCATGTGCGAAACTTCTTGACCGTCACTTGTTCAAAGTCAAAGCACTTCTCCAAGTACTGGCGAAAATCTTCAAGTTCTGCAAGGTAAAAATGCAGTAGGTAAGACTAATGTATAATGACCACACTACAAAAGCAAAATAAACCTGTTACCAAGCTTAATTTTCTCACACAAATAACAGATCAAATTACACAAATTGTCAAGAAACTATAACTGATCAGTATAAAAACTAGTAAAATAGGCTATTGTTGTAGTGAATAACATTATATAAATGTATATAACATGACAGATTGATATTAATAGCTATGTATAACAGTCGGTGCATTTTTACATCTCATTAGGCTTTAGTCAAGACCAGGCTGATTTCATCACAATACTTCAGAGATATAGAACTAAAAAAAAAATAGAAGAAATAAAGTCAAGGCTGACCTCAAGTTTCCTTACCTATGGACTCATCTTTGCAGACCTCAACCTTGGCTTTGACCTGTCCCAGAGCCCCCTGAGCAGAGTCACATGCCAGGGGGTCTTTGCTCTGGAGGTTGGCCTCAGCTTCTCCATCAAAGGAGTCAGGCTGACTGGAGGAGGGCATGTTGTCTGCATCGTCAGCTGGACAGTCAGGCTCAGTACTGCTCATTACGGCTTCGTTATTCTCTCTGCTGGATTTGACAGGAGACTCTTCAGCGCTGGGAGTCACTTCACCATTGAGCTCCTTTTCCTCCTGCTCCTTCATTTTCTTGTAGTGCAGACAAGGTATGCTGCTCGTGGGAGGGTCATGTTTCTGTAAAGGATTTGTGAATCAATACAATCAATACACTTTTAAAACCTCATATGAATGGTCAGGAACAGTGGTGGAAGGTAATGAAGTACAGAAGTAAAAGTACAATACTTAATGAAAATGTTACAATGGATTCTTTTTACTTTTACGTCACTGCATTTGAGAGCAGATATCTGTACTTTCTATTCTACTACATTTTAGATTTGAACTGAAAAGTTAAAAGTGCTTTTCTTTTTGATTTGAGACCTGCTAAAAGGGCTGAGACTTATTTTTAGTACATTAAATTTGAGTAAACATCACAACTTTAAGCAAACCAAACACACAATAACACAAAACGGCTAGAAAAATAAAACAGTGAACTTAAAATCCACTAAACTGATTATCTTTCTGAAGTAGATTTTTTTTCATGTGATGCTTTTATTTTTACTTGAGTAATCTCTTGCCCCAGTATCTGTGCTTTCACTTAAGTAACAAAATTGAGTACTTAATGCACAACTGGTCAGGAATAAAAGTAGTTCCCCAAATCAAATAAGTTCAACCCAGGTGCAAAGATTTCACCTTTGCTTTAAGGTCTTACCCTGATACTTCCAGTTCCCAGGAAGTAGGGTCTAGACCAGGTGACCACTCTGGTCTCTCTGTGCAGGTAGACTGGAATGCCCGAGTTATGGAATGTCATGATCCATCCATCAGGGAGAGGCTCAGTAGGAGGGCGCCCCCTACCTATCACACATTACAGCACACATTCACAATGACCGAGTACATATAGTCATGTGCATGGGAATTACAAACATCAGTCAAGTACAAATTGTAATTTTCTGGGCACCCTGTGTTTGAGCAATTCAGCAAACATTTTTACAAATATCACTAATTATATTACATTATATCTAAATATTAGACTTGCAAATAAAGTGGAAAAAAAACAAATGGAGTACTGCATATAAATGAGCATTACAATAGGGTACTAGACTTTATTTGTAAACACATATTGGTCTGTTAAGAAAGTCTGCATTTGGTTTAATATGATTTAAACTCATCCCCCACTCACTCTTGAGAACAGTCTTAATTTTGGTCATCATGGGCTGGACGCCTCCCTCTCCGTCAGACTGGTGGTCACTGTCTCCTCCATATTTGTCCTCTGAGGGACGCATCTTTTTGGGAACTGGCATGCCCTCCTCCAGCAGGGCATCCACATCATTGTCAAACTCCTCCTGGAACAGTCAGTGGTTAAGGCCGGGAGGGAAGGGTGCGTCACCACAAATAGGAATGGGATATGCATATTGTGAAAAGATGAGTGGAATATACTAAAACAAAAGTATATTACAATGAAGGAGGATGTAGGAATAAAATGTGGACCTGTTACATTGCACCAACTGTTGAAAAATGGTTATCAAGCATTTGACAAGAAATATGCTTTGCTGTAAAAATGTGTACATCTATACATTTATAGTTGACCTTCATGTTCAAAATTATTGCAGTACTCTTGTTGCAGTGACTTAGATCATTATTAAATGAGCAATTCTTACAAAGCCGAAAGGTGTGAGCTTTATAGATGGAACTAAATATGGTCAAAAATGATTACCTAATATAGAAAGACAACCAAACATACCTCATAGGAAAAAGCCACAGCCTCATCCTCTGCTTGCTCCTGCTGCACTATGGCATCAGACTTAAATCCGCCGTCGTCAGGGTTCAGAAAGTTCTCATAGAAGTCTTCAAACTCATCCAGAACAGCATACTCTACTTTATTTTCCATATCTACCTCATTCTCCTCAGACAACCTCCCTCCTGCATTTCCAGAGCTACCCTCGCCACCATCCTGATCACTGGTCAAATCATGCAACCCACCATTAATGCCGTCTAACCCCTCATCGGCCTCAGTTTCTTGCCCTTCACCTGTGTACAAAACTTTCCTATCTTTACTATTGCTGCTGCTCTCTGCAAAGCTTACGCGAATCTTAACATCTCTAAGAAGTTTAAGATCAGGCAGAAACTTGGTGACCGGGGGAGCGTGCCGAGCGGTCCTTGGACACAGTGGGGTAGGATTGGCCTCACTTTTGGAAACCATATTACTAAAAGTTATGGAAGTTGAAGCAAGGGGCTGATGTGGCTGGTCTTCCCCGTCCCCTGGGGTGTCTGTGTGTCCATCACCACCAGAGCTAACGTCCATTACCTCTGCGTCACTGGACGTTTGCAGGGGAGGTGGTGGAGGTGCTCTTTCCACATTTTGGGCCAAATCGTGAGGTGGCTCCAAGGGGAGAGGGGGTAGAACATCATCCATCTCCATTTCTGTGTTAATTTACGCTTTACAAGGTAGTATTAAAAACAATATGATCTCTTTTTATCTAAAATCGCAAGACATGCAGAAACGCATCCCTGTATTGATCATGTACCATAGTTGAAAATGCTAAGCTGACTACATTGTTCTTTTCATTAATGTAGACAGCTTTCAGAATCACTGTCTCAATTATTGGAAATCACAATGCATTCAGCTTATGAGGGCTCTAGGCACTGATCATCCTCCTCCCGAGCTTCTGGAAGCTGTAAAAAGAAGATAGAAAAACAGCAAGATAGAAAATCAAACCTATGAAAACTTCGCAACTAAACATAATGGTAAAACCTGCACTTTACGTACGCAATAGCAGCGTGTGACTAGACAGAACAGGAGATAAAGCGGCACACGGGGCCCTTGATCATTTTAGCATTGGTGCTAGTGCGATAGCCAACCACTATTTAAGCAATTTCCAGTCTTGTTGATCATAGTATTTAATGCACGTCATGACATAAACGCTTACCAACAAATGTGGCGCGGATACTCTCACGATCGAGCTATTAAGCTTAGTAAATTATTTGATTCTCGGAGAGGCGCCGTCTCGCCTCAGTTGCAGGGCGGCCATCTTGAAGAGGACCACATAGCGGCAAAACCGGCGCGACTATTCTCCGCCCCTCACGTTGCCAGATCAGAAACGCAATATTCATCTCCAAAAACCAAGAAAGTGCACAAAGGACACTTCCAAGGCCTTTACACAAATCTGTGGATGATGATGATGATGATTATGATGATTATGATTATGATTATGATTATGATTATTAATGAAAAATAAAAAATAAAAAAATATATAAATTAAATACATAAATAAGTAAATAATAAATAATACATAAAAATAAAATAAAACATAAAAAATAAGAAATAAAAATAAACAAATTAATAATAAATTAAAAATATAGAAATTAAATACTTAAATAATAAATAAATAATACATTAAAAATAAAACAAACATTAAAAATAAATAAATAAATAAGAAATTAAAAGGGAGTCTAAAAACATTTTGAGGCGACCGAAAAAATGTTTTTGTCAGGTTGTTAACTTCACATGGATATAACACAATTACAGTCCATTACAGAGGACATGTTACGACATTATGAATTTTTTTTTTTTTTAACAAAATGTAAATGCTAAGCTGTTTATTTTCATAATAAATATAGTTGCAAGCAGCAATGTGGGGCCAAGCACCGAAGGTGCATGTAGGCCTCAGCATGTATTATCGTTTTGTCAAGACAGCCAATCAAACGCTACGTTATAAGCAGAAATGTCTGACAGAGTCTGACAGGGTCTGACAGGGTCTGACAGGGTCTGACAGGGTCTGACAGGGTCTGACAGGGTCTGACAGGGTCTGTTAGCCAGGCTTCCCAGGCTCCCAGGCTCCCAGTGCCACCAGCAGGTCATTTCTGCGTTGCTAGGCAACGCAGAAATGACCTGCTGGTGGCACTAGACAGTTGGGGGTGGGGGCCTATAAAATGCTGTGGGTAATGAGGAGACTGGCTGGAATGTGCATGCAAAATTTCACAACTTTTTACCAGACGGTTCTAGGGGTTGCCATAGACTCCCATAGGTCGAAGAAAAATGTATAAATATAGCTGCAAGCAGCAATGTGGGGCCAAGCAGTGACCCAGCCTAATTTGATGACATGCGTTGGATCAGTCTTCGCCCAATGATCCCAGGGATACCAAGTTTTTGAAAATTGGACTTACGGTTCAAAAGTTACAAGCAGAAATGTCCCTCAAATTTTGACCTGTTGGTGGCACTAGAGGGTTTGAGCTGGGGCCCTGTCATTTTTTGTGAGGAATCCTGGGACAGACTAGAATATGTGTGAAAAGTTTGAAAATAATCCTATGAAGGGTTCCCGAGATACAAGATCACTTCCTGTTTGGTGACTTTTAGGACGTGTTTGATTGGCTGTCACGACCAAACGATAAGAGATATCAAAAATCCAGCGATGTTTCTGATGAGGCTCAGTCCAAAGATGCCATGTATCAAAGTAGAGCAAAATTGAGTGAGAAGAAGCATTTTGAGTGTTTTTCATAAAGTTCAAAATGGCGGAAAATCTTCCCTGGCGGAAAATGACGTCACAGAATGCGTTGGATTCGTCTTGCCCCAAGGAGTCCAGGGAGGCCAAGTTTTGGGAAATCGGACGTACGGTTGTCATGACAAAACGATAAGAGATATCAAAAATCCAGCGATGTTTCTGAGGCTCGCACATGTAGCTCACTTCGACTAGATCAAAGACACATCAAAGACAGATCAAAGGTACATTTCAAAGGAAAATTCCTGAAAATTCCTGCAACTTTGACCTGCTGGTGGCACTACACGGTTGGGGGTGGGGGCCTATAAATTGCTGTGGGTAATGAGGAGACTGGCTGGAATGTGCATGCAAAATTTTACAACTTTTTACTAGACAGTTCTAGGGGTTGCCATGGGTGGAAGATAATGTACAATAATAAATATAGCTGCAAGCAGCAATGTGGGGGCCAAGCACCGTTTGACAGGGTCTAACAAGGTCTGACAGGATCTAACAGAGTATGACAGGGTCTGACAGGGTCAGGGTCTAACCCTGTCAGAACAGACACATCAAAGACAGATCAAAGGTTGCTCGGTGCGTTGCTTGGCAATTGACAAATTTCTGCAACTTTGACCTGCTGGTGCCGCTAGACGGTTGAGGCTGGGGGCCTATAAATCGCTGTGGGTAATGAGGAGACTGGCTGGTATGTGCATGCAAAATTTCACAACTTTTTACCAGACGGTTCTAGGGGTTGCCATAGACTCCCATGTGGAGAAGAATATAGAATAATAATAATAGGAATCAGGAGACCAGAACATCAAAGGAAAGATCAAAGGGTTGCTAGGCAACTTGCCTAGGCAACTTGCCTAGGCAACGCAAAGCAATTCCTATAGGGTGCTTGTCCCCCTAATAATAAGAATCAGTAGAAACACTATGGTGCCTAGCACCTTCGGTGCTTGGCCCCAATAATAATAATTTAGATACACTTTTTTTCTTCAGGTCCCAGGAGGATATAGCCGCAAAATATGCTGGGGAAAAGGCTATACTACTGCAGGAGGAATTTAATAGGCCTACATCTACCTATTCCACGCATAAAATTACGAATTGGAGGCAATTTACCATACAACCATGAGCTCTACCCATGGATTGTAGTTTACTATGGCTGTTCCTGTTCTTTGTCGTGCTTTATGGTGCTTATGATGGGAACTGCAGTACCAACACTGGACAGCTGGTGTCACAAGTGAATCAACAATGTGCAAGTCAATCAAATCAAAAAAGGGCCAATCTTTGGAAACTGACAGCCAACACCCAATCCCATCTTCATTGTGGCACAAAATGTACTTTTTATTTCTGTAAAATGTCTCTTTAAAACTACAATATGCTCATGTTTTGTATTTGTATTGGTAGAAATCAGTAAAAGAAAATAAATGACAATGATGCTTCTTTTTTTTTTAAAAATAAAACAACTTCTGATTAGCTTTCATACATGAACAGAAGAAGAATTGGAAACAAGCAGCATTGTTTTGTTGTTGTTGTTGTTGTTTTTTTCAAGTAGTAGTACAATGGCATATAATGGATATATTAAAGTGACTGGGTTAAAAGTTAGAAAATGTTGCTCTCCAAAATGCTGTTCTTTGGCAATGCTTTCAAATAAGCAAATCTATTCAACAGTAGGTAAGTTAGTTTAACTTAAATTAGGAAATGAAATACATGAAGTTGAGGCAGCTAGATAGATGGATAGCTGTAAAAGTGCTGAAATTCTGTGTTCAGTGGCCTGCCGTAGAGGTCAACAGATGAAGTTGCAGAGTTTCAGAAAGGCACGGGGCAGTTCCTCTTTGAAATCTTCATGACTGTAGCTTGAACTGGAAATAATTAGTGCTCCACTTTGTTGTATTACAGTTGAGCATGGTTCGTTCGGTGAAGTTGACGTTCCCTTCTGCATCTATCAAAATGATTGTGTTGGTCCTGGATAAACAACGAAATAATGGGATATAAATAGAGGGGAAAAGTTACAAAAAGTTAATAGTAGTGATTCAGCAGCCATATTATAGAATCTTCATGTCTCTGTCAGAATTCATTTACAATGAGTGAATCAGTGAATAATTTCAAGTTGCAATGCATAACTTTTCTGGTGAAGGGTACATTACAGGCGAAAAATCTACACATAACAGTGGACACACCTTAGAAATGGCCCATCTTCATGTGATACTCTCAAGTTGGTTAAGTTTAGTCTTAGTTTAGGTCAACTTCCATGACTCTTATAGTAGTACTAGAATAGAACAGTTGAATATGATCTTGTTTATCATTCATAAGTGATCACAGCATGCAGCTCTCTGTTTATGTCCACAATTTTTTCCAGGCGAATTTGCAAATTCGCATGTTTTTTTCTGGCTCGGAAATTTGAGTTCTTTCTTGTAAATTTGCATATTTAAACTTAAAAATCCGCTCGTCACTTTGTTTTCATCTGTAACTGGTCTTATAAAGTTACATGGTGCTGGTGCATGAGCTGTGGCTGTTTTTCTGAGCCTTTAGTTACAGGGCAGCTCAATGTATTCCCTAATGCAGTGTTGTGTCACAAAGCAGGTGCCTTCTTTCTATTTGCTCACTGTGAAGGATTGATTTTTCTAAGGACTTATATGTACGGAGCATTTGTTCTCACCATCACATGTAGTAGGCAAAGCATACAGAAAAAAAGGTAGTTTTGTGAGGTCAAACCCACTGACCTTGTGCCGTAATGAGGGGAGCGGACACACACAGCTGACAGGGCCTTGATCATAGCCGTACTGTAGCCATCGCCCTGAAGCTCCTGCACTGGGTCAGGTGCATGTCTGAGAAAACAACAACACCATTGAAATTTCAATGTCACGTAATGATTGCACAAAGAAACACATTTGATTTTCTTTTCCCTTGTGATTTACCTACAGGCTTGTTATTTTGGAGTATACAGATTAAAAAAGAAGATTATGCTTTTGTCTGCTATATACACTCAACAAAAATATAAATGCAACACTTTTGTTTTTGCTCCCATTTTTCCTGAGATGGACCCAAAGATCCAAAATTCACTCCAGATACACAACACTACCATTTCTCTCAAATCTCATTGTTCACAAATCTGTCCAAATGTGTGACAGCGAGCACCTCTGCCCCGCCGAGACAATCCACCCCACCTCACAGGTGTGCCACATCAAGATGCCGATCCGACATCATGACCAGTGCACAGGTGCGCCCCAGACTGCCCACAATAAAAGGCCACCCCGAAATGTGCATTTTTTTTTTTTTTTTTGCTTTATTGGGGGTCTGGGGACTGAGAACCAGTCAGTATCTGGTGTGACCACCATTTGCCTCATGCAGTGCAACACATCTTCTTCGCATAGAGTTTATCAGATTGTCAATTGTGGCCTGTGGAATGTTGGTCCACTCCTCTTCAAAGGCTGTTATGGACGAAGAACACAGGTGCATTTTATTGATGGCATTTTGAATGCACAGAGATACCGTGATGAGATCCTGAGGCCCATTGTTGTGCCATACATCCATGAACATCACCTCATGTTTCAGCAAGATAATGCACGGCCCCATGTTGCAAGGATCTGTACACAATTCGTGGAAGCTGAAAATGTCCCAGTTCTTGCATGGCCAGCATACTCACCGGACATGTCACCCATTGAGGATATTTGGGATGTGCTTGACCGACGTATACGACAGCGTGTACCAGCTCCCACTAATATCCAGCAACTTCGCACAGCCATTGAAGAGGAGTGGACCAACATTCCACAGGCCACAATTGACAATCTGATAAACTCTATGCGAAGAAGATGTGTTACACTGCATGAGGCAAATGGTGGTCACACCAGATACTGACTGGTTCTGAGTCCCCAGACCCCCAATAAAGCAAAAAAAAAAATGCACATTTCGGGGTGGCCTTTTATTGTGGGCAGTCTAAGGCGCACCTGTGCACTAATCATGATGTCAGATCAGCATCTTGATGTGGCCCACCTGTGAGGTGGGGTGGATTGTCTCGGCGGGGCAGAGGTGCTCGCTGTCACACATTTGGACAGATTTGTGAACAATGTTTGAGAGAAATGGTAGTGTTGTGTATCTGGAGTGAATTTTGGATCTTTGGGTCCATCTCAGGAAAAATGGGAGCAAAAACAAAAGTGTTGCGTTTATATTTTTGTTGAGTATAGTTACGATCTATGACACATGGATCATTATTTAATATTTTGGACATTTGGCAGTATTTTGCCCTCTTCCATTCCTCTTAAATGCAGGAAAATAATTAGTTACATTATATTTAACCTTTATTTTAACAAGCAAAACATTAAGAATAAATTCTTATTTACATGTTGGCCTGGATTCATGCATGTTGCAATAAAGATTATAATATACATATGAGAATGGAACATGGTTATAATTGCATATGTCCACTTTAAATTTAAATCAGATACTGTTGCTATTTAATGTCATGTTGTAATGCAAATAGTTAATTCTAACATCCATTATTACACTGCATAAACACCACTACTGAAACATTTTGAGGCAAGTACTGTCCTCTTATTAATGTAAACATGTCTACAACGTTAGAATAGAAGCAGTGCTTAACAATGTATAAGATTAAATACAATCAAAGTGCTTACAGGTCTTCATTGTTTAGGACGTTGAGCAGCTCTTGCACCAGTCCATCACAGGTCAACGACTGGTCACTGACCACGTTGGTGAAATGGCGCTTTCCCTGAAGGAGCTTCTTCCATGGTGTGTCCAACAGTGAGTTGCTTAAGCCATAGATTCCTGCTAAACAAAAATCAACACAAGGAAAACACAATCAACAGTATTATTTTTCAGTAAAGCACTGCCCAGTTATGGACATTCATTTTAGTGCAGAAGATAAGGCTAAATGTGATTGAAGTGGAAGGGGAAGCGATCTTCAAAACCATGTGACTCTTAAAATAAATTGGATATTAATAGTGGGCAGGATGAATAGTTACTACAGCAACAGTATTAAACACAGACCTGGTTTTAGATGGACAGGTTCAGCGCTGCCTCTGTTTCCATAGTAACACACTGTGTCCTGTTTGGCTCTGGACGGGACAGAAAAAGAAGGGGAATGAGACATCTAATTTACTGTCCATTGTTAACACGAATGTTTTTATAATGAATAACAGCTGCTGAAGAAACCATAACACAGATTTATAAAAAATATATATATATTAATTTAAATTCTTATTACTCTTTATGCATAATTTATACAAACAAATGCACACACTGAATTGATGCTAAGATATTGTGCTTGGTTGCAGTAACAAGAACCAAACAAATCCTCATATTACCAGTGCATAAATATAACATTGTTAATAAACCTTTAACAAACCATTAAGCACAAAGTACTAAATATTACTGTGAAACCCCATTAAACAGAAAAAAAATATCACATCAAGGGTGCCTTTGATGGCTCTGGTGCAGGCAAGTGTGTAATAAATTATGACAAAGTCCTTTGAACAAGCAGGGAAATTGATTTTTTGATGTCAGTTTTATGACAGCCTTACTAGCACCATCAGTCAATCTGAGAAATGCTTGAATATGGCTTCAACAGCTAACTTGGAGAGCTTCCCAGTCGACTGGCAAGAAGGAAACAAATCTACAGGGTACTGGGTGTTTTGCAATCAATGTACTGACTACATATTCTCTCATTATATAATTGTGCATGTTTTAACTCATAAATATGAAAAATGAAAAATCTGTTGATACCAATGTTGAGTTTGTCAAATAATTTGTCAAATTTTATACTCAATCACCTCTGAACTGGACTCTGAATTACTGTTAGGTCATCCAAAATGAACAAAGGAAGTTAGAAATAATCTACACTGATGGACCATTTCATATCCTTCTTTTGTTATTCATATCATATTCTCATAAGTGACTCAACAGTCAACAAACTCTGAGAAAGGTTAGTGAGATAAATGTACAAGAGTACTAAAATCTCTACTCTAATAAATTAAAATGTCAAGTTTTTGCAGTTTCTGCTCATCATATCATATGTGACTGGTCTATGTTAGTGATATTACTTAACTAGGCGACGCATTGGTAGTTAGATAGTGCTTCCTCCCATTAGAAAGTGTGAGGGATATTGCGCCCCCTTCAGGTGTGCTGCTGTTGTCTGACCAGCCAGTCCTACATTCTGTTTGAATCCAGAAGGGACTGGAACCATCCCATAGAGCATGAAAAACCTCCATCCAGATTTACGACATGTTACTCAAATGCGGAAGACATTTCCTCTCCAAAATTCACCTAACATCACAACAAATAGTTTGGGGCTTTCATGGTTGATTCTGTATAAATCCATGCTGTTTCTCAGTCCTTTATATATAAAAAAGTACATGTAAAAATGTGCATAAACAGCCGTGTTTGTTTTTGACAAAAACAGAGCATGTGTCTCTCTGATTGGTTATCATGTCCTCATCAGGGAGACAGGATACGGCTCCAGATCTGCTCGTCTTTGTACAGTTTTTGCAAAGCGCGTGGTTCTGACTGACCAGGTAAAGGCTGCTCTGAGCTCATTTGGGCTGAGATGGGGGAACAGCTGGAGGCGAGGACCACTAGACAGAAAGGGAAGGAGCAGAGCAGAGTCTTGGGCAGAGATGTTCAGATCTTAGTCAGGATGATCAGTATGCTACTGGGAGAGCCTCTAATGAAGAGGCCTCTGTACTCAGGGCTGCAGCACTCACAGCGGTGAAGAGCTCATATAACATGGACTTCAGCATCATCACTGCAACATGTAAACAGGCACATGTCAGCACTGCTCTCTTGTATTTTGCTGAGATCTTTTATTACTTATTTCTATGCCATTTTTTTTTTGGGGTGGGTGGGGAGTCCTTGCCTCAAGTGGAGGAGTTCAAGTATCTCGGGGTTGTTTTCCTCACTTGTTCACGAGTGAGGGGAGGATGGAGCACGAGATTGACAGGCGGATCGGTGCAGCGTCGGCAGTGACGGTCGATGGTCGCTGTACCAGACCGTTGTGGTGAAGAAGGAGCTGAGCCAAAAGGCGAAGCTCTCAATTTACCGGCCAATCTACGTTTTTACCCTCACCTATGGTCATGAGCTCTGGGTAATGACCGAAAGGACAAGATCGCGATACAAGCGGCTGAAATTAGTTTCCTCCGCAGAGTGGCTGGGAGCTCCCTTAGAGATAGGGTGAGGAGCTCGGTCACACGGGAGGAGCTCGGAGTAGAGCCGCTGCTTCTCCACGTCGAGAGGAGCCAGCTGAGGTGGCTCAGGCATCTGTTCCGGATGCCTCTGTTCCGGGCATGTCCCACCGGGAGGAGGCCACGGGGAAGACCCAGGACATGCTGGAGGGACTATGTCTCTCGGCTGGCCTGGGAATGCCTTGGGGTCCCCCCGGAGGACCTGGAGGAAGTGCCTGGGGTGAAGGAGGTCTGGGCGTCCCTGCTTAGACTGTTGCCCCCACGACCCGGCCATGGATAAGCAGAAGAAAATGGATGGATTTATTTTTTCTTCTACATACACATTTATATAATTATGCCTTAGTTGACGCCAGCCTCTTGCTATTTTCTTAGAATTTACTAATAGCATTTATATTTTTTTTCTTTTTGTTAGTATATATTGTGTGCAAAAAATTTTCCCTTGTGGATCAATAAAGTTTGTCTAAGTCTAGTCTCATATCAAACAAATATGCTTTGTAGTAGACCTAAGGCTTTTATACTGGGTAGGGGAGCTCACATTAACGTTCAAAAATCTCAGAAAGTGAAAATTTCATGCCATGGGGCCTTTACGGGTACAACTCCAAATTTGAAGAAATTATATAAATTCCTTTATTTTATATATTTATTAATTTGTACTATATACGAGTGTACTACAGTAGATCCATCTTTAAAGCAGACCAATCGGGGCTTGCAAACAATTTTATACAAAAGCATTTGTCATCTTAATGGGTGATTGAGCTTAATAAGTACACAATATTTAATACTTTGGTGACTCTTTTTTCAATACTTTCTTTAATTAAATCCTTTTCTAGGACACCTTGTCTTAACGCATTTAAACTTTATTTCACAGAAACATCAGAGAGAATGTTCATTAAAACAAATAATCTTGTGTTTTAAAAGTGAGGGTGTTATTAAAGTGAGAAAGCTACAGAAAAGACAGATGATATGGTGGATATGGAGCCTGGAAAGCATCCTGCTGAGAGAGGCTGGTATCAAAATTTAAATATATATAGCCCTTCCTGCTAAGGCCAAATCCCAGCATGGTGTATGTAGGAAATGTACAGAAGTCCGTGACCAAAGCAGTGACATGTAAAACTCAACTGAGCAGGACATGCATTATTAAAGAAGGTAGAGAAGATCTTCATATGACCAGACTGAAAATGCAAATTACAGTATTATGTGTAGTGTATTTTGTAAAAAAAAAAAATGTTAACGTGGATTCTACCCATCTTATTTTTAAAAAAAGTCAAATTTTTAGTATGGGTAGAGGTATGCTAAAATATTGCAATGAGATATTATGGGCTGTTTTATCACTATATCGCAATTGTATTTTTTAGTAATATATTACAGAGATATTCTGAGACAGTGGACATTCCGTTGCTTGCTTGTTTGGAAAAAGGAAACGTGCTTAAACAATTTAATCATCAAAACCATGAATATGTCAAATATATTGCTTCATAGTACACATTGCTATTTAAAAAAAAAAAGAAACAAAGAAAAGCTATATTATTGCATTGTGAGCCATGTATACTGTAACAAATCATGATGGACATTGGCTTAATACTAGCATACACTCAACAAAAATATAAACGCAACACTTTTGTTTTTGCTCCCATTTTTCATGAGATGGACTTAAAGATCTAAAATTCATTCCAGATACACAATATTACCATTTCTCTCAAACATTGTTCACAAATCTGTCTAAATGTGTGATAGTGAGCACTTCTGCTTTGCTGAGATAATCCATCCCACCTCACAGGTGTGCCACATCAAGATGCTGATCTGACATCATGATTAGTGTACAGGTGTGCCTTAGACTGCCCACAATAAAAGGCCACTCTGAAATGTGCAGTTTTGTCTCACAGCAAAATGCCACAGATGTCACAAGCATTGAGGGAGCGTGCAATTGGCATGCTGAAAGCAGGAATGTCAACCAGATCTGTTGCTCGTGCATTGAATGTTCATTTCTCCACCATAAGCCGTCTCCAAAGGCGTTTCAGAGAATATGGCAGTACATCCAACCGGCCTCACAACCGCAGACCACGTGTAACCACACCAGCCCAGGACCTCCACATCCAGCAGGTTCACCTCCAAGATCATCTGAGACCAGCCACTCGGACAGCTGCTGAAACAATTGGTTTGAATAACCAAACAATTTCTGCACAAACTGTCAGAAACCGTCTCAGGGAAGCTCAACTGCATGCTCGTCGTCCTCATCGGGGTCTTAACCTGACTCCAGATGGTCGCCGTAACAGACTTGAGTGGGCAAATGCTCACATTCGATGGCGTCTGGCACGTTGGAGAGGTGTTCTCTTCACGGATGAATCTCGGTTTACATTGTTCAGGGCAGATGGCAGACAGCGTGTGTGGCGTCGTGTGGGTGAGCGCTTTGCTGATGTCAATGTTGTGGATCGAGTGGCCCATGGTGGTGGTGGGGTTATGGTATGGGCAGGCATCTGTTATGGACGAAGAACACAGGTGCATTTTATTGATGGCATTTTGAATGCACAGAGATACCGTGATGAGATCCTGAGGCCCATTGTTGTGCCATACATCCATGAACATCACCTCATGTTTCAGCAAGATAATGCACGGCCCCATGTTGCAAGGATCTGTACACAATTCTTGGAAGCTGAAAATGTCCCAGTTCTTGCATGGCCAGCATACACACCGGACATGTCACCCATTGAGCATGTTTGGGATGTGCTTGACCGGCGTATACGACAGCGTGTACCAGCTCCCACCAATATCCAGGAACTTCGCACAGCCATTGAAGAGGAGTGGACCAACATTCCACAGGCCACAATTGACAATCTGATAAACTCTATGCGAAGAAGATGTGTTGCACTGCATGAGGCAAATGGTGGTCACACCAGATACTGGCTGGTTCTGAGTCCCCAGACCCCCAATAAAGCAACAAAAAAAAAGCACATTTCAGGGTGGCTTTTTATTGTGGGCATCTAAGGCACACCTGTGCACTAATCATGATGTCAGATCAGCATCTTGATGTGGCACACCTGTGAGGTGGGATGGATCGTCTCAGCAAAGCAGAAGTGATCACTATCACACATTTAGACAGATTTGTGAACAATGTTTGAGAGAAATGGTAATATTGTGTATCTGGAATGAATTTTAGATCTTTAAGTCCATCTCATGAAAAATGGGAGCAAAAACAAAAGTGTTGCGTTTATATTTTTGTTGAGTGTATATATTTTTAATCCATTGAAGTTGAATCCAGGGATAGGTAATATGGCGATACAAATCAAATTGTGATCTCATTTCTTGGATGGTATTCATATTTTGGTCAAATTGGCATATTGTGATTCACCACGTCTTGAGTGCAGCTTTATGCTACCATAAAGAATGCCGCTCTAAGTATCCCCTCCCTTTCCCACTCCCCCTTCAGAGCATTATCACTTAGAAATAAAAATGCATCACACTAATGAAGTTACTGCACATCTCATCAGGTTTGTCAAGCTGTTATATATAGTTTTGTATTATGCTTTTGTATATTTTATGGAGAATTGTCATGTGAGTGTGTGAGTGAAAAGGACCCGGGAGAGATTGCTTAATTACTGAAACATTTGGTACTTTAAACATTAATGCATGGATTTTATAGACTGAAGATAAAAATGTGAATATTTGCTTTTAGGGTGATAAATATTACCATCTCATACCCTCTTGACTAGAAAAATACTTGGCACGCTCATCTCATCTGTCGCTGTGCGTCATAAATCACAAGTCTGTGCTGAAGACCAATGAAGGATCCAGTGTAATTGCTACACTCAGCGGCTCTTACCCACCAGATGTGCTTATCGATTGGGAGACAAAATGCCTTATTTCCTCTGGGTTTGGTCAATGCTACACAGAGGAAACAAACGCACTGTGATGAGGATGTATTCAGTAATTATGCGTCTCTCATCTGTACTCAGAGAACACAGCATTGTTTCATAATGCAGCATTAAAATACAAGAAATATTATGTTTTGTTATTATGTTATAGCCTGTGATAAGCGCCAAGTGAGCCAAGCACATCATCAAGAGCAACATTCATTTGTGTTTATTACTGACTCTGGGGCTGGGGTAGCTGTTCATAGCGGTTCATTCAGGGTTTATATTGAAGAAATACTGTACATCTATTTCAACATGCGCGCGCACACTTGCAGGCGCACATGACAAAAACAATTCAGACGTTTGGTGAAAGTTTAATTTAATCTAATATGCTTTTGTTTGTAGATTATGCTAATTCAATCGAAAACCAATTTGCAACTACCAACTTGATTGCATTTCTTAACAATTAATATGCCTTTTCTCAGTGCGTTCACTGAACAATAGTTCATGAACGCATTCATATTTTGGGTGAACGTGAACTGAACGCTCTGTATTACTGCCTGATGAACGAACTGTGAACGAGTTCATTCTGATGTCTGAACGACACGCGCGATCTCTTTAACTTCGTTCAATTGGGTCTCAGATTTCTGATCCATCCATCTGAAATTTCCGATCCATGTGCCCCCACCCGACCGGCACCTCTCTCCCTCTCGCGCAGCGCGTGCGGAACGCTCCGCATGGTTAGCCTCAAACCTTTCTGTAGTGCTTACAAACTGTTTCCTGCTATCTGGACCCCTTTGTTTCCCTCATGCTCTCCCGACCTTCTCCTCCGTGCTGCTCTCTGGTTCAAGGGCCAAACTGCGGCACTTCCTGGTCTTGCGAGAAACAGCACATAGTGGTGCGCTAAAGGGGGCCACATTAAAGGGGGAATCACTAATGTTAAACTAATTTGTGGGTTTATTTTGTTTTCTTAAGTCTCTTAGTTAATTAAGTCATACCATATGGGGATTATTTAAGTATTTTCTTTATTATATTGAATTGCAGGTGTTTTATCATTATGGGGACCGTTGTTTATAGTTGGATAAGGATGTGAAATTGGATATGAAGATGGAGATAACACATGAATAACACATGGTTTGATTGTTAAAACTGATATAATAATTGCTGTCTATGGTTCTATATGGGCTTTGGCAATGATATTGAAAAATAATAGCTCGCAGCAATGTATTGGGAAAAAAAAGAACCATGAACTAGTTCATTTTTTGGAACTATGAACGAACTACTAACTATAAACAATTATGAACTATGAACAAACTAGTTCATTTTGAAATGTGTGAACTGAACTTTGAACTAGTTCATGTAGAAAATGAACTTTCCCAACACTGCCTTTTCTTTTGGTGAGCAAAACTGAATGCTGGATAATAGATTTGTAGATGCAGCCTACTAGGAAGGAAAGTCATAATCACTCAGTGAAAATCAGTCTTGCATAATGTAAATTCTACATTTAGAACATTTATAAAATTCACTCTTCTTTCCCCTCTTCTGGCTTTAGTACAAGGACAGTCTACAGCCCATCACTGGAGTGCCACGTTTATGTGCCAGATGTCAAATGACAAAAAGATTGAACCACAGCTTTGTAAAGGGCTTACAATCACAGATACTGCAACGATTTTTCACCAAACCAGGACAGAAAAGAACAGACAGTTTTGCTTTAAACACGGGCAGATGACCTTCAATACTTTCATTCTTTCTTTCTCAAACTTAAAAAAAGGCCATATATTACTTTGCCAACTCTTCCACAGCCTAAACTTGAGATTTTTCTCACACTTAAAAGTCTTGAGATGTCAAAGTTGCTGGCTTTGCAGTTTCGAGGTAAAAGAGGACTTGAACACAAAGTTGCCATCTGCAGAAATCTGAGCAATCTCTCACATGTATTTTTCATTTCTTTGTGAATGTCTGCCAGAGCCTTATGTTTGACTACAATCCAGAGAATTGACTTTCTCACACACAATGAAGTATCCTCCAGTGTTGGAACTGTGTCATCTGAATTTGACTTCCAAAGCTAATGTGCAATGTGATGTAGTTTTTAAAGTGGGGTTATCATTATACTCGGAATATTTATTGTTTACACCAGGGGTGTAATCTACCAGTTGATCGCAAAGGTAGTGTGGGTAGATTGTAGTGTCGTGGTACTCGACACCGGTCTTGGTCTCGAAATGAGTGCGATCATATTTCATTACGGCTGCTGCCGTCAGCAATAAACTTTTACCGGTGTACGGAACAGCGCGGGGCTTCTCACTGCAGCCTGTGCACTCGTCTGGAACCCACGGACACTAAGCGACACGTCACCACAAGCGCCACCAGCGCACGCAGCTTCTCTGCAACAGCGTGTACCCTTGCGTACCAGCGCGCATCACAGAGCAGGTTAAACTTTTAAAAACATCCTACCTGTCCATCCGACTCACGTCAGCGCGCCTCTCCTTTTCACGCTCTCTCCTCCTGCTCATAGAGCACACAGGCTCCCTCCTCAATGCGCTCTGATTAGTAGAGCAAGGACAAAACGCAAAGCAAAAACTAATCTAATTTTACATTACTGTGTCCGCACAGAGCAGGCCTTCGGCACAGAGCAGGCCTACCGCGACATGTGGTTGAAGTTTGCCTAATAAAAGTGCACAAATGCACGACATGCGTTTGGTGAATGTGTAAGAGTAAGAGTAAGGCAATGACAAAAAATGTACAGAATGAACATGAAGTTATGCAAGGTACATCAACATGCATTGTACATGTAAAGAATTGTCAATATATTTATAAATAAATGATTTGCATTTTTGTTGTAGGTAGATCATGTTGACTTCACTTCATAAGTAGCATGCTGAAAAAGTGTGAGCACCCCTGGTTTACACTGTAACATATTGAGGTCACCATGTTATCTTTTAATGTTTTGAAAATGTTATACTTGGGAAGTCTGTGACTGTGGGGAGTCTGATTCCAGACTCAATCCTGTGTCACTCCCACTTCAGACAACACAATCAACGTGCATCCCGCTAATTGAACTGCTGCACACTGCAACAAACTTTACAAAGTTATAATTTAGCTTTGTATCCTGCTCTTGAATAGCAAGATGAACCTTATACAAAAAGTGTGTACTCGTACTGCTAACCGTATGAAGGGTTTGAATAGTGACAGAGAGAGATTACACCATGCTCAAACATGCATACATGTACAAAACTACTTCAAGTATGTTTTTGATGAGGGGACAGCGTTATAACATGGTAAGAAGCTCCAAAAAGGTGTTGTTGTTTTTTTCATAAAACTCCCTCTTTAATCTCTACTTCATCACACTGTTCTGAATAACTAAAATCTTCCGAACACCATCCCACTCACCTGAACTCTGCTGTGAGCAGGTTGAAGCCGTTGTACGAGTGGCCCTCTGCTGACACCTTTTTAAGTAGGAGTAGCTGTCTCCATTGTTCTCCGTAAGGTAGGTGGACACGAGGAAACCTGCAGACAGAAAGTGTGGAAAATTAAATAAGCAATTAATTAAAAGGTGCACAGTCACCTGCTTGTTTCTATGGATATGTCATTGTTTGTCTCCATGAACATTAAAAGTTTAATGCCATACTGTAAAACATTCCAGACAAATCAATAACATCTCCATGGAGAAAAGCATTTGATGGACCCTCCACCAGAAAACATACACAATGCACCATTCAAATTTATTGTAAGATCAGTTTTGTAATAGCCAACATACCCCGTCCTTGTGCATCTGGGTTTGGACGGCCTTCCATGTAGTTTGTTATAGCGGCAAGTTTGCCCCTCTTGTTGATGCCCAGCCATGATCCTCCTTCTTTTCCATACTCCTGGTCAAGACCTGATCAACAAATCCAATATTAAAGTGTGAGCAAAGTGCATGCTGCTTTGACACGGTTGTACATCAGATGCCCATTCTGAAAAAAACTGTCTCCTTAGTTGAGTTTTAATCTGGTTATTGTTGATTTTACTGTGTTTGTACCCTTTGAAATTTGCCTTCAAAACGTTAAGTGCATTATAAATAAAACTCATTATTATTATTTATTATTGTTATTACTTCGGACTGTCCCAGAGTATCAAGCTGTACAGGTGTTTTAAACTGTGTTTTTTAGGACTATGGGTAGGCAATACGACAGTATAAAATCAATTTGTGATCTGACGCCGTGACTATCTTTGAATGTAGTGAGATTGCTATGCCGTTTGATGCAGTTCACAGGCATATTTATTCTTCCCCACCCACCGTTCCTATTGGTCAACGTCAGTGAGTGACAGGTGCATTTAACCAATCACAGGTCAAGCCCTATAGCTGTACCTTGCAATGTCTATGAATTAAGATAAAATCCAAACTGTACTGCAAGCTCTGAGAAAATTGTACAAGTATGATTTTGGACATTTGGGGATTGAAAAATAGGCCAGTTAACGGTCCAGACTACTGCCTGTAGATCAATAAAGACAGGTCCACTTACACTGACAATGACTGAGAGAGCCAAATGGTCCTATTCCCTGAGGTGGAGAGGTATCCTGAGAGGCCCCTGGGAGCTATACCTTTGCTTCCTCCCGATCATGCTGCATCCCCTACAGAACCCTCCCTCCACGCGCCCACTCGTACAGATAAGACTGTGCCATTTATTGCTGTCACGTCACATAAAAGCACCGATCAATTAAGCACACACTATTGGAGTCTTGACCCCTCTATTACTGAGGAGCGCTGTGAACAACAGGGCTATCAGCCATTTTCCCCTTTGGCAAGAAAAAAGGGATGATTGATTTCCTCGGTGTGGCTCTGATGTGTATTGGACATCAGTCAATTAGATATAGTTTACGGTGCATCGGGATGTACTGTGATGGACTCGTGAAGCCATGAGAGGTGAGGGGGCCGATATTTACTCGATTATTCAAAGCTATTTAGCGCTGAATGAGAGTGGAGCCAAAAAGACTGCTCAGAACCAGGTGCACAGTGTCGATATGACGTTTTCAGTTTTAAAGGGATGATGTTGACAAATTGCAACTTTTTACAGTTAATTGATCACGCTTCATTGAGTAAATAACATTTTGTTTGATTATGAAAAAAATACCAAAATAATTGGCAAAAAAGGCGTGTCAGCAGCTCCTCATGTTGCTAATGCCAATTGTGTTTTGGGGAAATTTAGTGTAAAACTATAACATACATACATACATGTTTATTTATTATTATCGTTATTATTTTGCACTTTGCTTATGAAGAACAACAGTGACCGCCAATACCCCCAGTTCATTATGTACATTTTTTAATCCACAATTTTATGAGCATTCAAGCCATGGAATCAGGATCATACAGGATTATTCAAACATGCACGAATAAAACACTGAGCAATTTAATAAAGAGTGAACATCTTTTCAATATGTATATATAAAAGTCATAAAAGTCAATTATATGTGCTTAGCCCTATCTATTTTCTTCTTTGACATTATAGCCATTCTTACCACTAAGGATCTCATTGTGGGCCCCCCAGAAGTCTGCAGCCTTGGATGGCCTATTGTAGAATTCATCTCTGTTTGCAGCCAAAATTAGCCTAGAAGAAGAAAAGACAATATTGTTAACCAATATTATTAATATTTATTTAGTTTTCACTATATTGCTTACAGGAAGTCAATTTTTAAAAAGCCAGTGCTGTGCTATATGTGTGTGCATCAAATGGTTACAAAATTCTTAACCTATCATACCAACATACAATTTAAAATGCAGCAATAAAAAATAAAAAAAATACTGAAACATTTTCAAGGCTGAACATAACTGTGTAAAATATTTCCTGCTCTAAAAAAGCCAAGAAGTTAGTCCATTTTAGCTTTTAGCCAAAAGCAAAGGACAGAGGGTCAAGGAAGCATGAGTGAAAGTGCATGTAAGAACTAAGATTTTTCAGTCACTATGTTTTACCACTACCTTTATCTTACTAGCTTGCTACAATATAGCCCTGACAGTGGTGTGCTTAGCCATTAACAACTGTGACCAACAGTGTGACCTGCATCAAACGCTGTATGGGCAATTAGTGCCCGCCACACAGTCTCAATCTTTATTGTGGGTCTCTACAGACAGGGGATTTTTCCCCTCTTTCCCCATCTTTGCCCTGGTGCTACTTTCAAATGCATCTTATGATATATCAGCATACAGTATATCAAGCAGAATTTGTTTAACCGGTCTCATACTATGTCCATATCTATACCAGGGCAGAGAAGAAATATAATTAGAAATACAATAGTTGGTGCACACAGTATTAAAAGAAGAACTTAAAACTACTCAAAATAATTTGTATACTTTATAGGGCATGAAATATTATATACTACTTACAATTACTACAAA
>JAVJIX010000071.1:5012500-5032008 GCA_036785185.1 Paratrypauchen microcephalus
GTCTCTAATAGCCCCAAAATGAGGTGAGGTGCTGTTATAGCAATTACCCTGTGGAAATTAATTTGCATCTTGGCGTTGAAATTCCAAAACCTGAGAGATTCACAGATCACATTGAACACTGAGTTGTTTGTTTTGTTGTCATTACTTGATTGAGTGTAGATCATCATTTTGCACAGTGCTTATTCTGATGAGTAAAATTATGCTGTTACAGATGCTTACGCCATTTGCCATGTTGCCATGTTAAGCAGGTGTTAGAGAAGGGAGGAACAAAACTGCAAATCAGAACGATAAAGGTGGACTTGCAGGTGCAGGGAGGAATACGCTGGGGCACCAGATGCTCCAAATTGACGGAACTGATGTAAGCAGTGTGTGCAATAGCCCAGTGGTTCTCAAACTATAGAACCAGTTGTGAGCTCCTCTATCTAATTTTGAGCCCATCTTTCTGTCTCTTTTTTCCACCCTGCTTTATAGTGAAGAGTCAGGGCCAGTTCTTCCACAGTTGTTTATTTATATTTCATGTTTTGCTGAGGTTATGACCCTCTGATTCCTATGTAATATTCTTGATGTGATTTGAGAATTGGGACTATTTTTATCTTGTGGCGCAACTACCTGGCAGAAAAATGAGAAATCCCACATGGGTACGTACAGAAAGGCTTTGTCCAGTGCATTTTGTTCTAGTTTGTAGCTACAAGCACTGGGATGTTGATATAATTTGTGAATAATGTGTGGTTTACTTAATCAATGATGCAGCAGTGCTCCTTGTGTAACAGTGTACCAAAAGCTGACCAAGGACAGTGCATTTTTGTTCTATTTATCATGGGCTACAATATTGTAACATTGAACGGTCCTGTTACAGTTATTCCCCTTTAGGCAATTTGAAGATAGGTGTATATTAACAATTGATTCCTTTAAAAGACTTGACATCTATGACATCTATACACAGGGAAGTAACAGTGAAGTATCACAACAGTTGCAAACACCTGTCTGGACCTTTATCATTTCTACTCCTAACAAAACACTTACCTATAATATTCCATACAAATTTGTGTTTATAATTTTCAATACCCAATATAAAAGAGATGGTTGGCACTCCTAATAGTTTGAAGTGTCTGTGGGCAAGATATTGAACCTTACCTTGCCTTCATTTACTGTTCACTTGTATTACAACATTAGTGGCACATAATTGTGTTTTGTTTTGTTGTTTTTTTTCCAGACAACTCAAGTTTAGAGGTTGAAAGGAAGGTGACTTATCAGTTTGACACAAAACTCAGCTGGGTTTCCTTCTCATTGTTGATTCTTGTGAACTTTCTATGTTGTTATTATACCCTTGTTAATATTAGGCTTTCTAACTAATGCCATTTATTGCAGTGCTCCGTGAGGTCAGTGGATCTCACATGAGTCCTCCTCGTGTCTTAGTCTTGAGTGGTCTGAAATCTCTCCTAAAGTGAAGTTTGGGCAAAGGCAGCTGCCACTTTCTTCATTAAGCACCTGTCTACAGGATGTTTTCTCCACCTCTCCACCTGCATTTTAATTTGCACCAATTAGGAACTTTCTCATCAATCTCCAAACACAGCTCTGAAATTATACTGTTAGTGCCAGTGGGAGAGACATGTCTTGTCTGCTGCTATATGTGTGGTGTAGAAGTGAGGCTTTTTGTTTTTTTGCACTAGAAGTGAAGAGAAGCATTTTGAATTATTTTGTTATTATCTTGCTGCAAACTTAGGATTTAGAACTGTTTGTAAGCACTGAGCACTGTGCTTACACTGTGCTGTGGTGCTCACTGCCTCAGTGGCATTAAAGGATGGGTCAAATGCATAGGTCAAATTTCCCAATTTGACCTTTGCATATGTTTTTAGTAGATGTCCCACATAATATATATTGTGAATAAGAGAAAATGTTTGAATTTGTTTCAGGGCAGTTTTATTATATTTACTGGAACTGTATACATGATTTTTCAGCAAACTTGACTGAGCTCCAAATTATGAGGTAAACATGTTCAAATATATAGCTTTTAGAAAGAATATAGCTTTTAATGATAACAATTCTAATACAGACTTACGTCAACAAGATTATCCATTTGAGTCTCTCATTTCTGTTGCCAGTTTCAATGCTGAAATCCAGTTTGTTCAAACATAAAAGGCCTCTATCTGATCTGAATGGTCACTACCTAAATACCAGCAACTGCAGCCAATCGTGAGTCAGTGCCTGTGCAGCCTCTGCAGTTCAGAGAGTCAATTCTGGAGGTTCTGCGCTTTCACATGAGCCATTGTCTGTGTCTCCTCTGTCTGCAGGTTTACCCACACCTCCGTTTTAAGACAGTAAGAGCACAGGCTACATAGAGTTTCCTCAATAATACAAAATTTCACCTATAATTTATACAGTATAATTTAATATTTCTTCTTTGGCGCTGACTATATTTGCAAACACTGCACCAAGAAACACCCAGAGCATGTTGCGAATAAAAGAGAGGGCAAACGTTCCCAGTGGTAAATATTGTATCGCTATTGCTTTTGTCTGAAGTCTTCCCACTTGAATTGCAAACCAAAGGAAGACACCAAAAGAAAAACGTGGTTGGAAATGATTAGACCGACCTCGCAATACCTTGCAATAGAAGTTGTAACCATTTGCAACAGCGTGGTTCACTGCCAGGACTTTCAAGAATGTAACATTCCCATCATTTGTCCTTGAATAAATTCAACACTAAATAGCCAAAATGCAGCCAAAGCCTCCAACATGACTACCTGCAAGATATCTGTGTAGAAAATAAAATCATTTCATGCTTTAAAGGGACAGTGTGTAAGATTTTTACCTGTTAATTACTGAAATTGAAGATACCAATTCAAAAATTTCAAGCCTTTTCACTTCCATCATGAAATCAAAGTATTCTTTTGGACTTAGATATAGTCACATAAAAGGGGGATCTTCCCCATATAGAGGCAGCCATTTTGAATACAAGAGCCGCAGAAGGACATTTGGGCTCATCCTTCGCCTAGACTCCTGCTAGCAGCTGCTCAGCCGCGCTGCCTGAGGGAGCGGAGGAGCGAAGGAGAGAAGGGGAAGGGGAGGGGGAGAGGGGAGCCTCGTGTAAACAAGCATGCTGCCGGATCACACGTCGTAATGGATCTAACACGTATTTTGGACTAAATTGTTTTACTGGATTTTATTCGCTGGATCCTTATGGACAGATTGAGAGCAAGTTTATGGTGAAATACAGAGTTTGACCTGTGCAGAGCCTTCAAAGGTAAGCTAAGTAACAAACCTCGTTTTGTGCTTTTCTGTATAAAAGCCCCATGTGCTCGGGGAGTGACTGTTGTGCAGGGAAATGAATTGCATAGTCAAAAAGAGGAGACTGTAAGGTTTCATTTGATGTGTAGATTGTCATGAATCATGATCGGGATTGTGTGTTTTCATGTGAAAAGAAAAAAAAAAAGTGAACGGGGGACCGCATTTTATGTATACAGCGGCGCGGTTCATGTGCCGCTGTCGGCGCTACGGCGCGCCCGGGTGACCCTCGAGGTCTGCCATAGCCAAAAGAGGAAGTGGAATAGCACCATCCACCTATGCGCCACGAATCCTACACACTGTACCTTTAAAAATAACCTTGTCTTTACATTCCTTATATTGTTTATTAGGCCAGTTAAATCACACAAGTGCTTGCATGGGTGAGCCGAGGAAATTCAGTTATTCAAATGATTAAAACTAACTCAGGAGCCTTCATGAATGAATGCCTCAGCTTATGGTCATCTACACCAGGAACAATAAAACATTTCATTGTCTATTCAGCTCAGCTCTCTTGGATTATTGTAAATCCAGGTAGCACAGTGAGAGTCAATGTAGTGTTAATTATTATATACCTTTCTCATTATAGTTCCATGGTCAATGTAGCATTTCATTACTGGGTACACAGAGCCACTGTTGAGCAGCCGCCATGTTATAGAAACCGTATTATGTGTTTGCAAAATCAATTAGAGCAGAAGTGATGCGATTCATATTCTTGGGAGCATTAATTGTCAAAGTGCTAATTATGCCTGGACAATTAATGTGATTTTGGACTAAGAAGGTCTAAGGGTGGTCTCGGTACTTGGAACTGAATGCATACTCGATCATCTAAGACTTTTTAATAATTAAGAGATCATTGTAAAAATGTGTATTATTTTTATCTGATTTTTTTGTAGGTTTATGCAGTGCAAGTCTTGTGTTTTGCATTATACTTATTCATATCAAAGTAAAGCCCACAAAAGCCTATAATTATTTGCTTGCCTTTATGTTTGCTGTTCTACTGTCATATAGTTCTCCCTTTCTCAACATACATTGTCCATATGCCAAGACCCATTCAGGAAATTGGATAACTGGTTTACAATGACGGGGCTTACTTATCAGTGGATAATGCCAACCAATCTCCTTACGCCATTGGACATAGTACTGGCTCTGGTCAACCACGTAACTTGAAAGGTGGATCTACAGTAGATGCGCATAATCTTCCATCCATTCCATCCTCCTTATAGACCTGTCACAATAATTACTATATCGACTTATCATTTCATATATGAAAGCTGTTTCAAAATTTTTTGGGTCTGCATTTATCATGTGTACTTTTTTTACCACTTTTGTTTGGAAATCCTTTGTTCTTTGTTGGCTATATGAAGGTTGAATTAATAACATGTTGCATGACATGCAACATGAGTCATTACAGATGCAAAATAAGTAGTTTAAAGATACATTGTGTAGCCTGGGATGTCCCACAATATGATATTAAACAGCTCTACCTTACATTTATTCAATTACAGGTGGTTTTGTAGCTCAAAAATACCTAGAAAAACAGACATTCTGACTGTGAGCACGTTACCTCTCTACAGTTCTGACCTGTAACTTATGTTGTTTTGGTATGCATGAAGATAGAAAGGTTTAATACCATACTGTGAAACATTTCTAGCAAACAATAACATTTCCTTGGAGAAAGGCATTTGACAGACCTTCCATCAGAAAAGTTACACCATGCACCTATAATTCTGCTTTTCATGAATTGCTGTTCCTGATTTTGTAACAATATTGTACATTTTAAATATTTTTGTGGTTTAAATCTACTCTTGGGTTCAGCAGTACATCATATTTCAAAATGTGTTATCATGACAGGCCCAATTGATTATCTGTTTTTTTGGGTTTTTTTTTTCTTCAGTTTTCACCAGAGAAGAGACATTATTTACAAAGAACATCCCAAGCCCACCCCTATATTGCCCTATAGTTCTTGGGAAGTAATATTATTTACAACGGACAACTCAAGCCCATCCCTATATTATGGTAAAATACTGGGACAGATATGGCATGTTTAGTGATATGAAAGAAGCCATGTTTGGCAATGTGGTGGTAAGTTAGTCTTTCATGAATGGTTCCTTGTGGGCTGGACACCTGCAGGTCTGGTCCCTGTGCTTCTGAGGTGATTAACATGCCCTTCGCTTCTCTGTGTCCTGCTCCGTCCCAGGCAGAGACACCCATCGTGGCAGCGCTTCCACCTCATCCATCCTCCACAGGCCATCATTCATGTCTAGGCTCCTCCAGGGCCCGCTCAGAGCTGATCCAAACTACCAAATGCATTTATAAATACGGCTGTGATTGCATTTAGTTGGACATTGGCACAGATTATGAATAGCAATTAGACAGTAATTGACATTTTGTGAAAGTTGACAAAAGCAGATTTTTGGCGCAAGGGTAAACTTGTGAATTTGCTCTTATGAAGCGTTCTTTCAGATCAATCAGTTAAAGGGCCCAAACTAAGGTGATTCTTGGAGATTCTTTCCAGCGATGGTGTGCAATGAAGCAGAGGGTCTAAAGACTGACACTTCACTAAATTACTTCTGGACAGGAAACTTCAACAGCAATTCTGAACGTGCACCGGCTGTAAACAAACATGATTTCTAGCATAACGGCAAGACGGGAGGAGGCGTTTCTACTTTACATTAAACAGTTCTGCATTACATTATTCAATTACAGATGGTTTAATAGCTCAAAAATATTTGTAAAATCCCTCAGTCATCCGGGCAGAATCCATGCCAAAGGACAAAATTAAATTTGTCAACTGGACAAATGTTTTTTTTTTTTTTTAGTTGAATACGTTTTGCAGCTTCTTCAGTTCTAACTCAAGCTCAAAATACATAGAAAAACAGGCATTCTGACTGTGAGCAGGGTTGCCTCTCCACAGATCAGACCTGTAACTTGTAACATGTAGTTTGGTCTCCATGAAGATAGAAAGGTTTAATGCCATACTGTGAGACATTCTAGATGAAGCAATAACGTCTCCATGGTGAAAAGAATTTGAATGACGCAGGATCCTCGTTTAAAATCTGCAGCTTCACTATGTATTTTCCAGCTTGGTGGCTTTAAGCATGTGCCTCTTGATACTGATATGAGCTTGTTAGCACTGAGAGCTTGCGTTGCAGTAATATTATATGACTTAAGTTCCCTCCTCTTAGCACTCCATTAGGGATTTGTCAGCAGCAGGCAGTGTAATAAACCTGGCTTGTATTTTTCAAAAACAGAATGATTTTTTACCCTTGTCAAAATTAGATTACACATAATAAAGCCATTTACAATCCTACCAATATTGCAGGGTTAGTTTGGCTGATAGCAGCTCTCTCCTCAGGCGTCAGTGGCTGTTAGCAAAGAGATGGATATTTTAAAATGCATGCCCAGAGAACCCGACAGTGATTTGTCTTAATTTCCTGCAATGCAGTGCAGTGTGGGGCATTGGAAAATGTAAGGACTTTTTCTAACAAGCTCATTTTCAAATATATTTTTCTTATACTTGTGTGTGATTTGGTGCTTTGTCCTGAAATGTCAGGTCAGGCCAGAGTCAGTGCTCCACTGCTGGCCATATGAGGATGACGCCAGTGTCCAAATTGGTTTTAGATCAGATTTGTAAACCCATTCCTCTGTTGTTGACAACAAGGGACTATTGGTATAGAAAGGACTTACTGCTATCCTAAATGACAAGGCACAAATCCACGCTTGAAAATCTGTGGCTTTAATGTCAAATATGTATTTATAAACAAGAGCTATTAGTCAGTGGCAGGTTCACAAAGATTTTAAAATTGAATCACATTTTTTACATGTTTCATTTTGCAATTGAAACATGTTGATAAAGAAATTTTCTTTATTAACATTGTTAGGAGTGAATGTTGGATTTTAAAAGAGTCGTCTTTATTTGAATGCATTTGAATTGTTTAATTACATTGTTTTGATGGTCCACTTGTCATTTTGCCTACAGCTCTTGGCACTGTTCTAAACCAAAACACAAAAAACTCATGATTAGATCCAACTAACTTGAAGCCTACTTGTTTCTGTTGTAAATCTTGAGTAACAGACTTCTGTTTGCCCCCAGTCACCTCATCCCACCCCCTCTGTTCCCAGACAGATTAACTCCACCTCCTTTGCTTTGGCCTTGATTATGTCCTGGGATCAGAGCTGCTTAATTATAATCACTGGGACCATCCAGGCCAGTGTAAACATGGAAACATGACATGCAGCAGCCACTAAAGGTGTATATTTTTAATCACAGTATTTTTAATGCGTACAAAGTCTGCTGTCTCCCACAAACCTTCACAAAAACAAAATGCTTAAAATATAACAAAAAATGTTTAGCAATTTGGTACACAATTAACTATATTTTTTCTTTATTTTTATTTTTGCATTAAAGAAAATGCAATCTTATTACTCCAAAATCTGTCCTTTTCTATAAAGTGCTTTCACTGAAGCTTGAACATGAGAAATGGAGTTGCCATATAATTAAATTGTTCTAAAATAAGTCATTAAAACAGAGGCTTGTTTTTCTTGGTAATTGCTTCACAAAAGGTGCACCACAGGGGCCTGCAGGTTTGGCTGTGTACCAGAGACAAAATCCAGTAAATTACCTGATTGGAAAGGCTGCAGTAACAAAAAGCCCTCAACAAAATACCCAATTTTGTGAAGAAAAAAACCCCCAAAACTCAACATTGTAACAATGTTAGACCTCTGCATAGTTGTTCTGAAATACAATGACTTCTTCACTCTAGCTGTGCATTTTTCAGTCTCAAATGTAAATGCCCTCAGATGGGTTTAAAATGCGCAACCTGACTGTGATCCCTTAATTTAAAACATAAATCACAAAACAATCTGAATGCTTGTCAGAAAATGCTGCATTAGACTTTGTATCGGCCCTACACTGTAACAGTTGGCAAAGTCTCACACATTTGAGCATGCTAGGTGGGAGTACCATGGTGCTAATGCTGCCCTGGAACACTGGCTTTGTCCCTGTGTTCATCTGAGCCATTGTGACCTATGGCAGGATAGGCTTATGCTTATCCCAGACTCACGCACTTTCTAAAAATACTACTTACAACTGCCATGGTGTGTACATTCATGTATTTTACTGTTGTTGTTGTTGAAGTGCCTATGTCAGGTTAGACTGCTCATTTCACTAAAACATACTTAAGATCATTGTATTTAAGATTTGTGCAAAAACCTGGTTGAAATCGTGACATAACACTAGGGAATGCTATATCTATTACTTAGCAAAGCTCCTCTAATGTACACAGAAATAATTATCTGACAAATACACATACAAGAAAACACCTTTATTTTGTTGAAAACATGTTTATAGTATCAGAAAAAAATGTTTCTCACATTTAAATTGTGTATAATTCTCCATAGTGTGACTTTGTCAGTATGTTTGAACTCTGAATGTGAGAATGGTTGTTTTTGTGCAGGTTGTAGACTACGTGTGGCCTATGTGCTCCATGATAACTGCAATCCTGTATCTGAAAACAGTTCAACTTTTCACTGAAGGTAATGGGGCTTGATGTTCATAAATCATAAAACACATTATGGTACCCAAATATCTTGGCTTGTTCCTCTAGCCAGTGCCAACACAACATTGATATGGAATGCAGTCTTGTGAGCCATATGGCTGTGTCAAATCTGTCAGCAGATCTCTGGCGACCCCTCCTCGCTTCACTTCTTTACCAGAGCCAATTACGGCCTCATTGGACACCCATCCTGTTTCCACATTGTCCTATTTTTTCCTGACGGATACAAGTTCTTCACTGAGTCATTTTCATCCTCGTACATTGTTATTTAGTTGATGGACCAGAAAGGGGGATATAACTTCTGGCCAGTAATGGCTCAAATGTATATGGCCCAGGTGTTTCTGTAACAATGCATGTGAACTAGACATGTCAGCTGTACTCGAGTTGAGGGGGGATGGAGGGGTTGGCATCCCCCCTGGCGGAAAAAATAGTCAAAATCACCCCTCTTCTAAAACGGTCATCCCTTCTTCTATCCCTTGTGGCATTTTATCAATCAGGCATGAAAATCCCTTACCTTTTGGCAAAATTCGCCGTTTGAAGTCAAAATAGCCAGTGCCAAGAGCCAATCATAGGCCGAACTGCGCTCCAGGTTCCAATCATGTTGCAGCACCACCGATCGCACTCCCGCCAATCATGACGATTAGCGCTGTTGTGTTTGCGCCTGTTCGCTGATCAACTGTGAGCAAGCCGCGTGATATGTACGCGGCATTTCCAGAGAAGAAGAATCCTTCACTTGCTACGTTAATGCTACGTAAGAAGAAACTCTCGCCTGGCACACAGGATATGTTCGGAATATGTCCGTTTCTCCGGAGCTCCGGATTATTAAAGACCATGGATATACCCGATGCGCGCATATACGTGGATAAGCGAACTATTGAGAGTGACCGCGTTCTTATGGGGTGAGTCATATCATCAGATTATTTCTGCATCAGAGGGACAGATTAGCTGACAGCAGGGGCCTTATGTCAGCGTGTGTGTACAGGACTAAATCGGGTCTAAACCAGGACTAAACCGGGTCTAAACTGAGTCTAAACCAGGACTAAACCAGGACTAAACCAGGACAAAAACGGGTCTAAACTAGGGCTGGGCGATATGGAGCATTATCTCGATATGTTTTTGCTATATCTCGATATACGATATATATCTCGATATCTATGGTTAAGCAAGTTTTTTTTTTATTGAAGTGCAAACAGGCAGCCAAGTGCCTAAAGGTAGACGGGTACTAGTAACAAAGTGCTTGTGCACCATTTTTAACATTACCAAAACCAAGGAAGTAGTATATTGCCTTATTTTAATTGTAAACATAAAACCTGAGGGTAGACAGTTCTTATGAAGTAGCCAAGTGAAAAAGCACATATTAAATCAATTGTTTTTAAATATAGATTAATAGAGCCTCAATCCATGAATTCTCGTGTTTTGTGACTGTAGTACATTTTATATTTGTGTGTGTATTTGCTTTAACTTAGTACATTATTCTGCATCATTTTTTTTAAATACTATATTAATTTATTGCAACCATTAAAACGCAAGTGTGCTTTAGAATCAACGCCACATACCAGACCCACCCAAATATTTCACTCACTGGCAACACCCACGCACACACATAGAGAGAGATAAAAACTGGCCAAATGCAGCCTTGCTCTGTACCGCACTGACAAGAAAGTGGCGAGTAGGTAGACTGTATCTAAGTCAAGCGTTTTTAGCATTCGTATGAAGCCCGGTCGCCCGCTATGGGCGTCATGTCTTTTGCGATATGAAAGGCAATGGACTCCGTAATGTTGACCCACCTTGCACTTGTTTTTCCATATGGTAGACACCGGGGTAAAGATGTATGGAGCGTTGTTTGCTGTGTCTTAGAAGAAGTGGTGGTGGGTTTACCCTGATGACCTAATTAACAGTTTCTTGCATTCTCTGCAAAATGCCTCTTTCTGCTCCTCATCGGACGTTTTTAAATCGAAATACACATATAATGGAAACCATTGTTCTCGCAATGGTCTCTCGTACTTCTGTAAAGTGGCAGCCGTAATGGATAAGTTATCAACAAATATGGTCATGTACGGGGAGAAAGGGAGGGGAGGGAGAGAGCTCACAGACTGCAGTGAGCCTGCGCAGAAGGCAGGCGGACAGCTCCACAACACAGTTAAGGAAAATAAATGACGAGAATCTTGTTAAGCTCTCCGAGTTTTCCAATAATGCCAAAATCTTTCTCATTCACGCCAAACATCTGAGATAAGCAGAGCTCTGAGTCCAGCCAGCCCAACCTAATCTAAACCGAGGTTTTAACCGGGACTAAACTGGGACTAAACCGGGATTCTAAACCGGGGACTAAACTGGGACTAAACCAGGACTAAACCAGGTCTAAACACGGGTCTAAGCCAGGACCAAGCAGTTCAAATAGACAAACCAGGTCTATCAGGACTGAATAAGGTCTGAAACCAGGTCCTAAAACCAGGACAAACCAGGACTGGAGTGTGTGCGTGTGTGTGTGTGTGGTATTGTAATAACATATATCCTGTGTCATCCATTGGGTAATAGATAGATTACCATGAGGCTGGTTATGCGTAGCCTGCATTCTTCAAGCCTCATTCTCAATTCTGACCATACCTGAAGCACACAGTATTGTCAGTGATGGGAGAAGCATAAACATGTCAGGCAAGTGAGTTGCTTTCTGTTAAAACAAGGAGAAATCTGCTACAAGCATGAAGATGATATATATCCTGAAAAATCAGTCGTCAAAAATCATTCTCCCGTGTGTCTATCTGTCTGTGTGTAGGCAAGATAAACTTAATGTAATCTCAAATCTTACAACAAAATTTCTAAGTATTGTAGCTTTCCTGGAGGAGATTTATTTTCTCACAGATAAATAGTATTGTCTTGTGGAAGACCATGCAACCAAAAGGTAATATGAATCGGCTGGATTCCAATTCTATCTCTAACAAATCTAAGTATAAATGGACAGAATGCGAGTACATCTAGAAATCCATGCTACAGGAAGGGACCCCCCCTCTATAAATATGTCACCGTAAAGATTTCACCATCCCTGGTTTCAGAACATAATCCTTCTCTGTGTGGTAAACTGTTCAATACCACACATTTCAGACACTAATAAATACTATGACCATTAAAACGAAACAAACATTTATACTGAACTGTTTTGAATTATTAGCTCTGAATGATAAAAATGCCTTAAATATATGTAATATATAAGTCACTATACTACAGGCATATAGTATAATTAGTTTTATATTTTTTGTTCCTGATTTTGTGAGGGCAAAAATTTGCTATAATCTCCTCTGTTATAAGGAAATCTCTGATGGTCTTAAACAGACCTTGTGTCTATGTGGTGATTTTATAGAATCTGCTATTATTATTAATGTGGATTTTGAAATGTTAGCATTGTGAACTCGGTTTACATCTGTAGGTTATTTATGAGATATAGCATCAATAACGGCATTGAACATGCCCCTTTTGATAAAATGATAAAGTTTTAATGTATTTATTTACTTATTTAATAATGTTGCACCTGAAAAAGAAGAAAAAGTTTAATTCAGCAAGGCCGTTATACAGAAGTATTTGTACTAAAAAACAAGGTCATCACTGTAGCCTTAATCCAAATAAACTGCCCTAAGTAACTTCCTTAATAGAAAAATGAATGCAACAACTTTTTAGATAAAAATAAATGGCTCTTCCTCTACTCCTGGAGTGAACACATGTCCTAGAAGGGGCTTTTTGCTTCTCTGTTTTTGTGGCCCATCATCAGAGAATAACGGTGACAACTCGTTTGTGTGGAGGTCATGTGATGGGGACTTCATGAGGGATCCGTCAAACGTGCACAGGAAAATCTTTTTGAGTGAGCTGGCCTTTTCGCTGGCAAGCGCAGATAAAGAGACAGTGTCAGAGCGCTGTGGAGGTGCCGGACACAGGCCATGGTAACTCTCATCAATGCAGCGCCTGTGTGTGGAAGGGTTTGATGTGCCTCTGCTGGTGAGTGCTGAAGAGGGAACACCATGAGCTGAGCCCAGCTGGGACGCACAGAGCCGGGGGCACACACGTGCCGGGGCACGCAATCGTCTCTTTATTTTTCCCCCTATGATGGCAGATGGCAGAGCTGGAACTATGATAGCTGGGGTTAGGGGTGGGCGATATAGCCCTAAAATTTATATCACGGTATAATTTGAACCATAGACGGTAGACGGTATATATCACGGTATACTTTGGTATGTAACAGTATTAACTGTTAACAGTATTAACAGCTTCTTAATGGTCACCAGAGCACATGGAAAAGCATTCAAGCAGGAAGCTGTTTTTTAAACTATTAAATAACATAAACGTCAAGAATATTACTACAAGAATATGTATTGTGCAAAACTGTAATTGTAAAAAACATAAAACAAGTAACTTCACTTTCAAGCAGTATAAAATTTGAACAAGGCAATGTAAATCGAAAATGAAACTGCTTTAACATTGGCGCCGGTTTCAGTGCTGATGCATACCTGCAACTCTTCATCAAGTTCCCATGACTCGAGCACTTCCCTGAGTCCCTGGGCAATCATCTCCCCGGTATGGTCGTCAGGGAAATACGATGTTTGCAGTACACATGTACTGTTGAAATGGGCCGTACACATGCATTTGCCGCACAACTTCCAGTCGTCGTCAATAAAGTGGATTGTCAGGCTGATATACGGGTCCATAGTGCGACTCGACCACAAGTCCGTGGTGGTTGCATAGTGTTTTATGTCGCAAAGCTCTTTTCCCACTTGATTGCGGACCTCGTCATGCAGTCTGGGCACTTCCACCTGGCTAAAATATCTGCGGTTTGGTACCACGTACCGTTGATCCAGTGTCTTCACCATGCCTAAAAAGCCGCTTCTCTCTACGGTTTGGAAAGGCACCGTGTCGTTACACAAGAATATTGCGATGGACTTCGTTATGTCTGGCATACCTATACCACCGCCCACCCCTACATGATGTATCGTGATAGTATCGCATCGTGGCATATGAATCGTGATTCAAATTGAATCGTGACTTCTTTGCCAAAACCCACCCCTAATTCATACATGTTTCTATATATAAAATCACAGGTCAAACAAATATATTTCTACAATGTACAATATATGATGATTACAACCAAAAGACAGATAAGTCCAAGCCAAATCTAGAACCTGAAGTGTCAGAGATAGAAAAATAACTCTTAATGTACTTGTCTCAAGTATGGGTTTGTATTTGAAATAAAAGATCATGTACCTGCAGAGGAGCTGCCAGATAAGGCTTTCCTCTTGGAGAGCGGCCGAGTCTGAACTGGGACCAGGGTAACCCCATCTTCTCACACACAAACCTCCTCAGCAGTAACCTGCCCGCCTGACCAGCACACAGGACAGCATCATCAGGACCAGAACATAGAACAGAATCATCAGGACCAGCACACAAGACAGCATCATCAGGACCAGAACACAGGACAGCAACATCAGGACAGCTACAGCCATACTGGAACTTTAGATGAGAACACATGCTTACCATCGCTGATTTTGCATCTTTGGTGAAGACAAATTGCCCGATCCTCTCCTTCTCTTCGGGCTGGATGCATCGAGCGGCAAACAGCCACTCACATCTGGTTGGTGTCCACGACCCACAACGAAAAGCCCACCGAACAGAGCCCATGTCCTCACTGTCTCCTGTCATGCTGCAGCCGAACTCCACAACTCATCTCTCAAGAGTTCGCTTGCATGTACAAATCATCATACTTTACGCTGACAGCTAACCCCAAGCCTCGCCAACGCACTTAAAAGCATGTCTGAACAGTCACAGTTGTGTTCGTTTATACGACTTGTGACATTTTGTTGGTAATTTAAGTTGAACACGACGAGCGCACACACCCGGAAGTGCCCGACAAAACGTGATGTCGTCACACGTGGGCGCGGTGGAGGATTGACCAATGGGAGTGACTCTAGTAGTGCGACACTCGCGATGCCTTCACATGCTGAGAAAAAAGTAGTAGTAACACAAACGCCCTGTACAACAATAGCAGACATGTTAAAAGACAAAGCAGGGAAGAGAGGACACTAAAAACCCCTAAAGATTTTCACTTTTTATTAACTCAATATTTGTAATCTACTATGATTTATTTAATATTTATTTATTGTATTGTTCCACGAAAATATTTGATGAAAATCCTACCAAGCAAATATCACGTAGTCTCTCATAAGGCGGCATTAAAATTGCCTTGCTACTACGATGTTTTGATTGCGGTAAACCTACGATGAGTAAGGTGAGAAATTTTACCAATATGGTCACGTTTTTCACTTTCCATTTAATTATTCTCTATAAAGACGAGCACAATGCTTACCCGAATATTCCAGCTAACGGTAAATATGTAAATATTTTGTATAAATGGTCGATTTCTTGTGAAAAACACGATATACACGAAGGAGAATAGCATCTTAATTTTGGTGCTGGCTATAACACTATTACATCCTGTTATCATTTTAATACACTGCTTTAATCCTTTGTCCTCGAACACAAAGATACCAGTGATCATCTTTCAGTCATTGTGCATAAAATAATCATATTTCAGTTGAATGGTATTGTGTGCCACTTCAAATAATGAAAGTTAATGTTTATGTTTGTTTCTTTTCCTATAGATTCTGCCTTTCCACCTGTGCCGGGTAGCCCATTGTCCTTGATTGTCTGCTGGGATCTGTTTTTGTTCCACAACACATTGCTACACAAAAGCAGCTCTTTTATTAGATCTATATGGGCTTTTTACTGTGAGCGATTTTACCTGAAATACCACCAGTGACCTGTGAGCGCGCTTTCCTCCCACCTGATTCTGGTATTTGGTTCTGGGTCTTTGTTGCCAAGCTGGATTTCCTGCAAGTGAAGCATCTTAAAAGGAAGAGGAAAAGTAACTACAGTGTGAGAGAGACACAAACTCTCATCCGAGAAATCCACAAGAGGAGTAATGTCCTGTTCTCCAGACAGCAGGTAGGTGGTTACATCCTTGTGTAAAATGGACTCATGTACTCAATAAAGAGATGTAATGTCTCCTTGTATCTTTGTGTCCCAAAAGAATACAGCCATCAATGAGCTGAAGAGACAAGCATGGGAGGAAGTGGCCCGAGGTGTCAACTCACTTGGTGAAGGAGAGTTACGTACTGCAGCTGAAGTGAGTGGATTATACATGTGTAATTACACTGCTGATTCCCATTGGTCACATTCATCACATACAAAGGTTATTCCTCTAAAGTCAGCTTCTAACATCGATTGCTCAGAAGTTAGTAAATTAATTCTTTCACAGATTCTTTTCCCTATAGTACTTTTCTGGTGGGGTTCTGCCATCTGCTTGTCTCCATGGGGGTCTTATTTATGTTCCACAGTATGGTATTAATTTGATCTATCCAGCATTGATTCAGTTACAATGTTTTATAGCTTAATACCTTGAAAGAACATGCATTCTTACTGTGAGTGAGGTCGCCTCTCCATAGATCTGAACTGTACTTTGGCCTAGTAGTGTCACCTCCATGTAAATGGATAAGTTTAATGTTACAAGTACCAGCAGTAGTGCCAGCTTGTATAGTACTTTTTCTGCACTTATTTATTTATTTATTATTATTATTTTGCACTCATTTTTTGCACTGTTTTTTTCCTATATTTTGTTTAAATATCCTGCTGTGTTGTATATATCCTACTTAAATGTCTGCACTGAAGTAAGATGCATTCAATCTCATGGTGAGTAGGTATGATATAAATTGTACATGTGAATAGTGACAATAAAAGGCATTCATTCATTCATTCATTCATTCATTCACAATGTGGAATATCCCAGGAAAATAAGATAAGATAAGATAAGATAATCCTTTATTTGTCCCACAATGGGGAAATTGCAGTGTCACAACGCAAGTTTCAGAAACAGTAGGAAAAGATGAGCATGCGTCAAAATTAAGATAAATAATAATAATAAGTATGTACAATCAACTAAAAAAACACAACACTGTAAGGTTAAAAGGCACAGGAATGCTGCACAATAAATGTCTTGGATTCTTTCTAAGCAATAAGCAATTTCTAAAGCAATAATATTTCCATGAAGAAAAGCAAATGATCAAATTCTCCACAGAAATTTCATCGTGTTGAACTTTCTATATTTTCCAATTATTATTATTTTTTTATTCAACTTTTTTTTTTTTCTTTTTTGATTCTCAGGTAAAGCGACGTTATCTGGACTGGCGATCCCTGATGAAGCGGAAGCAGCTCCAGGCCGAGCTGTCCCTCTCCTCCTCCTCTTCTTCCTCGCTCGCACTGAAGTCTGAGTATGAGCCGTCTTCTCCAGAGGCCGGGTCCCTCACCTCGTCCTGGGACCAGCTGTTGGACCTCTCAGCTCTGCCTAAAGACACCCACTGCGACTGGCCTGAGCTCACGCTGGGTGACCAAGGCAGCCAGTCGATGATGCCACCTTTGGGTGTCAAGATGGAAGAGGATGTGTGTGAATACAGGGTAACTAAGTACTGCTTTATACAGCTAGTTTATGATAAATGAGGGCAAACTATGATAAACTGTTTTTGATTTGATCCATTCACTCTGCTCTTTCACTTATTACAAGACAAATAGGCTTTATTGATGCAAGAGGCTAATGTGATAATCACTCTAATTAGTGCGTGAAGGGCCAGTGATGTTAGATACATAATACTGATTATGCCAGCGCATTATGGAGATCAAGTGCCATTTGAATTCAGTCTTTTGATTAGGCGCATAGAAGTTGGTGCTATTTTGTTTTAATTCACTGAAAATAATGAAGTATCTAGCTGATTTAAGGAATAAGATTACCCAGTGTATTTCAAGATGAGTGTTTTCTTTAAAGAAAACCACCTGCACTATTTCATTTCAAGTCATGTTTATGCTAAACAACTGAATAAATATATTGATCTAGGATGAATCTAAATTAAAGCAAGTAGACTAAAAGACAGCTTCAAAATGTCCTCTTTCACATTTTCACACATTCAGCACTGATGTACAAGACCACTGCAAAATTATTCAGTTTTTCTGATTTTACTACTTATAGGTATGTGTTTGGGCAAAAGGAACATTTTTGTTTGGGTCTATAAACTACTGACAACATTTCCCCCAAATTCCAAATAAAAATATTATCGTTTAGAGCATTTATGTGCAGAAAATGACAAATGGTCAAAATAACAAAAAAGATACATGTTTTCAGACCTCAAACAATGCAAAGAAACAAGATCAAATTCATTTTAAAACAACATAATACTAATGTACACTTAAGAAGAGTTCAGAAATAAATATTTGGTGCAATAACCCTTATTTTTAATCACAGCTTTCATGCGTCTTGGCATGCTCTGCCAAGACGAAGAACTGAAGTAGCTCAGCTTTGTGTTTGTGTTGGAATTCAACAGATGCTGGAATGGAATGGCTGTAATACATGTAGAGATGCTGATTTCAGAAAAAAATGCAGTGGTCTCTTATTTTTTTCCAGAGCTGTAGTACGCTTTATCTGTCAAACCTGTCATTTCTATATGAACCAGTAGATGGAGTACTGAACCATTGCACCACTTAAACGGTACATTGCAAAAGGAAGCTTGAAAAACATATTACTGCTGTTTTCAGAAAATATATGCAGATGTGACTTAATAAAAATGTATAGAAGCAAATTATTGTAAACCGTCAAATATTCCATAGGCTTTCACCTGATTACCACACATTTCACTTATTTAGGGATTCATTTGAAAATTTCAGACCAGTAACAACTCAGTGTCTACAAACCCTTAACAAACGCTTTATATTTGTGCCTCCAGCTGGACTGCGATGGAGAAGTGGGAGATGGAGAGATAGACGATGACGACATCCCCTCCCTCCTCAGTGACATTGAGTCGCGTGGAGATGGTCATGCTCCTGAGATCTACTCTAACAGTAACCAGGGCATCCTCAGCTCATCCAAGGGCCCAACCTCCACCACCCCCACCACTCGAGATGTCACCCTCAACAGCCTGCTGGGGTACTCTTTGCCTGGGACCACCTTGAGCGACAGCATGGGGCCCGGTGGGATCCTGTTAGCTGTGGAGAAGCAGAGGTTGGAGGTGGAAAAACAGCGTCTGGCTGTTGAATCGGAGAGGCTGGTGGTGGAGAAGGAGCGGTTAGCTGTGGAGAAAGAACGTCTCCGTCAACATGAAATAGAACACCAACGTCTGCAGCTGGAGAAAGAGAGGCTACAGGTGGAGAGGGAGAGACTCAGGCTCATGCTCATCAACCAATCAGAGCACGTCGACTCGTCCTTCAATCTGCCGCCACAACAGGGCCCGCCCCGTCCTCCACATCCTCCAATCCAGATGGGTCAATTGGGGATGGGGAGGGGGAAAAGAGCAAAGGCTGGCTGTCATTGGTGGATCTGGAGGCAGAGAGGATGCGGTTAGATCAGGAGCGGCTCCAGCTGGAGAAGGAGAGACTGCAGTTCTTTAAGTTTGAGTCGGGCCGACTGCAGATCGAGAGAGAGCGCCTCCATGTGGAGAAGGAGAGAATGCAGCTGCATATGGACCACCAGCCACTAACATAAGAGCTGAATACATTTTTTCAGTATTTCAATGATGCACAAGATAGAAATTGCATCATATGCAAACAAAGGCTGGAGATCATTCATCCATGGTGTATTTGATTTAATGAAAGACA
>JAVJIX010000292.1:0-35000 GCA_036785185.1 Paratrypauchen microcephalus
GCTCTGTGCACTTTCTTTGCTGCCAAATAGGTGTGTTTTTGTCATTCCTTCTCCAAAAACAAAAACTTCCTGAAACGTAATGTTTTTATCCTATGTTTGATTTTTTGTAATCAGATTATCACCAGATTATATTCTACCTGAAATCCTGTACTGATCCCCTGTAGACACTGGACTTAATGTAATATAGTTATTATTACTGACAATGATAATAATACTGGCTGTTTGTTCTTGTTTTATAAAAGTGTTGTGAAAATTGTAAGAAAGTATTTAAAAAAAAAAAGGTTGGTTCTCTCTTTTTTTTTATTATTTGCTTTGGTTTTGTTATGATAATATATTATTATGTATCTATTGTACATATGAAGCACACCTATTTTGCAAGCCAAGGATTCACTTTGTACTGTTGTTATATATAAAATATAAACTTTGCTGGTTAAAAATTGCATTGAAGCTGGAATCTGATTTTGTGTGTTTGTTTTTTAAGAGAAGATATAACACCAAATCGACTGTTTGGAGGTTTCTACCATGTTATAATGTTCTTTCATCAAAAACATGTCTGAAGAGTCCTCTTTCAGTTAGCTGTAAGATTCAGTCCAATGCTCTGCCCATAAGGCTACGTCACCCATGCTCCCACACAACATTTGTCCATAAATATACAAAAGCGCTTACAAAACTGTATGCAACAACTTCACAAACCTGGTGCGATGTGCAGTACAGCTTCATTAGCAGGATGCACACTGATTGTGTTGTGGTAGCGGTCTGAAGGGGGAATGACTTAGTGGGGAGAGCAAAGCAGATTATGGTTAAGGTTAGGGTTAACCCTGCGTCAAAAACGATATTGAAATTATAAAACATGTTAGTACATTGTTTGCAGGGAATACAGGGAATATAGGCTAGCATTTTCATGAACAATAAAAGATAACATGGGGATCTAAGTATGTTTTGTGTTAGCAGTTAAGACCCCATAGAAATAAAATACTTCATCACTGTGCTTCCGCAGTTACATCTTGAATAGAGCAAATTAGCATAGCCACAAATTATTGTTCAACAGCGGCTGACCCCTGTTTGGAAATTATAGTTATGTTTTTATGCTAAATGCGTATAATTGTATGATCAGACAATGAACACAATTGGCCAATATGTTTTATTATGCAAAACTATGAATAATGCTTGTGCATATTGGCTTAAATTTCAAAATTGGTGATTGCATGTTGTTTGATACAGTGCAGCTGTGGTGTTCAGCTGCTCTGATTCAAGAACATAAGATACACTGTATTGTCCCCCTTAAAAAAATGTGTTGTCTGCATTATATGATATAGGACTACCAGGACTCATTTAGCTGGAGAATTTGACCTACTGTGCGTTTTTTGAGTTTCTGCACTATGCATCTTTTCTAGTGGAAGGTCTGCTACTTGCTTGTCTCCATAGAGATGTTATTGCTTTGCCTGAAAGATTCTACAGTATGGCATTAATACTGACTGATCTATATTATACATATACTATTTATATATATTTATATTTAATTTATTATGACTATTTTATGTTTTATGTTCCAAAATTTGAAAAACATTCATACTCTGTGGAAGTGCGCTTGCCTCCCCATGGATCGGATTTGTAACATGGCATGATGGTGGTGTCTCCTTGTCTCCATGAAAGTACAATGATTTAATGCCTTACTGTGAAATATAAGCATTAACATGGAGGTAAGCGGGCATTGGACTCTCCACCTGAAAAGCTCCATAATTCATCCACAAAAGGCACACTGCAATTTTTAAATCATTAGAAAACAATCTCTTAATGGCTTTTCCTTTCATGTAATAAACATTATAATGAATATAATAAAAGTATTAAAGCAGTTATATATAAACTATTAAAATACTAAAAATCAAATAGCATATTTCAGACCCACCGCTGATAATCCCTATGGACAATATAGACTCCATACTGTTATTTATAAAGGCATCCTTCACTGAATTTTGCTTTCATTCAAGTTTTTTTGTTTTTTTCAGATCCCAGTGATTCCCAGTTTCTTCTCCTGTCTTTATTCCAGCATCTGCAGACAGAGCAGGTGCCATTGTGGAAGTGAGGGCCAGAGAAGACAAATACAATTAACACATAAAATAGTCTTTTCTAATTAGGTTTGATAAAAGTTGCTATAGCTTCTTTTAGGATTAAGACACAATGTGACTTTTGGCTACTAGGGTGAATTCTAATAAAAAGTGGTAGCTTGTCCACTTTTGGTACTAGTCCTAAACATCATTTAAAAACATGCAGCTTACAGGCACCCAAGAGAATCAGCTAATAAACCATTTAGCTACAGCAGGGAAAATCAACATTTAAAGTAGGTTTTCCTAATGAACAATATATATTTTATCATTAATGTCAACTATTACTTATAATAGCATAGTTAAAATGTACCCACAACCACATAATGCAGTCTAAAAATGAACTGATGCTTGTGACATCACTTGTAAACTGGAAGTGGGTTACTGTCTTATATTATGCAAAATTGACTCTTATGTTAAGAAAAAAGGATGGGTCAAATGCAGAAGTCAAATTTCTCCCATGTGTCACTGTGTGTCATTGTGTTTGAGACCAATAAAAGGCTTAATAAAGGCTTATATATGTTATGCCATTTTATTACCTGTTTTGCTTCATTCACACATGTTTGAGTAATTCTGCATTATTGGTCTAATTATGACTCCAAAAGCTCAAAACGCTCTATTCAGGGAAGTGGTAGTTTTCAAGCTGCCTTTTTTTTTTTGGTGAAGTTATGGCTGAAGTTATCCAAATCCTTGTAGTGAAGGTGTATGGCGTTTAACAACACAGTGTAGCACTTTACCACATGATCGTCACAAGGGATGTTTTCCGTTTGAGAGAAGAGATAAGCCTTAATATGCAGGATTTGTGTGTTAAACATGTGTGACTGAAACAAAAACACAACTCCAGGTATGTTTTAAATAAGGAAACAACATTATAACATAGATCAAAAAATATAAACATAATATGGGCCCTTTAAGCAATGATCACATAATTATATGGATTTTTTTTACTTTCTCCAGAGAATTGTCAGTGAGACCACAAACGTTCATTTTCCTGAGTGTGTGTGGGTGGATTGAATCTGTGCCTCACTCCAGGACCTCTGTGTGCTCCCGCGATGCTCTGGAGAGGCTCTGATCCACACTGTGCTCATCTCCCGGGGAACAGCTAAAGCGTTTACTGAGGAGTTTACTGTATGATGACGTCCCATTCACTGAGGATTCTCTGAGGTGTTGTGTGTGTCATTAGAAGTACACAGCTCCAGGCCTCGTCTATGAACGGTCTGTGGTCTATGGACGGTCTGTGTGCTTCTGTCATTAACCTGCAGCATAGACTGACTCCAAAATGATAAATGAACCCATGTTTTGTAACTGGGCAAAAGTCAGACTGTTTTTAATAGTGCTTATATAGTGAGCTCTGTGATACCAATCTGGAATGGCACCTGTTTAAATGTTCGGAAAGAAAGGAGTGATAGCAGATTTTTAGCCAATATTGACATGCTTTGAGAATTTAAAAAAATAGATTTTAGGTAAATGAATGTGTAGCATTATATATATGTACTATACACTTTTTAATGTGGACTCAAACAGATTAACCTGGAGCTGTGCAAGATTCTTTTGAGTTTCTACAGACAATCCATGTATGGCATGGACAGGAAAGGCTACTGGCTAAACTAGAGCTGAAACTTTGTCTGGATGCAGATTATATTAACTTTAGTGTTCATCTTGGCTTGGAACAGATGTTTTGCTTTGTAAGGTTGTTTTTGTTTTTTGTTTTTTATCCAAATGACTTTAGTTACTGTACTTTGCCATTGTGGCTCAAAATCTCCATTGAGAACAATAATGTGAGGTGCAGGCCCTTTAAATTTCCGCTATAGATGATAACGTTTCCAGATATAAATGGAGATTGTCACTCCCACATCAGAGCGCTATCACATTACTGCTGTACAGTACATTTCATTAATGAAACTACTGCCGCATCACGCATCAGGTCTGTGAAGTTGTCTTGTAGAGTATCAAGTTTTTGTATATTTATGGAGAATTATGGTAGCATGGGTGACCTAGGCTTGTGGGCTGAGCTTTGGACAGCATTGTACTGCCAATGGTTCAAATAGGGCTCGGGTAGAGAGATTACTAAAACATGGTTAATAAATGAAACCTCTTTAGGCATGTTGTTGATGAGGGAATAATGACTAATAATCAGTACTCGAGGTTGAGGGGGGATGGGGGGGGGTGGCATCCCCCTGTGGGGAAAAAATTGTCAAAATCATCCCTCTTCTAAAACGGGCATCCCTTCTTCCATCCCTTATGGCATTTTATCAATCAGGCATGAAAATCCCTAAACTTTTGGCGGAATTTCGCCGTCTTTAAGTCAAAGTAGCCAGTGCAAAGAGCCAATCATAGGCCGCAACTGCGCTCCAGCTTCCAATCATGTTGCAGCATAATTACGCACCGATCACGCTCCCGCCAATCATGACGATTGCCGCTGTTGTGTTGGCACCTGTTCACCCATCAGCTGTAGAGCGAGCCGCGTTATATTTACGCGGCATTTCCAAGAGAAGAAGAATCCTTAACTTCCTACGTTAATGCTACGTAAGAAGGAACTCTCGCCTCGGGATAGTTATAAGTTCGGGATTATGTCCTTTTCTCCGGAGCTCCAGATTATTAAAGACAACACGGCAAACTGTTAGAATGGAGCTGACCGCATTCTTATGGGTGAGTCATATTATCAGATTATTTCTGCATCTATTTTGGCACTAAACCAGAACTAAACCAAGACTAAACCAGGTCTAAACCAGGACTAAACCAAGACTAAACCAGGTCTAAACCAGGACTAAACCGGGACTAAAAACCAAAACTAAACCAGGTCCAAACCAAGACTAAGCCAGGACTAAACCAGGTCTAAACCAGGACTAAACCGGGACTAAACCCCCCCCCGTTGGTCAAAAATTTCACCATCCCCCCTGGTTTTATTTTACAACTCGACTACTGCTAATAATGACTATGGAATGATGACTGAATAAGACTTTACACACCCTGCTAAAAAAAATTATATGAAAGGTCACATATTGCAAAAAATTAACTCTTATGAGCTTTAATGTTATGTTAGAATGTTGTTACTTTATCAAAAACATACCAGGAGTTGTGTTTGTTTCATTCACACACACGTCTGAGTCCACCTTGTGATGTCATATAGTTGTTGTTTTCAAGTTGACAGCTACTATTTACCTTTTGCTCAGTCAATATTATTGGCAATTCTAGGGCTGAAATTATCCAAAATATTTTAGTGAAGGTTTGTGTGAGTTTAAAAACACCGTGGAGCACTTCCTGTATAGCTACATGGAACAAAGTATTTTCTATTTGAGAGAAGAACTCAGCCTAAAAATGAAACAAAGGAATGTGATAAGGAAACGACATTATAACATAGTTCAGAAAATAACGTAATATGGGAACTTTAACTGCTTCTCATCCTCTTGAGTTTTTGTCTGAGCATGTCTCGTCTTCTCCCCTCCTCAGACGGTAAAAACGATTCTCCTCCTCGGCCTCCTTTCCCTCTCCCTCCTCCTCTGGTAATGAGCGTGGTCACAGCGGGCCTCCTGACAGCTCCGTGTGGGGTGTCTGCATCCTCTTTTAGCAGCAGCACTGCAAAAAACAAAGAAGTGGGAGTGAGCTCTGTCCATATACGCCTGTGGCCCCTTTAACTCTGCCAACTGCGTGCTGAAAAAAAAAATGCCCATCCAAATTATTTCTCATGCAAATCTCCAGCGGGGGAAATGAGACCACAAAAGCACGCCCACGTCGATTGGACACAGTTGTTGTTCAGAGGCTAGCGAGGTGCAGGTGAGGTGACAAACTGCCAAATTTTGCAAGCTGAGCACTTCTAATTTGCATATGCAGATGTTAATTACCACCACGGTCCAATCAGCAAGCCGCCCCCTCCGTCTACCCCTCTTGAACCCCCCTTCCTCCCCCACCATTGCCCCATCAGGTTACCACAGCCTTACTCCCCGGCTGATCATAATAACGATAATCACCACCCGATTTTCCCCTTACAGCTCATTTTCTCCTCGTGAAAAGTCCAGAGAGGAGCTGTCAGGTTCTCCACGCCGTAGACCTTAGCCGCCACTGCAGGAGCGGGGAGGGGAAGTTCTAGGGGAGGTGGATGGAGGGGGGTACGCCACCTGCCACATGCCCCAGAAGCGCCAGATATAGAGGTTTAGTTGTGGTAATAGGGCCATGAGAGGGCGGAGCAGCCATGCGTTGTGATGTAATTGTAGGCTGGATGGAGCACGGTGATCTGAAGGAATTACAGAGGGGGCACGGGAGGGGCCGACGAGAGGGGCACTGGGGGTTTAGCACAGATGAGATCAGGTGATGCTTGTTATTGCACCAAATTACATGGCTGAGAGACCGGTCTGATCCATGCCAATCAGAGGAAGGTGAGGTCAGTGAGGAAGCGGGAAATTAAAGCACAATTTCAGTTCTGGTTCTTCACGGAGTTTGCGTGTTCTCCCCGTGTCTGGCGTGGCTTTGAAGGATGACTTAAAGGAGAATTAACGGCTTTTTTACAATCTGGAGCCTTATTTCAGTAATAAAACAAGTTGCTTTACTCACCTATAGCACTTTGGTGTCATATGGAGCACTTCCGGAGATGTTTTAGATTAGCGATTAGCGAGTAGCGTTTCTCGGGGTACATAGAGCATGTAATATATGCCCTGAGCGGTCCCAGTCCAAATAACACAAACTTTAGCACTTTTCAAATCATAGAAAGCTCGATGTCTTAGTCTATGCCGGGGCGTCGTTTGGAGTCAAAAGTGGCCTGTAATCTGAGATTTATCCATAATTTACAGCTTTGCGTTTCATGTTTGGGTCCCGGGAGCTGAGAGCAAAATAAACTGTGACTCCGCACATGCGCACTGGCGTCACCTCATCTACTCGAAATTATGGATAAATCTCGGATTACAGGCCACTTTTGCTTCAAACGAAATCGTAGACTAAGACATCGGGCTTCTATGATTTGAAAAGTGCTAAAGTTTGTGTTATTTGGAGACTGCACCGGGCATATATTACATGCTCTATGCCCCGAGAACGCTAATCGCTAATGGCTAATCGCTAATCTAAAACATCTCTGGAAGTGCTCCATATGACACCAAAGTGGTATGGGTGAGTAAAACAACTTTTTCTATTACTGAAATAAGGCTCAGATTGTTAAAAAAAAACAAAAAACTGTTAATTCTCCTTTAAATAAAGTAAAAACAATAAAGTGTGCCTTAATCATCCCAACAAATATATAGGTGGTGTATTCTTATCAGTTCTGAAAATTCTCATTTCAATAAATAAATGAGAATATAGCCTCAAAACTTTGAATCTTAAAGGTGCATTGCGTAACTTTTCTGGTGGAGAATTTTTTTCCCTGAAATGATCTACAGTATGGCATTTAATTTAACCTATCTCCATGGAGACAAGCAGGCCACACCACCAGGTCAAGTTACAAGTCATATCTGTGGAGAAGTGGACCTTGCACAATAATAATGCATGTTCTTGTGGTAGTTTTGAGAGCTAAAAACATCTGTAATTGCATAAATACAAGGTATATTTGTTCAGTGCCATACTGTGGAACATTCCAGACAAAGCAATAACATCTCCATGAAGAAAAGCATGTGACGGACCCCCCCACCAGAAAAGTGACACAATGCACCTTTATTAGCAATCGTACTTTGGATACACCAAATTGTAGATAGCTCTTTTGAGTATATTTTAAACTTATTTTAGTGTTCTGCGATCTTCCGAAGTGAAGAGCTCTTTCAATTTTATTGTTTATTAATCATGTTGAGCACCAAAATAGACTACAATGTTGTTATGGTAAAAGCTCTCAAAAATATGAGAGCTGAAACTAAAAAATATTCAAACTAGACTTTTCTTTTTGATCAAATATCCATTTTTTTTTTTTTTTTTTTTTTTTTTTAATGACCATCTCAAACCTGCTCCATCATCTCCTCTTTCCTCTCCTCCTCTGTCTGAATTGTCCATGGTGTTTTTAAAGGTCAATTTGGGACCCTCTTCAGTAAGAGTTATTTAACTGCTGGGGGTCAGGGGTGGCACCAGACTCAATTTTAACAAAACGAGACATGAGAATGGGTCTAAGAGAACAAGAAAAGATGACATTTTTACTTTGAAGTTTATATATATATATATATATATATATATATATATATATATATATATATATATATATATATAAATTTTGGTCTCAGAATTTGTAGTTATTTAATTAAAGGTGCACTGTGCAACTTTTCTAGTGGAGGGTCCGCTGCTTTGTCTCCATAGAGATGTTATTGATTTGTCTAGAATGATCAAGCAATATAGATTATCTATTACAAGGGAGACAAGAGGTTACAGCACTACGCTACATTACAGTTCAGATCTGTAGAGAATCGCACCTAATCACAGAAGGAATTACTGTATTTTTGAGCAAATGAATAAATACTAGATGAATATGTTTAAAGTCGTACCATGGGACATGTCAGGGAAAACAATAAAATCTCAGAGTAGCAGTGCTTTTTGGAACTACTTCTCAAAACTTGTAACTTAAATGAAGTCTTTCTGTACCAGCCAGTGGCGGCTGGTCCATAGGGGGCGCTTGGGCGCCGCCCTTCCCAAAGAGGAGAGGAAAAATATAAAATGTATAATACTAAAAATGATAAAAGGAGAAGTTCAATTTGTCAACTGGACAAAGGTTGTTTTTTTTTGTTTTTTGTTTTTTTTTGGTTGAAAACGTTTCGCCGCTCATCCGAGAGGCTTCGTCAGCTCTGGTTATTGTACTGGTTAGACACTGCTTATATCTCGCTGCCAGGAGGCGCGTCCTACACTGAAAAAGCTCTGAAAACGAACCCCCCTAATCTGTCTCTTTGTTTTCCAAATTACTCTGGCGACTAGTTACGACCCCCTATTCAACGTCTAACGACCCTCTCCACCCCTCTGCCCTGGATCGTCTGCCCTAATGTTTCTTTGTCTGTTTTGACTTGGTTTAAGAATGGAATTATAGATGGGAGACAAGTTATGTCTAACTCCCCCATTTCTGTTTAATGATGGATTCTCTTTTTTGACAAAAATAGCCTCTTTAACTCCCCTCTCAAACCAGTTCTTTTCCCTGGCTAAGATCTGAACCTCACTGTCCTCAAACGAATGGCCCGTGGCTTCTAGGTGAAGATGTACGGCAGATGACGGTCCACTCTGGCACGCCCGCCTGTGCTGGTGTGGTCTACTCCATTCAGTGTAGTGAAGACTGCAGTGAGCACTACATTGGGGAAACCAAACAGCCACTTCACAAGAGGATGTACCAACACAGGCGGGCGTGCCAGAGTGGACCGTCATCTGCCGTTCATCTTCACCTAGAAGCCACGGGCCATTCGTTTGAGGACAGTGAGGTTCAGATCTTAGCCAGGGAAAAGAACTGGTTTGAGAGGGGAGTTAAAGAGGCTATTTTTGTCAAAAAAGAGAATCCGTCATTAAACAGAAATGGGGGAGTTAGACATAACTTGTCTCCCATCTATAATTCCATTCTTAAACCACGTCAAAACAGACAAAGAAACATTAGGGCAGACGATCCAGGGCAGAGGGGTGGAGAGGGTCGTTAGACGTTGAATAGGGGGTCGTAACTAGGGGGGTCGTAACTAGCCTACGATTTCTCAACGCACGAGTGGCGGAGGTACAGTACCTTTTTCCTGTTTGTTTACCATTGCGGTGAAGGAGCCATTTCCGTACCCAAGCTACGAACCAGGCCTGCAACGGTAGAACTTGGGGTTGGAGAATTATATTTGAGTGTTTTGCTGGCTATAGGATAAATTGTTTATTTGGGCCCATTAGAATATTGTGACTGTTAAACATTTTGTGTGTTGAGGTTTATCCTTGAGATGTTCATCTAAATGCTTGAAAGCACTTTTTTCATTAGATGTAATATAGTACATATTTACTTATAACTTTGTTGTGGTCATTGAGTGTCATGTTTGTTTCAGGTTAACCCTTTAAACACAAGACATATAGTACAAAAGTAGTTCATTTAAGAGTTTACTCACATTATACTAATAAGAATCATTTCATGTGTAAGGTGTAACCACACTAGTATAAATGTGTAATAAGAACTCAGGTTAGTCTCTCTCACATAACAAACACAATAATAGGCAGGGAAATCTATTGGCACATCAGCCCCACCAATATTTTTTTCACCAGGCGCCACTGGTACCAGCCAAAGGTAAATATATGAAAATCAAAATGTCATAAGATCATTTCCCACATGAGATCTTGACCCATCTCTACTGAGAGGTGAGAAGAACAATAAAGTGGAACAATGGCAGCAAAGATAATCAAATTACAAAACTGCTAAAAACATATTCTTTTCAGACCAAGCACCATGACATGTACATGGCCAAAAACAGGTGTAATAGCTAAACCGGGTCTAAAACAGGACTACAATTTCTAGTTCTAATCAAGGACTTAATGATGTACTGTGTAACTTTTCTGGAAGAGGGCCGGCCAGTTGTTTGTTTCCATGGAGATGTTATTGCTTTGCCTGCAGTGTTCCAAACTATGGCGTTAAACTCATCAATCTCCACAGAGACAAGCAGACGCCTCCAGGCCAATTTATAGATGGGGTCTGTGAAAAGGCAGAATGCATGTTTTTAAAGGTATTTTTAAATGATAAAAACACCCATAATGAATGCATGCATCTTATATAAGTTTAATACCATATTGGTGAACATTACAGGCAAGGTAATAACATTTCCATAGTGGTGAACCCTAACCTGATAATGTACAAAGTACAAAGTGCACCCATAAATGTGGATTAAATTGACTTTAAATCCAGCAAATATTTGAACTGTAGAGGAATCCACAGACCACTTGAAGAACATACCACAATTTCAGAAGAACGCAGTAATAGAAGAAAATAGAAGTAAAAATACTTTGCATGTTGTGAGACTTAAGATCACTAAAATACTCAAAAATACTCTTCTAAAGATTCTGGTTTAACTTGTTATTGTTTTTATTTGATGGGGCATTGTTCAAAGAGCTCTCTGGATAATTATTTCTCTATTTTCTAGTAGATCCTCTGCCTTTGTTGAACAGAGGAGAGAATAAGAATAGAAAATTAGAATAAAGAGTGATGCAAAAGAACTTTCCCTTATAATAAAAGCCAGTTCTTACATTCTATATGAAAATACTAGTTAGAACAGATTAGAAGCGGATAACATGACAAAAACATATTACAATTTTCTATTTTTTGTTCGATTTTTGTCTCATTATAAAAAAACAAAAATAGCTTTCTATATTAATTGCCTGAACATAAACAAGGCTGATTTTTAGTCATTGCTTGTCTCCATGGAGCTGTTATTGCTTTGCCTGGAATGTTCCATGGTATGACTTTAAACATTTCCATCTAGTATTTATTCATTACGGGTGTTTCTATTGCTCAAAATTACCCTAATTCCTTCTGTGAAATGGGGCGACTCGCCATAGATCTAATGTGTAATGTTAGATCTAATGCGTGATTCTCCAACTACAGTCAAATTTGGTCATGATATTTTTCAGAAAATCCAACACATATTTTTAGAAATATTTTGCTTTGTTCTACTTCATCACAATGTGTAGAAACATGAACTGATAGTGGTTGTAATGAAATGACATACATATTAAATAAATAATAATAAACAATAACAATAAATAAAGTGTGGGAAATGACTGGTGTGGAAATGACAATGTTTAGCATTTCTTTTAAAATCTCATGATATATTAGCATGCTAATCTCTGTTTTAGAGTTAGCATAAATATACTCAAAATACACAATATAAAATGGTATTTTTCTCATTATTTGTACATTCAAAGGAAATATGAGGTGTTTGGAAATGACGACCAATAAATCTACTCTTGGTTTTGCAAAACTTGACCTTGATTTTTTTCTTGTTTCCCTTCCTTCCATGGAGCTAACACTGCTATCCTGCCATAAGCTCCTGTCACGTCACAACTGGTTCAAGGAGACAAAGGTTTAATAAAAAAAAGTTAAAAGTTACATTTTGTGGTGGGTGGTGGAAATGGCAGTGATCCCTAGGGACAGGTGTTCTTTTTATGAAAAATAAATAAAATACTAATATATCTTTCAAGCACATGATATTTTTCATTAAAATAAGGAATTTCTGTGCCATTTGTCAATGAAGTTAACTGTTGAATCAAATTTAATTTCAGTCTTATGAAGGACTGAGAGTCCAAAACCTGGACAAGGGACAAAGGACGGCAAAGGATAGCAAAAACACTAAATATAAAACCATATTTTATATCATAAAAATAGTAATTTATCTATCATAAGTTCGTCTTTGTGTCTAGTAAGTGCAGCATGAATAAAAAATGACAAATGTGTTTTTGTTTTTCTTATTTCCGCCTGGGACACAAATTCTTTGATACCTGGGAAATCACCCTCATACCATCGGCTACACCATACAACTGTACAACAACTCACCCTTATGTAACAGATAATACCTCCTAAAACTGTATATAGCTGTGATTTGATATTTTATTTGATATTTTATTACTTATTTTTCTATTTTATTTAGATTTGTACATATACACTTATTATTATTTTTTATTTTTATAATTATGTCTCATTTGACACCGGTCTATTGCTATCTTTTTTTGCTATTCCACCTACTTTTTGTTACCCTCTGTTGTATATTATTTTTGATAAGTGAGCTATTGTACCCAAAACAATTTCCCTTGTGGATCAATAGTTTGTCACACAGTAAAGTCACACACTATGCCCTTTATGGCCACTAGAGGTCAGTGTTGAGCTGTGTCTATCTTGCGCCATTATTTTCTTTTAATGTCTGATCTTTTTGCGCCATCAAGCGGTCAAACAGAGATAGCAACTTGGCGCTGGGATTTCAACACAATAAAACCACTAAAGGCCACTTAAAAGCCAAAGCGGGGTCCAGTAAAATAATAATCTGCAGAACACACGTTACAGCCAAGTACTTTTTAACCTCAATGATCATTTTTACGCAATCGTAATGTGCAAGGCTCTGGCAAATTCACTTCTATTGTTATTGTACTATTACTTAACAATGAATGTATATTATTCAAGCGACATTGTGAGTTACAGTACTTCAAGTACATCGAATAACAAAGATGCTATCAAAATGAAGACCATATGGGTGGCCAGGCTGGGTCCAAAATCCTGCCAAAACACATCTAGTTTATTGTGAAGTTACGCAATAGCCCGAGTTATCTTAAGTGCTTTAAAACTGGGAATGAGCCAAAAGCAATGTTTAATTTTCTGCCTTATAAAGACCCAATGGAGGCAGAGGACAGTGCAGTGAAAGAGTCAGGGTTTAATATGAAAATAAGGTTCAAATGGTTTATGTTCCACTTTGTAATGTGGGCTATTAAACCTGCAAACTTTGAAGTATTCTAGGGAGTACTAGGGAGGTGGAGTGTAACTATAACTACCCTGTTACTATAAGGAGTACCTCTAACAGGTGTAATGTGTGTTATGGTTGGCTGTATTTTGTATTAAATTACCTCATGTTATTAGTTTTTGTAGACTGGTTTTTGAAGGGGTGACAGTGGCTCATTTATTTTCATTTTTATTTCTACTTTTTATTTTTACTTTCATAATGTTTTGGTAGATCAATTCTCATAAGTGCCTAGCTGAGGATTACTGACTGTCCATGTTTTTAAGTTGGCAGTTATATTGCACCAAATGCATTACAGTTTTCAAGACTTCCCACAATCTACCCCTCTCTCCACACAAAATTACACAAAAAAACACCAAAGAGAAAAACATTAACCATCAGTCAAGTCTACTCCTGTCAAGCTGTGCATAAAAGGTGTCCATGTCCACTCAAAGTCCAGTTGTTTCACCCTTATAGAGTGGAAAATCTTCTCCAGGGTGCAGTAGGATAATAGTTGCATGCTTTAGGGTAATAATTCTGCTATAACTCTAGGCCAGAGGTCTTCAACAGGGGGGTCGCGACCCCTAGGGGGGTCGCGGAGGTACTGCAGGGGGGTCGCGAAATCTTTTGATTTCACTTTAAAATAATACAATTCTATGGCGTATATATAGTAGGGGGTCCCTGGCCCAGTTCGCCATCTGTTTGGGGGTCCCTGGCCTGAAAAACGTTGAAGACCCCTGCTCTAGGCGATATTCAAGATTTCAAGATTGTTTATTTGTCATATGCAGAATCAACACAGGGTCAACAGTGCAGTGAAATGCTTAGGATCAGAAGAACCGTTGACTCGCTAAGATAGTCAAGAAGTACTAATAACATGCAATAATAGTACATGGTAAGAAAAGTGTTGCAAAAGTGCAGGGGAAGAAGTAAACAATATAATAAACAATACAATAAAATATGTAATAAAATGTAAAAAAAAAACAAAAAACAAAAAAAAACAAGGTACAATGTACAAGGTGCAAGTAGGGTTAAATCAAATAAGGTGTAAGTATTTCACAGATTGCACATAATATGGTGTGGTGTAGGTGTTGCATGTGGATTTCGTATTGCACATAGTATGGTATAAATATTGCACATAGGTTATTGCACTGATTATTGCACAGGTAACAGTAATTTACAGTGAGGTAGTGACAGACATGATACATTCATACAGAGCAGCAGCAGTAAACATATTATGCATAATGAAAGGTAGTTTAGTGCAGTGTTATTGAGAGTTCAGTATTATTTGGAGTATTACCCAGAGTTCAGTAGTCTGACAGCTTGGGGGTAATAGCTGTCTTTGAGTCTTATAGCTGTCTTTGAGTCTTCTATAGGTGTACTTGTAACATTTGTACTCATGATCATGTAAGCTTTTCTGGTGGGGGTCAGTCATCGGCTTTTCTCCAGGGAGATTTTTATGTTTTGCCTTCAATCTTCCACAATATAACATTACATTTGCAAGTGCTTTAAAAAATACCTTGAAAATCATGTTTTATTATTGTGAGCGGGATCGCCTCTCCACAGATCTGACCTGTAATTTGGCCTGGAGAGGTCACCTGTCTGAGTGAATTTACTGTTTAAACTATTGATATTATGTTTTTAATCACTTGGAAAAATGCATTGAGCGCAGATGGAAAATTCTAGTTTAATCTTTATTTAAATTTAACTAAATTGGATGCTTTTAACATGTTTTCATGTTTTTTTTGACATGTACCACTGGTGGTACAAGAGTACGGAAGCCGACAGAGGCCATGTTCATAATGATTATTTTCCACCTTAATAATGAGAAAATTAACTCGAGATCTCGAGAAAATTACAGAATTAATTTGTGATCTCAAGAAGACAAAACTGTTATTTCGAGATCTCGAGAAAACAAAAAATTATTCCGTGATCTCGAGAAAACAAACTCACTCTGTCACTGTATCTCCATTGGTAAAGACAAAGCCGGGCCAGTCTTCTGTGGAGGTGCCGCGGACTAATCTTGAAATGATCCCGAATTAAAAGATGTAACACAATCTCCCCCTGTGTCAACCCCTGATCAAAATATTGCCTTATCAGCTGATCGATTATTATTTCAGACATTCTAATGACCAAAAACGCATATATTCAGAATGAGAAATATCCCTGAAGTCAGCCTGTCACAATGTGGTGGTAGACGTTTCAGTTGTTTTCTCGAGATCACGGAATAACTGTTTTGTTTTCTCGAGATCACGAATTAATGATCTCGTTATCTCGGGATAACAAGGAAGAAAAAATATTGCTTATGAATATGGCCTTTGTCGACTTCTATACAAGAGGTCCTTATGGATGTATTCTATTTTTTAAGTTAAGTCCATCCCAGAAATAATGATGTTATAGTTTTAGATCTGATGGTATTAAGAAAAGGCATGCATTTGTCAAGGTTGTGTCCCTGTAATCCCTCAGTTTTCCTGGACAAATTTTTTTTGAGTGAAGACGTTTTGCAGCTCATCCAAGCAAGTTCTTCAGTTCCGGTCAGACGCTGGTGAACACTGCCTTATATCTGAAGGGAGGAGCTAAGGCAGCGTCCACCAGCAATTTGACCAAAACTGAAGAAACTGCTTTTTTCATTAAGTGAAAGATGGAAAACCCCTGGATTAAACCTTTAAATGATTCAAATTGTACATAACATTTTTTTTTTATGTCAATTCAGTATCAGTATAAAAATATATTCTTTCTTAGTAATGAATTTTATAATTGCTAAAAAACATTTTTCATTCAATAGTGAATTCCTTTCTGAATAAACTAATAGGGACAACCTGGAAGTATGGAAGATCTTTTTTCCATCAGATTTTGAATTTTAAATGCCATTGAATTTCTCACTTTAAATTGTTTTAACTCTTAAAGGAAAAGCAACGTTATTTTACAATCTGAGCCTTCTTTCGGTAATAAAACAAGTCGTTTGACTCACCCATATCACGTTGGTGTCATTTGGAGCTGTTTGGTAAAAGTTATGTTGTAGCGTATCCGTTAACATGAGTATTCGGGGCATTACTTTGCGGTGTCCAAATAACACAAACTTTAGCACTTTTCAAATCATAGAAGCCCGATGTCTTAATGTAAGATTTCGTTTGAAGCAAAAGTGGACTGTAATCCGAGATTTAGCCATAGTTTCGAGTAGATGAGGACGCCAGTGCGCATGCGCGGACTGCTCCCGGGACCCAAACATGAAACGCAAAGCTGAAAACTATGGATAAATCTCGGATTACAGGCCACTTTTGCTTCAAACGAAATCTTACATTAAGACATCGGGCTTCTATGATTTGAAAAGTGCTAAAGTTTGTGTTATTTGGAGACCGCAAAGTAATGCCCCGAAAACAAATGCTAATGGTTACGCTACAACATAACTTTCTTCAAACAGCTCCAAATGACACGAACGTGCTATGGGTGAAGTCAAACGACTTGTTTTATTACCGAAAGAAAAGGCTCAGATTGTAAAATAACGTTACTTTTCCTTTAAAAACATCTTTAAATTATTTTTATTCTTTATTTCAGTTGATGAAATTTTTCAGTTTTCAGTGTCAAAAAAAAATAAAAATATTTTTTTAAATATTCACATATATTCTCAACAGTCTAAATTCAGGGTGTTCGTTTGCAGTGAAAAACTTTGCAGCAAAGGTCCAAGATGCCAAGCCATAAGCAGTCGATCTGACTTGATAACAACCAGGAAATACTGATACTGACCAGTCACGCGAAAATATGTGCTGAATATTTTAAAGGTGAATTTTCTCTTTTGATAAATTAAAAAATCTGCAATTGAACTTAAGAATATAAATAATTCAAGCATGTTTTTTAGAGTTAATAAAAAAAATTCAAAATTAGATGAAACAAATCTTCCATAGGGCTGGTTTACCAGAAGCTGTAAAAGGACACAGAGAATACAGGATGTTCTGGATGTTCTTGATATTTTTAGGACAAAGTTACTTGTCCAACAACTCTGCTGAAGGCATTTTCTGAAGCCCTTTTCAAGTATGATTCTGAATCCCTGACCACCTGTGGCAAGACTGTAGATAGAAGAGAATGAAATGATATTTGTACATTTTAAATTCAATAACTTTTCCTCTGTCACTTTCAGGATGTTGAACAGTGCACTGTTCTCCAGGACCTGTGAGATGTGCTGACTGGATGTGCTCTTCTGTTTGGGCTCCTATACTGCCTGAATCTCAGCTACCTAAAGAAAGTACGCTACACCTTTGAGTTTTATCAGAAAGTCCTCATGGGTTTGGATGGCAAAAAACTATCAACAAGGTACAAGTTCTCAAGAACAAACGCTCAGCTATCACTTGCCTCACATTTAAAGGTGCCGTTGGACTTTATTCTTTAGATTTCTCCTATCACCAGATTCACTCGTAGCTGCATGAACCATTTGCATTTTGAAAGGGAATTCTGGCTTATGTTCTTGGGTTATTTCTACAGTGTTCAATAAGTTTTAACAAATGGTAACATGCGATTTCTGTTCAGTTTGAAATGCGTTGAAAATTTGAAGCACTATAATAAATAATAAATAATAATACATTTTATTTATATAGCGCTTTTCATGACACTCAAAGACGCTTCACAGAGCAATACAATAAAATAAGTCCATAAAACAGTCAAAAATAAAACAAAATGAATTAAAATAGCAAATAATTTAAACATTAAAAGCAGCTTTAAACAGATGGGTCTTGAGGTTTTTTTTGAAGATGATGAGGTCTGTGCAGTCTCGGAGGTGTTGAGGTAGAGTGTTCCAGAGGGTGGGGGCAGCAATAGAAAAGGCTCTGTCTCCCCAGGTTCGGATAAATAGATACAACGTGTAGTTACAAAATTGTTCAAGAAACAATTCTTAGAATATTATTCTGAAATAGTTACATTCTCCCACTTCGAAACACAGTCCATTATGAGACTAAGCTTTTTTTAATTAAATTTTTTTTTTTTTTTTACAAACATAAAGGAACATAACTGGCTTGTAGACTCTTATCTTTAGATAATTAGATATTACCTAAAGATAAGAGTATTTATCCTAAGAGAAATCAGGTGGTCTGTTGCAAAAATTTCTGTTAGATGCTTTGCTTTTCCATTTGAGGTTTGGAAAAATGTCATAGATGTGATTAATAGCACAAGAAGCATATTCTAGATTGATTTATTTGTATTTACATTTTAATTATGCTACTGTGCACTTTACAATCCACCTACAATCTATTTGCCATGGTTCTATTTCATGTTATGTACTAAATATACAGCACACTTGTTACACTGTTGAACTGTTGACAAACTTGTTACAGTATATTTGCAATAAAATTATAGAAGTAACCTATTTTGTATTTGCATTTTTTTTTTCTTAATTCCAACCTAACATTGTTAATTTAATATTGATTAAAAATTGGTTGTATTCTTTATATAAGATTTATAGTTCAAATTAACATAATATTGTTGAAATTCAAAAGCAATATTGTTAATTGGTAAAAGAGAGCTTTGAGTAGTCTTGAAGCAACATTTTTACTTTGGATTTAAATAATATTATTACTTTGACTTGGCTTACTTTGGCTTGAGAATGGAATTATAGATGGGAGACAAGTTATGTCTAACTCCCCCATTTCTGTTTAAAGAAGGATTCTCTTTTTTGACAAAAATTGCCTCTTTAACTCCCCTCTCAAACCAGTTCTTTTCCCTGGCTAAGATCTGAGCCTCACTGTCCTCAAAAGAATGGCCCGTGGCTTCTAGGTGAAGATGTACGGCAGATGACAAAACCAAGAGAGACAAGGGCAAGAAACAAGATAACAGAGAATCCGAACCCAGGAGGAAAGGGGTAGCGATTCCTTACCTGGCCGGCGTTTCGGAAAAACTACAGAGGATTTTCAGACAATATGAAATCCCAGTTTATTTCAAACCCACAAACACTTTAAGACAAAAACTTGTCCACCCAAAGGACAGAACACCGAGCCACAAACAAAGCAATGTGGTCTACTCCATTCAGTGTAGTGAAGACTGCAGTGAGCGCTACATTGGGGAAACCAAACAGCCACTTCACAAGAGGATGTACCAACACAGACGGGCGTGCCAGAGTGGACCGTCATCTGCCGTACATCTTCACCTAGAAGCCATGGGCCATTCTTTTGAGGACAGTGAGGTTCAGATCTTAGCCAGGGAAAAGAACTGGTTTGAGAGGGGAGTTAAAGAGGCTATTTTTGTCAAAAAAAGAGAATCCTTCTTTAAACAGAAATGGGGGAGTTAGACATAACTTGTCTCCCATTTATAATTCCATTCTCAAGCCAAAGTCAAAACAGACAAAAGAAACAACAGGACAGACAGGTCAGGGCCAGAGGTGTGGGGACGGTCGTTAGGGTGAATAGGTATGCTAAACTAGACGCCAGAGTAATTCGAAATACAAAAGAGAGAATCGCAATACAAATTAGTTGAGATAGTTTCAGAAGAATTCAGGGTAGTGAGCTCCTCCCTGCAGCTAGATATGAGCAGTGTCTAACCAGCACTCGAACCAGAGCTGACGAAGCCTCTCGGATGAGCGGCAACCAAACAAACTTTGTCCAGTTGACAAATTGAATTTCTCCTTTTATCATGGATTCTACCTGGACGACTGAGGGATTCTTCACGCATTATTACTTTGAATTTAGTAATAACAACTTCATTCAAAAACTATATGTCATTTATACAAGACAATACTTGTGCACAGCGCAGTTGAATTTTGGAGGAAGAAAAATATTATTTAGAAAGTAATTTAATGTGATAACTCTGAAAATGGGGTCACGTTACCAGCCCATCAACCCAAAACATGCACCATAGGTACCTCCAGCTTAGGTCCTGACCAAGCTGAAGCAAGAAGATCATGGAGATGGTCCCCGGGCGCCCTAATGTGTGCTGCCCACTGCTCCTAATAACAGGATGGGTTAAATGCAAAGAAGAATTTCTCCAGTGTTAGATCAATAAAGTTGCTTCTTCTTCTTCTTAAAATATATCCCCACTGAGTGTCCTAACGTGTCTGCTGCCTAATAGTTTTTATTTTGCTTTAAAATTAAAGGATGAATGTACGAGGGCACATTTGTTTGAATAAGCGCAGCTAAAATATTGGTTGTTTTTTTGTGTAACATGGTAAAATCCCATCACGGAAAGTCACAAACCTCTCGTTTTACACGTTGATAGATAAGTGCCGTAGTGTGTTCCATGCAAAACAAAAACATCTCCATGGAGACAGCAGGTTTTTGTCATTGCCATGTACTCAGAATATAGTACTTCCACATTTTTCACAGGTAACCATAGTTTGTCGACTTCAGTACTTACTGAAAAACAAAAATGTCCCTGGGATACGTTGGCAAAGATCTGAGAAGTTTTGATAGTGATTGAAAATGTCTGAAATACAAACGTTTGAGCCCTTTTAACCTTGAGCATAAATCACTTCAAGATGGCTTCTGAGCTGACCAATCAGAAGCAACAAAAGCTATGACCTGTTCAGCTGACATGGGAAAACCAGGCTCCTTACAAGATTATAAAAAATACTTTGAAGAGATGCAGATGGAGACGTTGCGGTGGTTTGCAGGTGTGTCCTCTGTGTTTTTTCCAATACAGATTCTGACTTTGTGCAGATGTGAGTTGGATTTTGAGCTGTCCAGTGTTTTTATGAACAATAGAAATCAGTTTTCTCCAGAGACAAAAAAGCGGAACATCTGTGGTGGAAGTGAAGGCCAGTAGAATGTGGCGCAATGGGAGGAGATCAGGATGGAAGTTTGGGGAATGCTATAACATACTTGAGAAAGATTTTGTGGATTATAAAAGTTGATAGATGTAGGCTGTGCAAATAATCACACATTTGTTGGATGTAAGATTTCAGTATTCTACAGGCTTATAATATTAAAGGTGCACAAAGGTGTACTTTTCCTTCATCCATTGTTTGTCTTGTAGATATGTCATTGCTTTGTGTCAAGTATTATGGCATTAAATTGTGATATCTCCATGGAGACAAGCAGGTAGTGCCACCAGGCATAATTACAGGTCAGATCAGTAGAGAGGTGACCCTGCTGATCGTAAGAATGCATGCTTTTCAGTGTATTTTTGCCCAGTAAAAAAAAAGAAGAAGCTGGATACATAAGTTTAATACCATACTGTGAAACATTCTAGGCATAGCAATAACGTCCCCATGGAGACAAGCTGGGTGGGAGACCTTCTACCAGAAAAGTTACGTAGTGTACTTTTGTTATTATGCAGATTTTTGCTCTAAATGTCTAGTTTGATGGCCAAGTGTGCGTTAACATCCTAAGACCCAAACGCTTGAATGGCATGTTTGATTTATTTCTCTTTGTTATTTGGGCTGATTGGGACCTGATGAGTGCAAAAACAAATACCGTATTTTTCGGACTATAAGTCACTCCGGAGTATAAGTCGCACCAGCCAAAAAATGCATAATTAAGAAGAAAAAAACATATATAAGTCGAGTATAAGTCGCATTTTGGGGGAAATTTATTTGATAAAATCCAACACCAAAAACATACATGTCATCTTTATTTATTTATTTAAAAATAAAAATAAAATAGAGAACAACAGGCTGAATAAGTGTATGGAATACTAACGTTACATGACAGACGTGCCTGGTAATGTCAGTAACGACGTAACATATTAAGAGTTATTCAGATAACTCTAGCATAAAGAACATGCTAACAAGTTTACCAAACTATCAGTTTCACTCCAAATCACTAAATCCAATGAAATCTTCATCCTCGGTGTCACTTTTAAACAACTCCCCCAACTCGGGAGGTAGACGATGCACCATCTTGCACCATCTTGCGGTTTGGTGTGAAAATAACATGTGAAATGATATAATTATCAACACAGGCCTATGGCGCCCTCTTGCGGTTTAGTGTGAAAATTACATGTGAAATGATATAATAATATCATTTCACATGTAATTTTTCCACACATAAGTCGCTCCGGAGTATAAGTCGCACCCATGGCCAAACTATGAAAAACTTATAGTCCGAAAAATACGGTAATTATCTTTTTACATGATATAGTTTCTGAGAAAAATCATGTCCACATATGAGGACATTCACAATTCAATAATGATTTGAAAAATGATTTATTGAGTGCCTGAACACAGCAGCATTTTTCCTGAGTGTAAAAACAAAATGAAAAACAACAATTGTGGCATTCTGAACTTTCTAAAGTCTTAAAAATATTCTAAATTGAACATTTTTGCATTGTTGCTGTTCTAAACTGTCCACCTATGTGTGAAAGGCTTTGCAACAGTGTAACAATGGAACAATGTGTTGTATTATGTGGACGTAGGAGGCTACAGGTACACTACTGTATGTAACTTTTTGTTTGGATGTGCATCACCTGCTTGTTTCTATGGATATGTCATTGCTCTGCCTGGAATGTTCCACAGTATGGCATTAAACAGCTTTAAATTAAACATTAAACATTTATTCAATGACAGTTGCTTTCATAGCTCAAAAATACCTAGAAAAACAGACATTCTGACTGTGAGCGGGGTCAGCTCTCCACAGATCTGACCTGTAACTTGGTCTGGAAGATAGAAAGGTTTAATACTATACTGTGAAACATTCCAGACAAAATAATAACATCTCCATTGAGAAAAGTAATTAGGTTCATCCATTTTTGATATCTCTTATAACAATACCCTACAATCAAGAAGGAAAACTACTGCTTTTCTCCATTAGGGAGTACAGCTTCTTCACTTTTTGACAGTGATATTTCATGTAGCACCTAGAGTTCTGAAATTATCTGTTTTTCATGTAAGGTCACTATAACCTTTTATATTTGTAAAATCAAGCGCTCAAGTACTTGAGACCAAAATGATAGACAAATTACCCCTGACTCAAACTCAATACAGAATAAGGTTAGAATAATGATAAGTTACTGTGGTCTGTTAAAGGCAATTAATTTTAACTAGGCATTCATCTTTATTGATAATGAAATAAGAAACATACAGAGGTACTTTTGGGGAGTTTAGGTCAATTTGTTAACGGTTAATTAGTGATAGGTATGATCTATATAATCTTGAATCTTGAATCTACTTATGTATACCCTAGTGATGGTCCATGTAACTCTATTTTCTGATCTATGTTATAACACTGAACTAAAAGTAAAAGGTAGCTGCGTGAAAAGTCCCTCAGTCGTCCAGGTAGAATCCATGATAAAAGGAGAAGTTCAATTTGTCAACTGGACAATGTTTGTTTGGTTGAAAACGTTTCGCCGCTCATCCGAGAGGCTTCGTCAGCTCTAATAAGAATACTGGTAAGACACTTGCTTATATCTTGCTGTAGGGAGGAGCTACCTAGCTAACTACTTTCCGGAACTATCTCATTGGTTTCCGTCTTTTGTTTCTCTGGCGTCTAGATAACGATCCCTATTCATCCCTACACGACTGTTTTTCCCACCTCTGGCCCTGCCCGGCTAGCCCTATTGTTTCCCTGTTTGCTTGATCTAGGCTTAAGAATGGAATTGTAGATGGGATGCAAATTATGTCTGACTCCACCATTTCTGTTCAGAGAAGGATTCTCTTTTTTGACAAAAATAGCCTCTTTAACTCCCCTCTCAAACCAATTCTTTTCCCTGGCTAAGATCTGAACCTCACTGTCCTCAAATGAATGACCCGTGGCTTCTAGGTGAAGATATACGGCAGAAGACGGTCCACTCTGGCACGCCCGCCTGTGTTGGTACATCCTCTTGTGAAGTGGCTGTTTTGTTTCTCCAATATAGCGCTCACTGCAGTCTTCACTACACTGAATGGAGTAGACCACATTGCTTTGTTTGTGGCTCGGTGTTTTGTCCTTTGGGTGGACGAGTATTTGTCTTAAAGTGTTTGTGGGTTTGAAATAAACTGGGATTTCATATTGTCCGAAAATCCTCTGTAGTTTTTCCGACACGCCGGCCAGGTACGGAATCGCTACCCCTTTCCTGGGGTAGCTAGCTGTTAACTAAAAAATGACTGATTCATAACATCACAAGGTGGAACACAACATTTTGAGCTGCAGAGATGTAGACAGACTAATATTAAACATGTGTGAATGAAATAGAACACAACTCCAGGTCTATTTTTGAGGAGATAACTGCATTATAACATGGCTTGCGTAATAGAAGACATTTAAGGCCTATACTAACATACATTATATACAGTACAGTATCTCCGACCAGTAGAAGGCAGTGTGGGACCAATACCATGTCACACTCTACAAAATTAGAAGCACAAATGATTAAACAGCTTTGCAATTTAGTCTGTCTCTTTATATGACCTAGTATGTACGATAATATTAAAGTTGTGTCCTATTAAAGTTGTCTCCTGTGTCTTTTTCATAACCTTTTTATGCTTTTCAGAAACCAGACCAGTGTTGAGTTTGTGCTGAGACTGCCCGACAGCTGCCTATCTGTGGGAAGCCTTATGTCAGGTTAACCTTGCTTCTTTTTTACAGGTGCTGTGTTCAGTTATCTTTAAAGTTTAGCTTGAGTCATGCAGTCAACTGAAATATAATTTTTAAAAAATGTATTTTTACATACATTTTAAAACTAATTATATTACTACTTTTCAAAGCATTCCTCTGCTCTTAGACAAAATCATTTTCCACTGAAATAGCATGTTAAATTCTGTAAACATTTAAAAGATTGTGGCTTTCATGACACATACTGTAGTCACGGCCATATGAAATTGTATTAAGTAATGCATAATTGCAAGTTTTAGTACTTCTCGTCTGCCTTGATTCCAGCCAAAACCACATGTTTTGGCAAAACTTTACAAAGATCATGTCTCCCTAATTTCAGAGGGTGTGACTGACAGGCGGATTAACCAATCAGAGAGACACATGTTCCATTTGTGTCAAAAACAAACATGGAAAAGGGGAAAAAACGACATAAATGACTGGGAGACAGTGCAGATTTCTGCAGAATCAACAAGTGAAGCACCAAACTGTTTTTTTTTTTTTTTACCTTAGATAAAATAAGTTATATATTTTGTTGAACATTACAAGAATTTTGGAGAGGAGATGTCTTCTACATTTGAGAGACACATGATACAAATGATCAGCTGTGTTTGGATCATCTCAAGTTTGGAGTTTTCACTCTCTAGGGTCCGGTTCCAGACCCTTATGGATTGGAACAGAATGTAGAAATGACTGACTGGTCAGGTCTTTACTGATGTGTTTGTATAAATGATGCATTCATAAACCTTAGCAACATCAACATGTCATAAAAAATAAACATTGTTATTTATTGGATTACTGGGTCTAGTAGCCATACAAGGACACATATACATAATATACATTTATATAAACTACATATCTCATGGCTGTATCTAATGTAATATCACTGAACATTATAACATTAGGTCAACACTGGGCCATATGAATGAATACATATTGTGTCATGATAAAAGCAGTGATTTACAAACCTTCATCTTGATAAGGTTTTAAATCATAGTACTTTCTTATATTACCATAGGGTCTTAAATCGGTGTAATTCCTCAGTGGTCCAGGTAGGTCCCATAGTAGTCCATGGGTATATACATATATTCTAGTCAATGTGCTCTTATAGAGGATCACTCTAAAGCTGTTCTGGAAAGGTGACATTATATACTCAACAAAAATATAAACGCAACACTTTTGTTTTTGCTCCCATTTTTCCTGAGATGGACCCAAAGATCCAAAATTCACTCCAGATACACAACACTACCATTTCTCTCAAACATTGTTCACAAATCTGTCCAAATGTGTGACAGCGAGCACCTCTGCCCCGCCGAGACAATCCACCCCACCTCACAGGTGCGCCACATCAAGATGCTGATCCGACATCATGACCAGTGCACAGGTGCGCCCCAGACTGCCCACAATAAAAGGCCACCCCGAAATGTGCATTTTTTTTTTGCTTTATTGGGGGTCTGGGGACTCAGAACCAGTCAGTATCTGGTGTGACCACCATTTGCCTCATGCAGTGCAACACATCTTCTTCGCATAGAGTTTATCAGATTGTCAATTGTGGCCTGTGGAATGTTGGTCCACTCCTCTTCAATGGCTGTGCGAAGTTGCTGGATATTAGTGGGAGCTGGTACACGCTGTCGTATACGCCGGTCAAGCACATCCCAAACATGCTCAATGGGTGACATGTCCGGTGAGTATTCTGGCCATGCAAGAACTGGGACATTTTCAGCTTCCAAGAATTGTGTACAGATCCTTGCAACATGGGGCCGTGCATTATCTTGCTGAAACATGAGGTGATGTTCATGGATGTATGGCACAACAATGGGCCTCAGGATCTCATCACGGTATCTCTGTGCATTCAAAATGCCATCAATAAAATGCACCTGTGTTCTTCGTCCATAACAGCCTTTGAAGAGGAGTGGACCAACATTCCACAGGCCACAATTGACAATCTGATAAACTCTATGCGAAGAAGATGTGTTGCACTGCATGAGGCAAATGGTGGTCACACCAGATACTGACTGGTTCTGAGTCCCCAGACCCCCAATAAAGCAAAAAAAAAATGCACATTTCGGGGTGGCCTTTTATTGTGGGCAGTCTGGGGCGCACCTGTGCACTGGTCATGATGTTGGATCGGCATCTTGATGTGGCGCACCTGTGAGGTGGGGTGGATTGTCTCGGCGGGGCAGAGGTGCTCGCTGTCACACATTTGGACAGATTTGTGAACAATGTTTGAGAGAAATGGTAGTGTTGTGTATCTGGAGTGAATTTTGGATCTTTGGGTCCATCTCAGGAAAAATGGGAGCAAAAACAAAAGTGTTGCGTTTATATTTTTGTTGAGTGTAGTTAGTACAGTAATTCATACTTGGTCAAATGAAATCTATTTTCTGATCTATGTTATAATGTCGTTTCCTCATCACAAACATACCTGGAGTTGTGTTTTGTTTCACTGACACATGTTTAACACACAAATCCTGCACATTTAGACACTGTTCCACCTTGTGATGTTATGGGCTTATGCAGGAAGTGCTCCACTGTGTTGTTTTAAAACTCTTCACTAGAACCATTTGGATAATTTCAAGCCCTGGAATTGCCAATGTCTACTAAACAAAAATAAAAGGTAGCTGTTAACTTGAAAACTACCGCTTCATGACATCACAAGATGCAATAGAGCATTTTGAGCTTTGGAGATGTAGACCAGACTAATAATAAACGTGTGTGAATGAAACAAAACACAACTCCAGGTATGTTTTTGATGAGGTAACAACATTCATTCTATTATCTCCATTAAAGCTCACAAGAGTCAGTTTTGCATAATATAGTATCGTTTAGTATCTGATTTATACTTTTACCAACCATAACTCAACACCTTATCAAGACTACTATACATCTCTGTGATTCATTGACCATTAATCACCATATTATTGTACGAGCCTATACAGTTGCATGCATTTTCTCTGTTGCTTTTTCCAGGCTGATGGCCGTGTGAGACTGGCCTGTCACTACACGACAGAGGAAATGTTCACTTTCACACGATGTTATGTAATCCACAGGGACAGCACCGGACAACTGAACCCAGAGATAAAACTACTACGTGTTTATCTGGTGTGTGCCTACAGGGTCACGCGAGGGACAAACTTTGGAGGATGGACAGAGACAGGAAGAGGGCAGGAAACAGACAAGGAAGTGGAGATAGTGCCAGGCTGAGATGGTCTGGGGGGCTCTCTGGATGTGTCATGCCATCACACACAAGATTTTTTTTCATATGTCCTTTGTAGTCTTGCTCTCAAATTCTTATGCGGTGAGTGGTAACTTCTAGGAACAGTATAAAAATGATTACCTTGAACTATCTTACAAAAGAGATGGAGAGGAAGAAATGTGTGTGTATGTGTGTGTCATCTAGCTATAATTGGATTCCTGTCACAAGCAACATTTTGAGGATTTTTTTCCCATTCAAACGCTATACTATTTTGTCATATTAAACGTTATAGCAATGGTCCTGATCATTTGTATAATTGTGAAACCCATGGATAATTGATTTTGAGGAGAAGCCATAATGGTGTTACAATTCTGTTGGAACAGCAATTTCAGCTGAAATGAAATTCAAATTCAAAGTTAAAAGTTCAAAAGTTCAAAGTCAGCTTTATTGTCAAAAAACATATGTACAGGTTGCACACACATGATTTGAAATTGCAGCGCCCCCTAGGCCCACAGTGAACATAAAACCTCTGATAAACAAGACAAACACAATGACTAAAACATCACATATACCCGTAGCTAAAGTACAGTAAACCTGTATATAATACAAATAGGTAAAACAAAATGTGTAGCGTAATAAAGCTCAAATGGTGTCATTTAAGCAGCAGTGTCAGTGTCATTTAAAGGGATATGCCACCCCCAGGTCAAATTTGGGCATCTCCCCACAGTCCAGAGACTAAAATAAGTGGTGGAAAGCGTTTTCCTGCTCACCCAGCCATTGTCCGAGTCTGTCACCACTGACCGCCGCGGTATCTGCAGCTCCTCCGCCTTAGACTGGAGTCTAACGTCGCCAGAGAAAGATTTCGGCCAAAAGGAATTAATTTGCTCGATGCGTTTCCCAATTACTTTATGTGTAGTGCGCATTCATATCGAGTGCAAATAAATGTGCAAATCAACACGGAGAACTTGCCTTGGTCATTTTGGGTGGGAACTATTTTCCAGTGCGTAAGAATACAGCCGAATCACGCACCACGTTGTGCAACAGGGGAACTCCCTTCCCGGTGCGTAACTGGGATTCCCCTGGCAGCGTGCTGCGTGATACGGCTGTATTCTTACGCACTGGAAAATAGTTCCCACCCAAAATGACCAAGGCAAGCTCTCTGTGTTGATTTGCACATTTATTTGCACTCGATATGAATGCGCACTACACATAAAGTAATTGGGAAACGCATCGAGCAAATTAATTCCTTTTGGCCGAAATCTTTCTCTGGCGACGTTAGACTCCAGTCTAAGGTGGAGGAGCACCAGATACCGCGGCGGTCAGTGGCGACAGACTCGGACAATGGCTGGGTGAGCAGGAAAACGCTTTCCACCACTTATTTTAGTCTCTGGACTGTGGGGAGATGCCCAAATTTGACCTGGGGGTGGCATATCCCTTTAAGCAGCAGTGTCATTGGGGGAGGGAGGGCAGGGCAGGGAGAGCATCCTGACAGCTTGGTGTTTTTCAGTCTGCTGGTCTTTGCCCTGAGGCTCCTCAGTCTCCTTCCTGATGGCAGCAGACTGAAGAGGCAGTTGGATGGGTGGGTGGGATCACCCAGAGGGCTTTGCAGGTGAGGCGGGTGCAGTTGATGTCCTGTATGGAGGGGAGAGAGACACCCACGATTCTCTCTCTCTCTCTCTCTCTCTCTCTCTCTCTCTCTCTCTCTCTCTCTCTCTCACTACTCGGTGTAGCTTTTTTGTAACCCAAATTTTGCTCACTATACATACTTACTTTTTTTTTTTTAATTACTGTATTTATTATTAGTTGAACAAAAAATACTCACTTAAATTCATATTAATTGGTTTTGCATTTATTGTTATTTTACGTAACTGTGACAAAATCATAAATTAACATGGGTAGAAATTCAACCAGAAACTACAAAGACCATGATTCTTTGCATGTTTTATTGCAGTCCACAATGGGTCAATCATTATTCAACTAAAGATTGTGTTAAATAGCTTCTTAAAGGTGCATTATATGTATCTTTTCCTAGTGGAGGGTTCGTCTGCTGTTACTGCTTTGCCTAGCATGTTTCACAATATAACATTAAGCTTGTCTATCTCCATGGATACAAGCAGATGACGCCTCTAGGCTAAGTTACAGGTCAGATTTGAAGAGGCAACATAAGTAATAGTAATTCTGTTTTGATGCCAACATGTTTTATCATTATAACTGTTGTGCAGTGTAAGAGAGCACTGCCTTATCCTCAGTGGCATGCAGTCCTGGTCTAATGCTCTTTTAGCCTATATCAAACCCAATCTGTCCCTCTGGCTCTGCCCCTGCTTCTCGTGGTGGCCCAATTCTGTGTTCCCATCCAAAAACAGATACTCTTTGTGCTTTATTCCAAAATAAGACAAGGCAGAAGTAATGTTTGTAATCCGGGGAGTTTATACTGCAACAAATAGACCATGTGAAGTTTTAACAAATAAGTTTAACAAATAAACCATGTGTTTTTTCTACATAACCACAAATATGATTACAGAAATGCCATGTGCAAACTGCTGAAACAAACGTAGACCAAAAAAAAAAAAAAAAGAGACAGAGAGCAGCGAGAGATACAGGACTACATTCATACCATACTCCATACAACTGTACAACAACCCTTGTGCAATAGATACTCCCTAGACAATACTCCCTACAACTATATACAGCTGGGATTGTACATCTTATTTGATGATCTATTATTATTTGATCTATTTGACTACTTTTCTTTTTAATTCTGATTTGTACATATACATTATTATCATTATTTTTATTTTTATAATTATGTCTCATCTGACACTGGTCTATTGTTCTTTGGTTGCTATTCCATCTATTTTTTATTACCCTCTGTTATATATTATATTTGATGAGTGAGCTACTGTACGCAAAACAATTTCCCTTATGGATCAATAACGTTTGTCTAAGTCTGTCTAAGTCTAAGATAATGCTGGTGTCTTATTTGTTGTTGTTTTTTTAGTTCTGCTTTAAGCTGGAGTTTGAATTAAAGATCTTTTTTAGTATTTGTAAACAACACAGCCTCATAATGCAGTGTGGGTTATTTCAAGGCCTTTCAAGTTGCATACAGCAAATTATGAATACAGATTGTGTTTAGTAAATTAGCAAATGAATCATCTGAGAACCATCCATGAACCACTTTGCTTGTATAGAAGTCTGTGGTAGTGCTTGTAAAACTTATGTTAATTCTGTTTTCATTTTACAGAAAAGAGCGGTAAGAATCGTTAGTGGAAGTGGATACAGAGACACAACAAACCCAATATTTATACAATTAAAAATATTGAAATTCAATGAACTGGTTGAATTTCATATTTTAAAAATTATGTACAAAGCAAATCAGCAAACCTTGTCCACTAATTTGCAAAGTAAATTTAAAAAGAGAGAAAGTCATTATAATTTGAAAGGAATTGAAATCTTTAAAAAACCCAAATTTAGAACAACAACAATGGAAAAATGTGTTTCAGTCAAAGGTGTGAGTCTATGGAACAATCTAAATGAAAAACTCAAAGCTTCAAAATCTTTTCAAGTGTTTAAAAGAAATGTCAAACATGATATGCTAAAAAAAGTATGAAATATGAACTGTCCTTTTGTGCTAATTAACATGTATTTAATATTGTGCACGTCATGTAAATAAGTTCCTCAGTGTAGTTGGAACTGATGAAATGTTGTAAATGTCTGATTTTGTGTGTAAAGGGGGCAGATGTTATAAGTTTATACTTCTTTCTGCTCCTTTTCATTCACATGGTTAAATGTTACAGAACTATTTTGTATTCATCTTTTATGAATGAAACAAATAAAGAAATGAAAAAAATGGAATGAAAATGCTTGTGGATTCACACTAATATTTTTGTCCTTGGTGCTAGGAATTTACCTACACAGCGTTAGAGCCTCTTTGTATAGTTTTACATCATTCTTTAGGCCTGCAGTGTTTATTAATATGCTGATTTGTATGGTTGGAAAAATGGTAATATTTTTATACAGAACTTTTCCTCCTTCAAGGTACTCAAAGCTCTTTACATTAAGCAACCGCTCACCCACTCCCACACATTCACACGATAGACACAGTACATCTAATGTGAAACTGTGCAACATTTCAGTCAAAGCAACAACATCTCCACGATGATCAGCATGCGGTGGACTGTCTACAAGAGAAGTTACAAAGTGATTTTCTGAAAACAGACATCTCTTACAATTACTGTAATACAGTAATGCTCCTTTTCACATCCTTTCCAAATCTGCACATTCTAATTTGCAAAACAACCAACACAGAATTTTAAATCTGGCAATTTAACAAGAATTTCATTCATAGTGAACAAATTGTTGATTAAGAATGATTCTTGCTCATCAAATTCATTAATATAACTCCTAAAACTAACTATATATTTTGTGTTTGTATATCAGTATATCAGTCTATTTTTAAATGGTCACATCTTTATATAGCACTTTTCCACCTTCAAGGCACCCAAAGCGCTTTACAACAAGGAACCACTCACCCATTCACACACACATTCACACACCAGTGTACGCAGACACGAGGAGGGTTAAGTGTCTTGCCCAAGGACACAAGGGCAGCATTCATCTGTGGGAGCAGGAATCGTACCAACCAACCTGTGGGTCAGTGGATCTGACCGCTCAACGACTGATGTTTCTTATGTCAAGAGCGGGATATGAAGCACCAACCTTTGGATCAGTGGACAGACTGAGCTACTTATTTAAAGAATTTCCATTTTATTACTATTATTTATTTAATGTTGCACCCCAAAGCAAGTCCCTAGTTTGTAGATTTTGTTCACAGAGAATAGCAATGATTCTGATTATGGCTGATTACTAAGCCAGAATCATTCTTAATAAACGGGTATGAATTAAGGCTGCGTCCCATTACTCTGTCTTACCCCTTCCCTTTATCTACGTCTTTGTCTTACCCCTCGATAATGAGCTGAGAAGGCTCAGGGTTGAATGTCAGAATGTTCCCCTAAGAAATGGGACACCACTCGATTACCGTTTGCGTCATCATCCCTCGCCTCTACCTGGCTGCTACGTCTACAGAGGCGACAACAAACATCAAACAAAATGTCAAGGTACCTCAGCTCGACAAAAAAACTAGCTAATTCATACATGAAAGTTCGATGAAAACGATAACGTCGGCTAAACAGACATCACTACAATTAAAACCGCAACAATAGTTCACTAAAGGTAACGTAGAACATAAGCGTCATAATTGTAAACCTGCTAAACTCTTAATCGATCATTACAACTGCTGAAAATACATTCATGAGACTCCTTGGCTGGTCGATGTGACGCTGCCATCCTGATCCCAAAACCTGCCTGAGCTTGTAGGCGTACCCCTTCGTTTCAAGGTCTGGTCTAGGGCTTACTTCGTTTCAAGGGGTATGTAGCCAGAGGTCGTGGCCTGAGCCCTTGATCAAAATTAGAATCGGGACACCCCTTGCCCTCACATGAACGCGCAAAACCAAGGGGTAGGGGTAAGACAGAGAAATGGGATGCAGCCTAAGTCTTTGTCCATGCTTTATTAAGACTAATTAAGGTGTCACTGTTAATATGTGTTCCAAAAAATGTGTCTATGTCTAAAATGTAAAAAATGTGTTTTCTGACACCCTTTAAGCAGCCTTTAAAGTGACTTCACACAGACACAGCCCCTCATCTCTGCTCCAGTCTCTTTGTTTGACAGGCGTGTCTTGGGGCACTCCCCAAAGTGCCTGTGATGGTTCGGCATTGTTTCCAGATGTTAGCCTGCTCCCAACCAGCACATATCCGTGGTTAACATGAACAGCGGACAGGCAGCAGAGACTCAGAGGAGCTGCAAATCAATAATACAACAAGGAGAGGGTCCCGAGTGCAGACACATGGAGGGTCACCAGTGTCGTGTGTGGAGAGGCTGGACTAGATCTGTGTGAGGGTTCGATTACTCACTGTGGAGTATTACTCATCTGTCCAGGGACATGTGAGAGGGACGGAGAGAGAGACTGGTGCCATGTGCTGGGAGGAGAGAGGAAGAGAACTGGGGAGAGAGGGAGAGGACAGGGAGAGAAGGAGGCAGGGAGGACAATAACGGTGCTGGAGGTGGAAGAGAGGGAGGGAGGGAGGTGAAGGAGAGCACAGGAGGGCGGGAGACAGAGAGAGGGCGAGAGAGAGCAGGAGGGATGGAGAGAGAAAGGGAGGAGGAGAGGGAGAGAGGGAGACAGAGAGATGGAAATTGATAGAGAGGAGAGAGAGAGAGCACGAGGAAGAAGGAGGTGAGGGAATGGAATTGAGAGAGGGGATGAGACAAGGAGGGAGGGAGAGAGGCAGAGAGAGTGAAGGAGAGGAAGTGAGTGAGAGAGGGAGGGATTGGGAGAGCAAGGGTGAGAGAGAAGAGCGAGAGGAGAGAGAGGGAGGAAGAGTGAGGCGAGGGAACGAAATTGAGAGAGAGGAAGAGACAGAGGGAGGGGGAGAAGGGGGAGATAGAGGACAGAGAAACGAGTGAATGAAAACAGGCGAAGGGTGTTTCCTGTTTACTGGGTGACAAGAGGAAAACAGAGCTTTCAGAAAAAAATGGCTCCAGCAATGTTAGGACTTTATTTCAACTAATTCAGTATATGTGACCCACCACGGGAAAACTGATCACATGTCGGGATTCGTGAACATGAGAAAATTGCATTCAAAGCATTTTTTTTTCTAAATTTGTGATTTTCTTTTTTTTTTTTGCAGAATGTGCTAGATGAGATCATGAAGAAGCCGCTCCATGTTTCAGATAACAGCACTGGTTGCTTAAACAGGACTAAAGCAGGACTAAAGCAAGACTAAAGCAGGACTAAACCAG
>JAVJIX010000205.1:0-75000 GCA_036785185.1 Paratrypauchen microcephalus
GAAAACCACCCTTGAAGCCAATGGCAAGCCACTTGCGCAAGTGTCCATCAAATGTGGCATATACCAAGGAGACGCACTGTCCCCACTGCTGTTCTGCATAGGCCTGAACCCCCTCAGCCAAAGCACTGGCTACGGATACCGACTCAGAAATGGGGCCACCATCCGTCACCTCCTCTACATGGATGACATCAAGCTGTACGCTAAGAGTGAGCGAGACATCGACTTACTGATCCACACCACCAGGATCTACAGCACAGACATTGGAATGTCATTCGGGCTTGAGAAATGTAGTAGGATGGTGACCAAGCGAGGCAAGGTAGTCCACACAGAGGGGGTCTCACTCCCAGAGGGAACAATAACAGACATTGAGGACAGTTACAAGTACCTTGGTATACCACAAGCAAATGGCAACCTTGAAGAGGCAACAAGGAAAGCGGCTACAGCCAAATACCTGCAACGAGTAAGGCAAGTCCTAAGAAGTCAGCTCAATGGCAAGAACAAGGCCCAGGCAATAAACAGCTATGCCCTGCCAGTGATCAGATACCCAGCACGAATCATAAGCTGGCCAAAGGAGGAGATACAGACCACAGACGTTAAGACACGAAAGCTCCTCACCATGCATGGAGGGTTCCATCCCAAATCCAGCACCCTGAGACTGTACACGAGCCGGAAGGAAGGAGGCCGAGGACTAGTGAGTGTGGGAACCACTGTCCAGGATGAAACATCCAAAATCCATAAGTACATCAAGGACAAGGCCCCGACAGATGATGTGCTCAAGGAATGCCTCAGACAGTGGAGTGCAGAGGAAGAGGTGCTGGAGGGACCATCATGGCAGGACAAACCCCTACATGGGGCATACCACCGAAACATAACTGAAGTGGCTGATATCAAATACCAACCTACCAATGGCTAGAGAGGGCTGGTCTGAAGGACAGCACAGAGGCCCTCATCCTGGCTGCACAGGAGCAGGCCGTGAGCACCCGAGCAATAGAGGCCCAGATCTACCACACCAGACAAGACCCAAGGTGTAGGCTGTGCAAAGAGGCTCCTGAGACAGTCCAGCACATAACTGCAGGGTGTAAGATGCTGGCAGGGAAAGCATACATGGAGCGACACAACCAAGTGGCGGGCATAGTATACAGAAACATCTGTGCAGAGTACGGGATGGAGACCCCAAGGTCAAGGTGGGAAACACCTCCGAAGGTTGCGGAGAATGACTGAGCCAAGATCCTGTGGGACTTCCAGATACAGACTGACAGAATGGTGATGGCGAAGCAACCAGACATAGTGGTGGTGGATAAGCAACAGAACAGAGCCGTGGTGGTGGACATTGCAATACCAAGCGATGGTAACATCAGGAAAAAGGAACATGAGAAACTAGAGAAATACCAGGGGCTCAAGGAAGAGCTGGAGAAGGCCTGGAAGGTGAAGGCATCAGTGGTGCCTGTGGTGATCGGAGCACTCGGGGCTGTAACCCCCAAACTGGAGGAGTGGCTACAACAGATCCCAGGAAAAACATCAGACATCTCAGTCCAGAAAAGTGCAGTACTAGGAACAGCAAAGATACTGCGCAGAACTCTCAAGCTCCCAGGCCTCTGGTAGAGGACTCGAGCTGGATGAGAGTGAGAGACCAACCACCGTGGAAGGTGAGGAGCACATTTTATATTTATATATATAATAAAAAATACTCCTCATTATTCTGGTATTTAGCAAATAGAAATAATTGTGTCAATTCTAACTGACCTAAATTCCTACAATTTAGGTTGTTTTGGAAATGTTTATTTTTATATAATGTCTGACAGTGAGAAAAAAAAAGCATGTGTGATTTTATATAGTGTATGTAAACTTCTGGTTTCAACTGTATATATCAATGGACTGCGGTGGGATTCTTCAAGAAAATTAAGACCACATAAGACCACCTCAAATTGTACAAAAAAAGGAACATGGTGGGACATTGTTGAAGGGACTCCTGTCCTCTGCATTTGAGCCATCCTTCAATACTGAATGGGCAATCTGTCATCCAGACCCATCTCTAGATCTTGTTGCCAGTCTTGGTCAGGACTACCTTAACTGGAGGATTTTTCCTATTGTAAATATTTGTTTTAGGTTGATGGGAGAAACTGGAGTGCCCAATTCTTCCTATAAGGTGTGAGAGCTTGCTACTGAACTACCATGCCACTCTGTATGTATATATTTATCAGTTGTAACACACAGAGGGATTGGACTAGCAATAGGTCCCAACATACTACTACATACTACTAACCTTTAAGCCAGAATCTTAATTTCTTTCATGAAGAAACCATGTGTGAAAACGTGAGAAGATGGACAGGTTCTCACCCTACACACCCTACACTACCAAAGCCTACACAGGCATGCACATTCCACACAGAAAGCCCCACCTGGTATCTTCTTACTGTGAGGCAAAAATACAAACCGCTAACAGTTTTACAAGTCAACATAGCCAGTTCTGATGTGGGTTGGAGCTGTCCGAGGTGCTGAAACAAAACAAGACAAATCATCAGTGATTCAGAGTGTACCCTCTCATGTTTAACAGATCTAAAGTTCTAGTCTGTTGAGGATAAAAGTGAAAAAGTCCCTTCGCCTCAATAAGTTTTTCGTGCTTTGCGTTAGTCGTCGTGATGGCTCGTGCCACTGTGCGGCGCGGCCGGATCTAGAAGTGGGCAGGGGTGGGCCATGCCCACCCAAAATGTTATCCTGCCCACCCAATTGGTCAACTGTATTTGATGTCATTTCAACCTGCCTATCACGTTTTCTTGTTTGCTCCGCCAAAATTCCACGACTTCTGATTCGCCAAGCCGCTTACCCGTGCACAAAGCGCCCAGCAGCAGCGGGAGCACGAGTGATATGAGGATAGAGCCTCATTTTGGCGCTTGGTCCGCTCTGCGTCCCGCTGTCTGCATGAACACGCAGCACGGTGCTCCTCCGGTCCGGGCTTTGTGTGCAGCTCTGCCCGTGGAATCCACGCGCAAACCCACAGTATTCCACAGTATTCCACAGTATTCCACAGTATTCTTCAAAGCGGCGGTGGTGAGGCCCCTGCTGAAGAAGAGCAATTTAGATTTTAATGATTTTAACAACTACTGACCAGTGTCTAACTTACCATTTTTAAGCAAGATTTTAGAGAAACTTGTCTTTATCCAACTAAATGATTTTCTAGATGATCACAACATTTTGGAAAAATTTCAGTCTGGTTTTAAAGTGAACCACAGCACCGAGACTGCCTTGGCAAAGATTTTAAATGACTTTAGAATAAATTGTGATTCTCAAAAGGTGACTGTGTTGGTTCTGCTGGATCTGAGCGCTGCCTTTGACACAGTAGACCACATGATTCTTTTAACTCGCCTAAAACACCTTGGCCTCTCTGGTGCTGTTCACAAATGGTTCACGTCCTATCTCACAGACAGAACATTTATGGTGAGTGTGAACACATGCTCCTGTGGTGTGGTGGTGTCCCCCAGGGTTCCATTTTAGGCCCTGTGCTTTTCAACTTGTACATGCTCCCCCTTGGCGGCGTCATCAGGAAACATGGAATCAACTTCCACAGCTATGCAGATGATATGCAGCTTTACATTTCCGTGTCTCCTGATGACACCAGGCCAATGGATGCTCTTTTTAACTGCATTCTAGATATCAAATCCTGGATGGCAAGAAACTTTCTCCAGCTTAACCAGGACAAAACTGAGTTTTTAGTCATCGGTCCTGAGGCTCAGAGAGAGAAATTTTTATCCAAACTACAAGCACAGTCTTTTAACCCGTCTCCTCAAGTGAAAAACCCGGGCATCATTTATGACTCTAAGCTGACTTTTATCCTACACATCAAGAACATCACAAAAATAGGTTTCTCTCACCTAAAAACCATAGCCAGAGCCATTCTCTCTAAGGCCAATATGGAGACACTGATGCATGCTTTTGTCACCAGCCGTATAGACTACTATAATGCCCTGCTCTCTGGTTTTCCCAAAAAGAGTATTTCAGATTTGCAATTATTACAAAATTCAGCAGCACGTGTCCTGACTAGGACCAGAGGGCAGGACCACATTACACTGGTCTTAAAATCTCTGCATTGGCTCCCTGTGAGTTTCAGGATAGATTTTAAAGTTCTTTTACTGGTTTTTCAATGTCTTCATGGTCTTGGGCCTTCTTATCTTTCAGAACTGCTTTTTCCTTACGAACCTTCACGGGCCCTGTGCTCCTCCAGCAGCAGGCTCCTGGTCATTCCCAAAGTCAGGACACACACTCACGGAGAGGCGTCTTTTCAGTACTACAGCCCTCGTCTATGGAACAGCCTGCTGGAGGACCTCAGAGCTGCAGAGAACGTTCATGTTTTTAAGAGTGGGCTCAAGACTCACCTGTTTAGCTTGGCCTTTGATTGACCTCTGTCGTCTGTTTACTTGTTTTTCGTTTGTTCTTTTGTTTGTTTGTTTGTTTGTCCATCTGTTTGTTTGTCTTTTTTTTTTTTTTTCCTCTGGCTGCACGGTGGCTGAGTGGCTAGCACTCATGCTTCACAGCAAGAAGGTTTGGGTCGCCCGGGCCTTTCTGTGTGGAGTTTGCATGTTCTCCCCGTGTCTGGGTGGGTTTCCTCCGGGCATTCCTGTTTCCCCCACCAACCCAAAACATGCACCATAGGTAAAATCCTCCAGCTAAGGGCATGACCAAGCCTAAATAACAAAATCATAGGGATGGTCCCCGGGTCAAATGTAGAAACAACTTCTCCTGTGTGAGATCAATAAAAGTAAATCTTCTAATCCTTAACCACTGTAAGGTGCTTTGTGTTACATTTTTGTATGAAAAGCGCTTTATAAATATTGTTTGATTGATTGATTGCAACCCTGGGATTGGTCCTCATGTGCAGCCGAGCCCGCTGTCCGGCCCGTGTGCTCCGGTTCTCGGTGTGTGTGCGTGTGTGTGCGACTGTGCGTGTGTGAGTGAAATGTATTCCCCAATCAATTCATTTTTTAATCATTTCATATCACGGAGCTCCACGTCAAGCTGCACCGTACCACGCACCACGCACACATCCACCTCCACAATAAAAGCGCAAGTTTTGTTTTTTTTCTGTCGTATTCTGTGGAGACTGAATCATCTCCACAAGCCACATCCACAAATGTTTTCCCCCGATCAATTCATTTTTTTATCATTTCATTTTTATTTCATCATCACTCCAAGGTCCTGGTTATTTGGTATTTGTAATTTTACTGATGTCATATAGAATGCTGTGCATAGTAATTGATTAGTCGTAATAGCCTGGCCATACCTTTGATGGGTTAATGCTCTGCTAGCCATTCATTAGAATAGCTTCTTAACCACAGGGCCGTGGCCCAAACTTAGGCTATAAGTGCTACTTTGAGGGCACCAAAAAACGTTCTGTTTTGGACTAGTCGGCTGCGAGGGCCGTGGGGCGGTGTAGGATATCAACTGAAGACACCAGAGATAGGCTATGGTCAATCTAAAATGCACTAGAATGCAGGAAATTGCATCTAAGAAATCCAAAATTTTCTGATGGAGGACCCCCACACCCACCCTCTGGACTAAACCCCATATGTTCACAACCTCCCCCTCCACCTCTGATACACTGTTAATAATTAAAAAAAACTGGGCCTCAACGTCAAACAGGTTAAGAACCCCTGCATTAGAAGGAAAATGTTCCACATGAAGCTCCACACTATGTCCCACCAAAATTTTGAAATGCCCCCCCCAATCTGTGCAGTCTAGATCCGGGCCTGAATATATTTGGAATTTGTTGTAAATAGGATAGTTTTGAAGGTAAACCCTGTAATCTATAAATGTAATTTGTTGTGAAGGTACATATTAGTTATAGGATGTAAATATGTATATAATATAGTGTTGTGTAAATACTTTCATAATTTCTGTTTTTGAGGAATGAAAAGAAAATAATCCAACACTCCGTCTTACTTGTAAGATGTAAGATTTATTAGGACATACAACATTTCGGCACTAGGACTGCAACTCATTTTAGCCGTCATCAGGCAAAACGCTATTTTGCCTGATGACGGCTAAAATGAGTTGCTCTCTGGCAGTTTCATTTTGTGAAGGAGTTCACTGGAGGGAAAAGGCTGGAGACCCCTGTCAGGGCCTTTCTCCAGCCACCATTGGATTCTCATTAACACACTTTTACATGTTTCATTTGAATGGCTATGTGACAACTAAACCAGGACTAGAACGGGTCCAAGTCAGAATTGCATCAGGGCTAGAACAGGACCAGTATGAATGTGGACCTAATATCTTTACATTGCCTTCAGAGGAACTATTTTCTATCTGGGAGTTGACACTTGTCTCTTATTGGTTGAATTCACCTGCTACTCATTTAAAGCATGAAGGAGGCGACCAATAGGACAAGTAGGACAATAAAATCTGAAGAAAAGCTTATTTATTATGATTATACACATATGTATGCCCCCTTGAGTGCACTGAGTGTGTTTCCATTATGCAAATTCTATATGCAATATGTCATGGAACTAGCCCTATTAATTTGTTATACTATTCACATGTATATATTGTTTTATCTATAACAATAATATGTTGTGAATTGTTTTATGTATATGTGTAGAATCATTTACATTCATGTAAGAATACATTAAATGTATTATGTCAAGCATAAATTGCATAGGCCTAAAACGCTACAAAGAAGCGTGTTAATAAGTGACAGTGTTATGTGATATTAATATGCAAACTATTAATGAAAACTGAACTATGCAATCTTGAAAATGAGTCATTTATTCATTTATTTTATTGATAGATTTGGTGTGATGTACAATTTTTGTGTCAAATTGATTTTTTTTGTATTAAATTGGTTTAAAAATATGTTTTTTTTTCAGCAGTGTGACACTGAGACTAAAACTTAAAGAGGCGCCGTTTTACTTCTATGGGGTATTAACTGTAACACATCACATATTTAGATCAGTGTTACCCTTTATTGTTTTAGTTTTATTATTTTAAGTTTCATGTTTATTTTTGACACGCTGAGTCTCTCCTCACTTTGTTCCCCCTCTCCCTTCAGAGCATCACAACACAATCAGCATATAGCCGCTAATGAAACTACTGCACATCACATCAGGTTTGTCAAGTGTACAGTTTTGTATTATGTTTTTGTTATGGAGAATTGTCTGTTTGACTTAAAGCTTTTCCATTTGAAAAAATATAGGACCTTTAAACAAATGCATTCAAGCACACTTAGTTAAATCAAAGTGTTTTTTTTATTTTTTATTAGAAAGTTGAAAAAACGGCAGTAGGTACATAGGACCTCTATTGTCTACGGGACGGACAGGTCTGGAACAAAATCGAAGCAAAATACAAAAAACAAAAATAAATAAATAATAAAAATCATTAATCATTACAATTACACATTTATGGAATATCAAAGCCATTTCTCTTGGGTTATTATTGCTGGAATATATTAAACGCATCATTTTTTAAAACAGACATTTGTCCAACCTTCAGCGGTCATAAAACAAAAAAAAAATTAAACAGTATTTTATTTTTTTTTTTTACATTATATGGGTTCAAAATCTTGGACATTCGATAAAAAGGAACTGTGTTTTTTAAATACATTTCTCAGTGAAATTGAAACAGATTTAACCGTTTTCCTTCAGGTGAATAAAAAAACTGCAAAAAGTTGCATTAAAATTACTTGAATTCAAAATATTGACAAGTTTGTATATATTTGGACATTTTTCCTTATAGTGGCAGGTGTTACCATGATACAAACATTTGCTAAGGAATAGCCTACATATGATGATGATAATCTATTTAGACAATAAAATGTGATTTTCAACATTAAATGGTAGTACTTTCTTTTCTATTCACATGTGGTCTTATATCTACGTAATCCCTCAGTTGTGTAGGTTCCATAGTGGTCCATGGGCGTATACTAGTCTATGTGCTCTTATACTTGTTCTGATACAGCTCAAGATCATTTTAAATCTACAAAATTTAACCAATTGTGTCATTTATCCAGCAAATAACTCCTGAACAGCTTTGTATAAATAAAAGTTCCAACATTATGAGGGCAGAATTAGCCAGTAAATAGTCCCATTACATCCAATAAAAGGCCCAACCAGGATTTCAGCTAAGCAACCGATACCTGACTCAGCTCATTTTCCTGGCACTCATATTCAATACTAGTATCAGTGTTTCCCTAAATCTGTTATTTATCCTTCAAATGATCCTGAATGATTCTTCAGCAGTGCTCCATTTTTGTGCTTAAGTAAAAGTACAGAGACCAGAGCAAAAAAATACTCAAGCAAAAGTATCACATAAAAAAATCTACTGAAGTAAAAGTACTGAAGTACCTGTTTAAAAATGTATTTAGAGTTAAAAAGTAAAAAATATTTTGCACAACTGAATAAATATTTATATTTATATTTTCCTCGCCATTTTATTTGTATTTGTAAAGTACAGATACTCAAAATGTATACTCAAGTACAGTACTTTGCTACTTTTACAGTTCAACCACTGTTTTTCAGTATCAGTGCCGATATTCAATACTAGTATCGGTATCATTGCCTCCCTAGAATCTACTCAAATCTTAATAAATATTCTGAATTCAAGTCATTTTAACACATTTTTACTTTTGCAGTTTTTCACAAATAAGTTAAAACGTCAACAATGACATTACAGTCTTTGTGCTTCAGTCCTGTACACGTGAAATGTCAAAGTTCTTTCGTCAAATTGTGAAAAAGATTTGACGCTTTTATTGGAGTGGCTTTGGGCTTGTTTAATCCTGAGGAGATCAGCTTTCCAGTTGCAATAGAGCCAAACGTGAAACAACAACAACAAACGCGTTACCAGAAGGTTTTTAGTTCAGTTTTCGTCCTCAAAAATGGAGCAGCAGCATCACAGTAAAATTGGAGTCTATCTATATTCAAATCGGTTGCATTAATGTTTTTGAATTGAGTCATAACACAGCATCAGATGGAGGGCAAGGGGCGCTATACAGGAAGAGATATCAAAACTGAAAATTCACAAATGTTGAACCTAATACTTAAATATATTGTCTTATCACCCCAATGTGCTTGACCAGTAGCACCACTTTCTAAGCTATTGTGAAAAAATGATTTAACTTTATTTACTGATTTGTGCTGATAGAGAGGAACTTAGGGCCAGTTTTTTTCCTGTAGATTGGCCCAATAATTACTGAAATATTAACCATAAACCAGGTCAACAGATCCGCATTTTTAATCTTAAATAGCATATTCTGTGCCGTCTTTAAAGATGCACTGTGGAACTTTTCTAGTGGACGGGTGTGCAATCTGTTTGTCTTCAAGGAGATGTTAACACTTTGCCTGGAATGTTCCACTGTAAGGCATTAATGTATTTACATGGAGGCAAGCAGGTAATGTGACCAGGCCTAGAGATTTCTTTAGGGATCAAAATGTAAGATATGTTTCAATGACATACTGTGGAACATTCCAAACAATGACATTTCCATGGTGACAACCAGAAGAGTTACATAGGGCAGAGTTAACTTTGCCTGACCAGCTAGTCCCTCATACGATTCTGGGATTGGACCATAATGCGCAACAAAAAAAACCTTACTTTGTCCAATCACAGCTGCTAATTCATGCCAAATGTCTCTCAAATGTTGAACATTCTTGTATCATTCAAAACAAAATCTATAATTGATACTTTGCAGTGGCATCATGCTGGGGGGGCTCTACATGTATGATGGAATGTTCAGCAGTTGCCATGGTGATACATTGCACACATTAGCAAACATTGTTAAAAGTCTGAACACATGAAGAACACAGAAGAAAAAAATTACAAAATGGATTTAAACAGCACATTTTGTCTGAATAATACGATACAATAATACAATACGAGCGTTCGTGGCTCATGGTCCTATTTGATTTTCAACAGAAAAGGTGAGAGTGATCAACTGATAAACTGTTGGCTAAGACCAGCTAGCTGTGACTGTAATGTAATGTTATATCAGAGGGACTTGTTTGACAGCACGAATGATCTCACATATTGTAGTTCCAGCTAATTTAGTTCTCTCTGATTGTGTTAAAATAAAGTTCAGATTAATTACAGAGCTTGAGACAGAGCATACCTACAGTTAGCATCACACCCCCAGGGAATATTGGCTGCAAAGTATCAATACTTTTTTTTACCTCAGATACATAAGAGTTTGGTGATTTGCTTGTTGATTTTGCAGAACACAGAACAGGTACACTTCCAGGCCCACTTGTCTTTATAAAGTATTGTCAGAGCATGTAGTTTTGGCTGGACAGGTAATCATTCACTCATGCTGATATTTTGAGATCATCTTTGCAGTGTAGAACTTCGCTGCCTTCCATCTGAACTGTAATCCACACTTTTCCTCCTCTTCTGACCCCACCCTTCACCTCGGTCTGTGCTCTGTGTGGGTCTTGGGTGGGTGCTGGATGGACTCTGGTCTCTCCCTGTTCACCCCATTCAGCCCTGGCTGCCACAGGAGGAGAGGCTGTCATACAGGGAGTCGCTCAGGGACTCAGGGGTCTCTAGGTTCTGGGGCCTGTTGGGTGAGAGGGGGTCCAGGCCAGGCTGGTTCATCTCAGGGACACTTGGAGCACGACTCTTCCCCCGACGGCTCACTCCGCTCTGGGCAGGCACGGGAAGGCTGCCTGGGTCCACCGCGCGACTGGAGGAGGGACCGCTGGGCTTCAGGTTCTGAAATAAACAACAATATTAAGGTCAAGCAGACAGATGAAAAATGTGCACCATTGCCATAGCAATTAACAATTCTAAATAATATGAATGGTGAAAAGTCTTTAAAATTGCACCTATAAACTGAAAGATAAAACCATGAGTAAGAAGAATATTAAAGATGCACTATGTAATTTTCAGTGAAGGGTCTGTCACTTGCTTGTCTCATGGAATCAAATGGGTGACACCACCTGGAAAAGTTACAGGTCAGATCCGTGGAGAGGCCTACACAATACAAACTTTTTTTTTTTGCACAATAATATTTGTAGCTAAATCATTGCAATACAGAAGTAGAATCACATACTACATACTATGGAACATTCCAGGCAAAGCAATAACAAGTATATGTACATTTGAACTGAAATCATCTAATTTAAATGTGATGCAACTGCTGCTGTGATACTGGTCTATAAATAAAGATTGAATCTTGCAGATATTTCCAGTGTCCTTATGTAACGGTTCATCCATGTGTGAATCAGCTGATAAATTATTTAAGTCAGAAAGTGTTTTTATTATACAAGAGGCGAGAGCTGGTTTAAAAATAGGGACTGCAGATGGAAACTAGCTATGTAGCTATAATCTGGTGCAGATCATCTTTGTTTTATGAGCTTAATGTCTCTGTACATTGTCCCTTTTCAAATAAAGACTAAACGAAAACTAAACTAAACTAAAAATGCACTGCTCAAAAAGCAGCTCGGCCACATGACCCTAGGCTTCAGTGTGAGCTGAAAATACTGCACTGGACAAAAGAACCTCTAAAGGTTCATCTTTGAACCAAGGACAGTTTAGAAGGTCTTTTTTTAACTCCTGTCAAGTAAAAACATTCAGTGAAGTTTATATTTCCAGACTGCTACTGACAGAGAAGCTGTTGAAATTTGTGCCAGTTTTTGTTTCATGTGGATAATGACTCATCAGAACTATATAATAAATAATAAAGAAACCTAACCTAACCTAACTATAAACCAGGTCAACAAATCTGCATTTGAATAGTGACAATGTGGACAAGCAAAACGCAGCTTTTGGAAAATGATGACGTCGCAGATGTTTGCGGAAGAGAAAGGGCTCTTTGTAGTATTGTGTTTCCGGTGGCTCTGGCCGTTTCCTGTTTACAGCACCACATATCGGTGTGGCATATGTATTAGATCGTTTTCACTCAGCACTCTGTTTTCGTCTAGACGCAAATATTTACTGATCCGACACATGTGTGGATGCAAATTTTTTTCAACCCGCATAAAAAAAATCCTGGAGCGTTGTCGTGTGGACGTAGCCTTAGTCTAGTTCAGCCAGGCCAAGTCCAGACAAGTGATGCTGTCAAAAGAGTATTTTCAGTAGCCACTGACACAGTGAGGATTTTTTATTAGAATCAATATTATTAGACTTCTGACATGTGTCCTCATACTAAACCAGGGCTCTCAAGTCTCACGCATTGAGAGTGTGACACACGCAATTTGACGTGTTCACACGCAACACATGGTATTTCTCACGCTGAAATTTAGTTATGCAAGTCAAGCGCAGCGCTTCTGTGCCCAGAAAATCGGTTCAGGCACCACGCGGTTTCAGCGCCATTCGTCCCCCTCCCTCCCACCCCCCCGCTCCTCGCAGAAAAAAAATAGTCACTCGCAACCCCTCCCCCCGGAAATTACGCAGTCACACGCACGACCCCGCTCGAAAGTTGAGAGCCCTGTACTAAACCATTAGCTCTTTCTAATGTGGACACATATAAGCACTAGACCCACCGCTCTGTAGGGGGAGCTGTAGGGCAGAGGCTCCTCCTCCTCTTCCTCCACAGCCAAGTAGACCTCGGCAGAACCGGCAGGAGCCTTCAGGTTTGGAAACGTCCATGTTTTAGTGCGCGGAGAAAACACATTGGCTCCTTCTTTATCTGAGCAGGAATAGAAAAGAATTCTGGGAGCTTTAGACCATGCTTTATGGGTTACACTCTGACTAAAGTTTCAAAGAGCCCTATAGAGCCGTCTGCTTATGCAGATTAATGCTGTACCTTCTCTGATGAGTCCAGCAGTCCTGCCTTCTTGCCCGTGCCCAAATGGAGCAGAGGGCATCAGGGCTTTGTGTGGGGTGTAGCATTCGTCCTGTGATGGAGCCTCTCTCTCCAGAGTCCTGGACCTCCTGCCCGCTCGGCCTGGAGATGAGCCATGGTGAAGGCCTCTGCCCGCCGCTCCACTGCTGCACTCAGGGAGAGGGAATGTCCCTATGCCACTGTCCAGGGTGTATGTGGAAGCACCCGAGCCCGCTGAGAAAGGGAGAGGGGGGAGTAGAAGGGGAGAGGAGAGGGTGGAAGATTTACAGATTGTGGAGAAGGAGAGAAAGACAAAGAGACAAATTTATAAAACTAAAAAGAAACACAGGAATGATGTCCATTTATACAAACAAAACCAAAGAACCACAAAATGTCATAAGCTTTGTTAGCACTGGTTAGGACCCATTCTAGTCCTGGCTTAGTCCTGGCTTAGTCCTGGTTTCATCCTGGTCTAGTCCCAATTTAGTTACAGGTTTAGTCCCAGTTTGGTCCCTGTTTTGATGAGGTGTGTGTGAACGCAGCCTTAGTGGAAGTACATGGATCAGGATTTCTTTGACCTGATACCATTTCAAACTCTTTGTCACCTGCAAAGTGTTGGACTGAGTCGGCCAGATTCTCATCAGATGTGACGTTTGTGATTCTCTCGGTCGCCTGAAAAACAAAGCACAGATTTAGTGATTAAGTGATCAAATAATACTATTACTGTCTTCTTGTCTTCTAATAAAAATCACTTATACTAAACACTGTTTTTCATTTGAATTCAGAATAAATAATGCCCCAGTGTGTACCTTTTCCATGTCGTCTCTGCTGTGAAGGATGTCACTATGGAACATGGGTTTGGAGGTTTTGCAGTCAAAGGAGAGACGTCGCTGAGGCAGACACACCACCTCTTTACCGTCCACTCTGAGCAAAGACAAAAACATCATCTTTTTAATATGACATATGGGCTTTAAACTTCACATTCACATATGCAAGTGTCTTGCTCACACAGTGGATATGCAATGGCAGTACACTGAAAAGTTTAAAGGTTAACTCAAAATTAACTCTCATTGTAGTCTGTTATAATACTGTTACCTCATCCAAACATACCTGGAGTTGTGTTTTGTTTCATTCTCACATGTTTGAGTAATCCTTTACTCCTCTGTCTACATCTCCAAAGCTCAAAATGTGCTGTTCCACCTAACAGCTGCCTTTTGCCTTTAGTTCAGTAAAGATGGGCAATTCCAGAGTGCCAATGCAGGAGTATGGAGTTTAAAAATACAGTGGAGAAAGAATTCAGCCTAAATATGCAGAGTTTGTGTGTTAAACAAGTGTGAATGAAACAAAACACAACTCTAGGTATGTTTGTGATGAGAAAACAACATAACATATATCAGAAAGTAGCCCCCTTTAAATTAGCTGTAATCCTCCTCACCTGTTGAGTAGTTGTTGCATGAAGTTGTCAGAGCGCCCCCCTCTGTACATAACCGCGAGTTGCCCCTGGCTCTGGTCCATCACCACTTCACATGAATGCCCCCTGCTCTGTCTCTCCACAAACTGCCTCTCCTCCTCTAGCGCCCTCCGCAGGCCCTCTGCTTTCTCCATCAGAGTTGAGATATTCAGCCCCTCCACGCCCTCTTTACACCGGCTCGCCACCTTCACCGAGTCCCTGCTCACGGACGGTATATTTATCTTCCATTCACGCTTCTCATCTTTTGCTTTCACTCCGTCAGTTTTGCGACTTAACGCTGGTAGCTTGCTTTTTTTCAAACCAAACCAACTCGCGATGCCATTGGATGTTTTTTGTTTCACCTCTCCAATTTGCACAACTTTATCTTGCTCTTTTAACATATTCTCTTCAATTCCTTTCATAACTTTTTGCTCAATAGCAGATTGTGGACTTGTAGCTGGTTGCGCTGGCTTCTCCGGTTGCATTTCCACAGGTGGCTTCGGTGGAGGAGGCGGTAAGCTATCTCCAAATATGGGATTTTTCTTGCCTTTTCCGCTAATTTTCGTTCGTTCTTCTGATTTGGATGAATATCTGGGCGTTTCAGGTGGTTTGCTCATCCTCTGAACAGAACTCGGACACGGTTTTGATGGCGATTTTGGTGGGATTTTGTTCGGACTATTTGTTGTTTTCACATTGTAAGCCAAGTTCAATGATCCAGGACATTTTATATTATTGCGTAGAACTTGTGGCGCATCTGTTATGGGTGAAGGAAGACCAATTTTGCTTTTCGAACCATCCGATTTTGGTAACTCTTGCTTAGCGCCTCCTGCTGGTGGTTGCTGAGATTTCACACCTTGTTCGAACATTGGCGTTGCATATTTTAAACCTCTTTCATTAACTTTTTTCCCATCTGATTCTGCATATTTTGAGGACTTCTCCTCCTTTTGGATTTCAGTAGCTTGTTGCCTATCTACCGTCCTACCATTTCTCTCTTCAATAACTTCACCAAAACTCGCAGTCTCCACTTGTTTCATCCCAACTTGCAAATCCTCTGAACTCCTTAGCTTACCCAATGCAGCTAAGCGCTCTTTAAATGCATGTTGACTTGGATCTCCTTGCGATCTCGCTGCTACTACGCTCGGCCTTTTGGGTATGGACGAAGCTTCTGACCTTCTTGCTGGCGGGGGAGGTTGTGTTGCCACTGGAATCGAACCAGTAAACCCATCTTTTGCATCTTGCTTCTCAATAGGACGTGCAAAGTTAGCCGGCTGTGGTTTGAGGGCGGGTTGACAAGCGGGTAAACTGTGTTGATTGACCCAGACTGGACTATCCGAATCCTCGTCATCTGATGTTGTGTCTGTTGTAGAAGATGAGGATTGTTTTCGCTCATTTGATGCTTTTAAAACGGATTCTGGCAAAGATTTGACCAGCTTTCTTTCACCTATGCTTGTTTTGATTTGCGGGATTGTCCTTTTCTCAACGTCGTTACCTTTTACCACACCAGTCTGGATGTTGCAAATGTTCTCGTAATGTGGAATTGCTTGTGGAATTGCTTGCGGAATTTTCAAAGGAGCAGGATTAGTAGTAGTAAAAGTTGTAGTAGCAGCGTTGGAAGAGGAAGTGACCATCTTTGCTTTAGCTGGACTTGCATAGTCTTTTTCGGGTAGAATATCTTCAGATTGTGGTGGAGACGTTGGAGCAGAGTGTGTAGCTGGATACGATTCTGATCTGGTTGGAGGAGGAGGAGGCTGCCTACACCTTTCTGTAGTAGTTGCTCTCCGTGTTGGTACTGGAGAATGGTAAACCTCGTAGTTATTTGTGCGACAGGGAATTCTGGAATTTCGGGTTAGCTGGGGGCTCAATCGGACTGCGGACGCATTTGGATTTGGTTGGCATTTTTCCGTGATGTTCGGAATCTTGAGGAATTTGAGGAGTTTGGACGGGGAGTTGATGGCGACTGTTTTGACATCGCTGAGGCAGGAGGAGCTGGGACTTATGGAGGAGGAGGAGGCACGGACAGAGGGGGGGTCTGAGGTGTCTCTCTCTGGGATGAGAGGGGAGGAGTTGGGATCAGACTCAGTGGAGGGTAGGGGGGAGGGGAAGAAACCGCTCAGCTCCTCTGGAACAGCCACTCCTGTGTCTGGGTCCTGGGGAAAGATCGCAGATTTAGTATTACATGTTTTTATTCTTGACTTTTTCACAAATTTTGAAACAATGAATGAAAAAGCAAATTAAGTCCATTATTCACCAATTTTTGGTGAACCACGTACATTGGTCCAAATTACCATAAACAGTATTTTATACTGTTGATTTAATAAATATGCCTTTCATGCATGCAATATGAAACATTTCAGTGTGTCCCATTGTGGTTCTAAGCCTGAATAAAGGTTTGGTAGCTTAGTTTCATAGAGGTCCTTGATGAAAATGGAATTAGACATTTCACTTGCAAAATAAAGGCATTTTGTTCATGATTTGAGTTCTTACTGTATTTAATGCAAGTTCGACATTTGTTTACAATCGCTACTGCAACCAATGCATCAAATAGTGAAGTTTCTGTCATGCTTCAGGCAAAGATTACCATTTTTTAACCTGGCACACACCTGAACTGAGTTCTATACATTATCAGTCTCTCACGACTCTCACTGAAAGAGATCAGCAAGTCGGAATTCGATGAAGCTGACTGGTCAAATAGCGGAACAAGCCGAAAAATCAAACTTGAGTTAAATCCCATTGAGAGAAAAGCACAGGTGTCTTTCCCTCCACAAATGCTGAAAGATCTTCCCACATTTTTCAAAACAGTCTGTGTTTTTGCTAAAACAGGCTGTAGGTATAGCCGTCGTCATGTTTTGGTTTGTGTGGGCACCTTGGGCTCCGCCCAAACTGCAACACTGCTATGTGAGGCCCAATCGTAACAATGAGAATTCATCATTGTGGCCAGATTAAGAGATTTAGATTTTCTTCTCATTTAAAACTCATTATTTCAGGTGATTTCCCAGAATAGAATCAAAAACTCATTGAAATTCCTCTCATCATTTTGCCACATTTAGAAGCCTGCTAAATAGATTACCTGAGTACCCTCCAGCTCCTCCTCTTGTTCCCCAGTCCCAGCCTCTTGCCCTGGGTCACTCTGCTGCAGGTGAGGGTCAGTCCTGGAGCTCTGTTTGGAGGTGCCCACAGGCTCAGCTCTGCTCTTCCCTGTAGGGCCTTCACTGGATGAGGCCATAGCCCCTCCCCCTCCTCCTCTCTGTACATTTGTAGAAGCGCACACACTTTTGCATGCTTTCAGGGGGCTTTCTGGTGGGCTCCTCTTACAGTGAGAGCAACACTTGATGCCTTCCTCAGACTGGGCACCATCCCCGTTGAGCTGTGGGTGCTCTGTCTCTGGGCGGGAGGAGCAGTGGCAGTGGGTGTGGGTGTGGTGGGGTTTACACTGCAGAGAGTGAGGGTCTGCTGACGCCAGGACAGCTTCTGTGAATGAGAAAAAGGTAATCATGAGAAATTTACTTAAAGGTGCACTGCAGAACTTTTTTATTCCAGGCAAAGCAATAACATCTCAATGGAGGCAAAAATTTTGACACATCAGAACATTGGAATTTGAACAGTATTGATCTGATATTATTTCACCCCTGGTCTAGGCCTGGTTCAGTAGGCTTAATCCAGCTCTTTAGTCCTGGTTTAGTACCAGTTTCGAACCCTGGTCTAGCCCAGCCTATATCTGGTCTATCCATGGTTTCTGGTCTCACCTGTGGAATCTGAGCAATTGGCTATAGTCACAGAAGGACAGACTAATTCAGTCCTGGTTTAATCCTGTTTCAGTTTTGATTTAATCCTAGTCTAATCCCTAGCCTAGCCCTGGTCTATACCTGATCCAGTCCCCAGTCTGACTGTAGACTAATTCAGACCTGGTCTAATCTCTGGCCTATATCTGGTTCAGTCCTGATTTAATCCTGGTTTAGCTCTGGTCCAATCATTATCCAGTCCCAGTCCTGGTCTATCTCAGGTCTCTGGTCTCACCTGTGGATTTGAGCACCTGGCTGTAATCGCAGAAGGACAGACTGGTCGCCGAGGGGTGGAACTTGAGTGGGTCTGTCTCCTCCATCTTCCTCAGGACCTCCAGGATGTGTGCCTTCTTCTTAAAGAATGGAGAGAGAGCATCCATGGAGGTGTGAGCGCTGCGGGCCGGAGAGGCGTGCTGAGGCCGGACAGCGTTACCCTGAGAGGAGGAAAAAGAGGCATCAACATGAGAGATACAAAGTACAGAGGTATTATGCCAAATGGACTTTTTTGATGAGGAACAACATTATTAGACAGTATAACCCATCAAAAATATATTATTCATGCATGTTTTAGTAATCTAGCGATCTCTACCAGGCCCTATTCAAACCCTCCTTACAATTAAGATAAGATAAGATAAGATATGCCTTTATTAGTCCCTCAGTGGGGAAATTCCAGTGTTGCACAGCACAAAAAAGTAACGTCCGCCTCTGCGCGTCCTTCGTAGCAGCTCCTCCGGCGCACAACTGCGCCGCGCAGCGCACATAGCAACGCACATAGCAACGGTGAAAAAGTTAAAATCCAGAGAAAATAGAGGTTGAAATGGAGCAGAAACATCGTGTTTCTGAAGCACTTATCCTTATACACATAATCTTCAAAGTGTGCAAACGAACAAGCAGGTTAGATTAGAAAGATACTTTATTATCCCGAACGAAATTCGTTTTTTTAGCAGTACGTGCCTCAGCCCACAAGCCTATGTCCGTGCTGCTGCACGACCATTTTCTTAATTATATAAAAGCAAGATATAAAACAATACACTACAACTTCACAAACTAGATATGTGCAGTAATTTCATTAGCGGAAGGCACACCAATATTTTTCTGTCCTTTCAAAATATACTATTTTGTGCATTAAGCTGGAGCACTACTTTGTACTTCTACCTTTTATTTTGAAGTAAAAATACTCTCTATTCCCATAGGTGGTAGAGTAGCCAAAGGAATGATCAATATAGTGTAAAAGTCATTTCTTGTTTAATCTGAAATCATGAATGATGTGGAGACCTTTGGATTTGTGCGCACAGGAAACAGACTGCAGCAGATTAGCAGCAGAGGAGCTTTTTAGAGAACAACAATGAAACCAGTCAAATGTCAAAGTGCTTAATATAACTCTGGGCTGTTTAAAGGTTATACAGTATTCAGGACTTTTAAACTACTTTTGTACAACTTTGCTAAAGCTAATCTGGTATGATCCCTGGGGTTTGCTGACTGAAGAATCTTCAAAATTAGAATAATAAAACCCCCTTAAACTGACCTTGGCTTGTGCTTCTGTGTGTGCGGGCTCCTGCTTTGACTCATGATGCTGAGGAGCAGTGAATTCTGGGAGAGGTCCAGTCTGAACCTGCAGAAGAAGAACACAGGGAGGGTCAGGTCTAAAATAAGATCAGAGGTGAGGGGAGAGAGGTCAGTATGGATCACACAGAACTGTTGCATGTTTTATGTGATAGCAGTGGATAAATATATCTGATAGTGAGTGGATGGGGGTACATTAGTTTTACCTAATAGTTAGTGGGGGTTGTTTTAACATTAGTTTTACCTGATAATGGTTATATTAAATCATATTTTACCTGATAGTTAGTGGTGGGGTGGTTGGGCAGCTTCTGTTGGAACAGTTCACACAGAGCTCGGTTCTGCCTCTCCAAATCACAAACCAACATCTTCAGCTTAATACACTCCTCCCTCAGGTCCTGCACAAGAGAGAGAAAATGTTTATATGTGTGTGTGTGTACAATATATTTACACAAGGTTAAATGACCTGGATGTGTAGGGGTTTCTGACTGATTTCAAAGCACTTTACTGTATTCCATTAGTGGTCAAATTTTCTACCATTAAACTGCACAGTCTTAATTTTCAGTAGATTTTGTTACTGCTCAGAGAAATAGAGTTATTTGACAGTGTTACCTTCTGGTTGAGCAGAGCCTGTACCACGTGGTTGGCCACCTATAATTACACACAGACGTTCTTCAGACTTTTCCTCAGAGACAAAAGTTTAATAAAGACTGAGATGATCTGACCTCGTCCAGACAGCGCTCGTAAGCTTCCCTCTGACTTTCATTGGCCAACATCAGAGCCGAGTTCTCCGCCTGGACACAAAGAACACCATTATGGGGGTTTAGAATATTGTTTTTAGAATATTCTGGTTAAAGTTTTGTTCTGGGACTTTTAACTCCTGCATCAAATTAAGTACTTTGTTTATATTTATGATATTTTTGAATGTTGAAACAGACTGAAACAAATGTATGCCACTGACACAATAACCTTAAAGCAGGATTATCTCAAACATTTTCTAATATACAGTATATAATATAATATTTCAATAAAAAAAAAAAAAACATGAGCTGCAATAAATCAGGGAATGAAACACTTTATTAGTTTGTATCATTAATAATTAGTTTTTTATTTGACCCTCTACAGTACAGAGGGTCAAATAAAAACCTTATAGTATACATAACAAAAAAGTTCTCTAGTTCAAAGAAAAAGTACCCACGATAAATATTGAACCCAAACAGTATTATTCCATCTGTTATGAAACATCTGGACTAATCTTTGTCTTTCATTAGGAGAAACAGACTCTTAACTGGGGCTGAACACTGCCTGGAAATAAACGCTGGATTTCCTGATCTGACTTTGCTGTTACAGAGCTGATGTCACTGGGTTCCTGTTTGGTTCATGTCAGCCTGTGACACAAGCACATGACATAATGAGACCCTGAGCCTCTATTCAGTCCGAGGGGAACTGTAGACCTGTTTAAACTGTACGTCTCTGTTGTGTTCTCTCACCTCGAGTTCCCTGAGTCGGTCCATGAGCTCGGAGCTGTTGTCCTCCAGGAAACTCTCCACATCGGCCTCTTCTCCTTCATCTGAGCCAAAGCCCTCCTCACTCACTCTCTGCTCCAGGGCATCTGACATAGCTCTCATCTGAAACAACAAACACACCGGGTCAGCACAGTAAAATATACTACAATCACAACTGAATCTGTGCCAGAGCCTTAACCTGGAAATAGGGCACATACAAGTTTGTCTCATTCTCAGTATATGGGCAGACCATGCCTCATGTGAAGCTCAGAACCTCCAGAATTCCCTCACTGAGCTGCAGAGGCTGCACTAGCACTGATTCATGATGGCTGCAGGTGCTGGGGTCAGAGAGAGGCATTTCAGCATTGAAACTGGCAACCCAGATGAGAGACTCGTTGCTTTCTGATTGGATAATCATCTTGAACCAAAACACCAAATTATAACAAACAACTTGTCCATCATGGCCAATGTTTTTGTGATTATGAATAAATCAGTATTACAATACTGACCAGTTTTCAAAAAGTTACATTTGATTAACATGCCCATCTCTTATCTGGGGGCACAGATAGATCATATGCATGGGAATTAAACTCAAATAAATCAAAAAACTAACCAATGACTAAAAAAAAAAAAAGATCCCATTATCCTGCAGTGAAAGAGAGGGGAGCAGTCCATGTTTATCAGCGTTGATCTGAATCATGTCACATGATCTCCACAGAACCAGAACTCATAACAACAGAGACACAGGCACATTACAGCACTGACCTGTTTAGATGAGTGTGCTTTGCTGATACAAAATAAATTAGAATCACCAACTTGGACATGTCATAGAAATGTAGTTTGTGATTACAGTTCATACGTGTGCCCTGTCTCTCAACCCATAACCTTTGTGTATTAAATCTGAAGGTGAGTGACAGCAGCATTAGAGCACATGCAGCACATTCCAGAGTCAGGTGTGAAGACAGTGAAACAGTCTCTGCTCCACACATACAGACATGTCCATTTAACCTTTTGTTTCTGTAGAAATGATAACAAAATGAGTTATTCATTACTGTGTGAATGTTATACTAATATCAGCAGTGAAACAATGACACTGCAAGCTTCTGTTCTTTGTCGGGTTTATATTAAAATACACCATAATCTTAAACCCGACCATGTCTTTATATAGGTTTGTATTTACCTAAAGAAATTCTTGATGGACTAAAGACATGTGCTGCCCATCGATTAGTCGAATAAAAACGGGGCATGGCAATAGCTCTCCGAACTACTCCATATCTCTGTATCTGAGCCAAACTGCACTCACAAGACTACACCTGCAGGGGGAGCTCATGCAAAAACTACTATTTATACAAAAGTACTAGAAAACAATGTACATGTATTTATATAAAGACATTAAATTTGTGCCTCATGAGTTTAATCTGACTTTTCAGATATAAATACCAAAGAATACCAAACCTTTACCTCACTTCTCCTTTCTGCTGTTGTCCCATATATATATACATCCTGATCATCTAAATGAAATGATTAGTCAACAAATGCAAATATATGATTAATTGACTAAACAATGAACTTATTAAAATAATTTCAGAACAAAAATTCTCTATTATCCTGCAGACATGATACGGCTCATGTCTTCAGTGTGGTGCAGGCTTTATTGTGTTTATCTGATACATTCTACATCCAGATTCAACACGAACGTCTCAAACTGACACAAAACACACAGAACAGAACAGAGGAGCCTAAGCCCTATAACAGAATTTATACCCTCACTCCACTGACTCTGGAGCCTCTCTCTCACATGGGGCAGGTATCTATATCTTTATGTGGCATGAGAAATATACAAAAGGAAAACCTACAAATGCTGAACCTAGGCCTGTGCATTTAAAGACATAATGTTTTTGTTTGCTACAGGTCTGTAGTTATAATCTATGACACCCATAGGTCATTATGATGTAATTTGGACATGCTTTGGAGAAGGTGCCCTATGTAATAACTCTTTGGAAGCGGGTCTGTCATCTAAAACGACTTCATAAGAGAAGCAAGTCCGATGAGTTCTTCTTCAAAACTGAGACACAGGGTTCAAACCTGTCCCTTACTCCAACCTGAATACATGAATAATTCTAAATACAACTTTGAGTAGGGAGGAATACAAGTGTAATATGGTCAAAAGATCTTACGCATCTTATTTAAGAAACAGGTTAATGAACATTGCTCTGTGTCAGATGCCCTCCCATCCTCCTGTATCCCTGTAGTGTTAGACTGAGATAAAACAGGGTCATTTCTAGTTCATCTGCAGATGTTGTGATGTGTCAGATGCCCCCCAGATGATGTGGTGTGTTGGATACATACATCTCAAATAGAAATGATCAGGGAAAATGTGTGTGAATTGTCCTTTCTTATTTCTTATCAAATGAGCACAGAATTGACAGTGGAATACTGGCTCATGCTTCTACTCTCTGTACTCTATACTGTAATGCTATAGTCACCTGAAACCTCTGCACTGAAGCCTACTGTGTACAGGAGATTACAGACAAACACAGAATCCATTGACCCGGTAATGGACAGAGCACTGGGATAAGCTCTTCTCTCAATATTTCTCTGGTTCAGTAAATCCACTTATCTGATGGGATAGGACAATAGGATCTTGGATTCTGTTGAGTTCTTGAACAAGACACTTCCCACAGATGGTAAAAGAAATATATATAATGCCATTTTTTTACATTTGGAATATTTTGTGTTAAATTAATGTTTTAAATGTACCATTAACGTCTATGACATTTGCTCTGAGTCAGCATAAATACTTAGATGGAAAAGGTGACATAGCACCTTTATTTAAGGTCAATGTTATAGGAGGATGGGAGGGCATCTGACAAACAGGGATATAGGAAACAGGGATATATGGGAGGGGATCATTTGACACGATATCAAAGTTCAAGTGCAGCTGTGATCAGATGCAGACCTGAGGAAGTCCTTAAAGAGGATGATCCGGACTCTAAACCAGGGCCAACCTTGCCTGGTTTACACCTGACCATATCACAAGTGATATATGGTTTGGGAGCCACCTAGTAAATATCTCGTAGCGGAGGTGTGGTTTACGATTGCCAATGGCCGTTTATTGGGCGTTACGAATGTCTATCATTTGGCGTATACATAGCCCATAGCCAATCATGTCAGTTGTCAGTTCAAACTACAAGTTTCCGTTTGTCGCGTAGTACGCGTCACCGTCTTTCCACCGCTCCTCGCTCTCTGATTGGCTCCCAAAATCAGGAGAGTTCGCTTAGCCTCATTGCCAGGCTGTCTTTTAGATCGGAACGGACGAAAGCAGCTTGGGATTTCCCAGGTTAGGGCCAACCAGGATCTGGGAAAAAATCTGGACTTCAGACCTCAGCTTCAACCAGGACAGCAACAACCAACACAGAGAGTGTTACAGACTCAGAGCAATGAAATAAATACAGTCCATTCATTCCTGTCACTAAATGCATGATCAGGATGAGATCTGTGGTTTTCCTTTTAATAACAATTATTATAACGCATTGGTGTTATACTGTACCTAGGCCTGTCACACTTCGTTATACTGTACCTAGGCCTGTCACACTTCACACACATTTTGAAGCATTATATATTACTAGAGAGATATATGGTGACAACCAATAATGCATAATAATTGAAATTACTTTATGTCACTGACACAATAACAGTTAAGTTGGATCATTCCAGTGGACAATTATTTAAATTCACAGTGCCATTAAAACAGTGCTTCTCAAATAGTGGGGCGGGCCCCCCTGGGGGGGGTGCGGTGTGATGTCAGGGGGGGCGCGTGTGACCCTGGGAAACATGCTTTTTTGCCGTACTGTACTAGAACTAAGTGTAATTGCACATCAACAACAGTAGCTGGCAGTGACACTCTCATTGTTGCTCTGGGGCAGGGATCGGCAACCTTAAATACGCGATATATGCACAGAACAGACATGATTTTTTGTTTTGTTTTGTTTTTTCAGCGCTTTTAAAAGCACATGGCTTATTTGCATAAACTAAGTTTTGTTTCTGTAAAACAAACAAATGTGCCCAAATCTGCATTAAAAACACATTAATATTTGAGTCCTCAGTGCAGTGTTGTAAGTTTCTTTTTTTGTTTTTAATGTTAATAAAGGATACAATGTTATGCAGAGGCGTACTAATAACAATTTTCTAGACAAATAATACTATTAATAGTCGCGCGCAGGGAGGGGGGCGTGAAATTTTTTGTTCTTTCTAGGTGGGGCGTCACAGAAAATAATTGAGAAGCACTGCATTAAAAAGACCTGAGCCGGTACTGTCTATTTAAATAGACAGGCCATAAATGAAACAATGAACTAATGTTATATAGAAGTTATATTATTTATTTATATTTACAGCAATCTTATCATATTACAACTAAACCCTAACAAAAATATCCCCAGTATTACAAAAAAAGTACCCACGATAAATACTAATATATTGTTTCATCTTTCATATATTCAAAAAGTCGCTATTTATGGTGAGGCCTATTCAGAACAATTATTACAGTTTGGTGCAGGATTCATTCACTCTACACTCAGTGATGGTAAGCTCCTATTGTAGCCACAGCTGCCCTGCGGCAGACTGGCAGAAGCCAGGCTTTGACAAGGAGGTTTGGCTATTTTACCAGCAATATACAGAGGGACACCAGGACACTTAGAGTCGAAACCACATCAGCACTCACAGCGTCCCGTCTCTGCAGATATATATACAGATATCAGATATTGTCAGTGGTGCATTCAGGGACCTTGTGTTTTCTAGTACAACTTTAGAAACCCAAACCTCCGAGGACCTGAGGGCCGAGCAGGAAAATACAGAGAGAAACACGATCTGTTTACAGGAACTATATCGACCGGTTCTCAAAATGACCCAGCCCAAAGTGGAGGAGAGAGGGAGGGGTAGAGGGGAGGAAGAAGAGAAGAGAGGGGAGAAAGAGGAGGAGAAAGGGATGGGCAGAAGGGAGGGAGAGGCAGGAGGAGGAAAGAAATTAAGGAAGGGGAGGGAGAGAAGTGGAGAGAGGGGGGAGAGAGAGGTAGGGGAGAGGGGAGGTAGAGAAGTGGTGAGGGAGAGAGAGGAGTAGAGACTGAGGTAAAAATGGAGAGCAAGAGAGAGAGAGAAAGAGAGAGAGAGGGAAAGAGTGAGTAAGATGAGGGTCGAGAGAGAGACATTACCCAGTCAGATCTATAGTGGGGCCTGATCAATGTGGGGCATAAGAGCAGAAACAAGCTGCCCTCACTGAACTCCAGCACAGACTTCAACACAATAAATATGGATTCCCTTTAAAATATGAGGTGTTTGGAAATGTTGCCTTGAAACTAACTCTGTACCATCTTGATTTCTTAAAAACCTTTTAAGAATTCAATATGGTACAGAGTGTAGGGTAGTGTGTAACTTTTATTTGTCTGTAACTTTTGTCTGTCAAATGCTTTTCTCCACAGCGGTATGTTATTTTCTCCATATAGTTGTTTGGGTGGAATATTTCACAGTATGGCATTAGAACTTTGTATCTTCATAAAGACCAGACAAAGTTACAGGTGAGATCTGTGGATAGGTGTCCCCGCTCATAGTCAGAAGTTTTTCTAGGTATTTTTGAGCTAACACCTGTAATTGAATAAATGTAAGGTAGAGCAATGGCATCTCCACAGAAACAAGCAGGTGACAGATCCTCCACCAGAAAAGCTGCACAGTGTACCTTTAAATAAGGGGTGTTGGGCATAGGGTTGTCAAATTATAAAAAAAAAAAAAAACAGATACTAATCTGTACTAAAACTAGTACCGAAACAAAAATACTAATTTGAGCAGGTATCAATACTAAAAAGTCTCATTCACAGGACATAAATGAATCTTTCCTGAATATCTTTAGAATGATCTTGAGCTGTATCAGAACAAGTATAAGAGCACATAGACTAGTATACTCCCATGGACTACTGTGGAACCTACCTGGACCACTGAGGGAGTACACAGATTTAAGACCAAATGGGAATAGAAAAGAAAGTATTATGATTTAATGTTGAAAATCACTTTCTGTTGTCTAAAAAAAGTGCGCTTTCATCATCATCGTCATGTCAGAATCGGTATCGAGTCTACTCCTATAGGAATTTGAGTTTGAAATTTTAATATTGTGACTTTATTCCAGAAAGAGTAACATTAAAGGTCCTATATTACACATAATTGACTCTTGTGAGCTTTAAGCCATGTTAGAATGTTATCCTTTATTATTTAATGTAATCCCTTATTATTATTAGTCTGTCTACATGCCCAAAGCTCAAAATGCTCTGTTCCAACTTGTGATGTCATGTAGCAGTAGTTTTCAAGTTAACAGCTCTTTTCATTGAGACTGAGAAAATAGTGTAATATAATAGTGTAATATAAAACTTCTATAGAGAACATGTAGAAATCCCTTCTACTTTGCCAAGACTACATGTGTGTAAAGAGCTGAGCAGTACAAAGCCACTCAAGAGGATCTAAAAATACATGTGGTTTTCAAATGGACAGACTCAGGGAAAGACCAGAGGAGGAAGACGAGGAAAGGCGAGGAGAGGAGGAGGGGAGACAGAGACAGCTATCGAGAATCAGAAGAGACTGAGCAGTGAAAGGAATTCTAGGAGAGAGAGCTCGATCAGAGAGACGATCAAATAACAAAACGACAACCACCGCTTTGAGACATTAGGAACAAGGGAAGCACTGGGAGAGAGAAGAGAGATAGAGAGAGAGACACAGAGGATCAGGAGAGAAGCGATAAAAAAGAAAGACAGTGTAGAGAAACAGAAAAAGGGATAAATGGAGAGATGGAGGAGGGATAGAGATAGAGGGATGGAGAGTAAATGATAGTCTGAAAATTAATACAGTGTTTGATCATTGCACAAAAACACAAAAGTGTTTATGTCACACTGTTGTGTCTGTCTGAAATGTCCACAAACACAATCTCCCAGACATTTTGTGTGCGCCTGTAGTTTACATCTGAGTGTTAAAGGTGCTTTGCCTGATCTTTACTGTCTTAAAATCATGAAAATAACAGTGGACTTTTGCGTTCTTTTGCTTCTGAACAAACACATGAACTAAAAGTAGTGATGCCGTGAACAGAAAAGAGGAGGAGTACAGAGAGGAGAGAGGGAGGAAGATGAAAGGGGGAGTACCGAGGGAGAGGGAGAGAGGAAAGGAAGAATGCCGAGTTCACTATATCTGCTCTGATCCATAACATGCTGCTTCATCGGTTTCAAATCAGTTTCAGGATTTCCTGTTTGGGCCTGTAGTAACTGTAGTAGTAGTAGTATTTCCAAATATATGTGTATTGGAACAGTATCACTGCACATAGAGGATCACTTCTGAGTAGCAGCAGTAGTAAAGCAGTAGTAGCATTCGCAGCAGTAGTAATAGTTGCAGTAGCAGTGGATGTGTAAAAGTAATAGTATTCGTGAGTCCATTCGTACATGGAGGATCATTTTGGGCCTAAAGTAGCAGTAATTCTAGTAGCAGTAGTAGTAGTACTAGTAGTAGCAGCTAGAGTTGGGCGGTATCCAAATTTTGATACCGTTAAACCGTGTCCACATTTTCCCGGGGTATACGGTATTATCGTTGCTAAGGCTAAAAAAAAAAAAAAAAAACACTTCGTAGCACTACAGTGGAGTCGCCTCGCCAAATGGCAGCTTGCACCTATACCGTTCAGAAACAGAATAGCAAGCATTACATAGGCCTAATGATACTGAAAACATAACAAAACATGTACAAAATTAGTAACTTTTATTAACAAATGTTTAAAGTGCAAATACAGCAGCCAACCGACGGGACGAAATAACAAATTGTGGGCTAAAGCTAACAAACCAACAGGAATCAAATAAATAAAATACTTGATCTTATCAAATAAGAAAATCTGTCCAATAAATAACAAGACATAACCGGAAATGTGCATATATAACCCTGTCCTGAGAACGCAGTGGAAAATACTGCTCGTTTGTATATTTTTAAAATCTATTAACATGAATCAAATAAATTAAACGTACAACTATACAACATCCCGAACCGTTTTCGTCCATCAAAAAAAGCTACTCCTTATTGAAAATAAAAATATTAAGCTATTGAATGCAAAACCAGCATGTTCACTTTTTCCGGCTTGAGTAGGGCACGTTGTGGATTGACAACTTTGCCCGCGGTGCTGAAGACCCGTTCTGATGGAGCTTGTGGCACAAACACAGGTATTTTCGGGGAACCCTTGACAGAGGAAAGCGCCTGACTCCATTGGATTTCCACCAAAGAAGGGGGTCTTCATCTGTCAGAATAACAGCCTCGTATGGAAGTTGCATTTGTAATAAGAAACCCGAAAACTTCTCACATTTCAGACTCAAAAACGGTGAGTTTTTATTAACACGCGAGAATATCAGGAAGGAGCTGCGCTAGAACACAAAAGCAGCGTGTCAAACGTCACGCCTTTCTTAAAGGACCGCAACTATTATCAGAAGCAGTGACTTTATAACCAAGTGCTTAACCAAGAACTGAGCAAAACCCGCATGGCAAAGCTGTAACAACACAGTTAAGAAGGTGAATTATGCATACATTCACGAGTGCACTACACTCGCGACAATATGCAGTTGCCTCTGCTCGCTCCTCCACAGTGCCGCTGTTAATAATTAATAATAATAATAATAATAATTTATTATTATTATTATTATTATTATTATTATTATTATTATTATTATTATTATTTATTATGTAGGTCTACTAGGGATGTCAACAATTAATCGATTAACGATTAATTGTCGATTAAGACGTTAGTCGAACAAAATGCATTAATTGTAATTAACCGCGTGGTCACGAAACAAGGCAACCGCGCACCGCGCTGCGAGCGACTCACAGCCGGCCGCAGGCACCAACGGCACTGCTCAGCAGCCCCGGGTGTACGCGCGAGGAGAGATCGAACCGCGCGCCCAGGAATGCGCCACAACGTGCCGCTGCTGGTCCCGCTGCTGGTCCCGTGTGGCCGGCCCGCAGCCCGGGCCCCGAGCTTCGCGCTGCTGGCCCGCGGCTCGGGCCCCGAGTCCCGCACGGCTGGCCCGTGGCCTGGGCCCCGAGCCACAAACCAGCCGCACGAAACCAGCAGCGGCACGCAGTGGCCCAATCCTGGTTCAGTCCAGGTCCAGACCCGGTCGAGTCCCGGTCCAGTCCCGGTCCAGTCCAGGTCCAGACCTGGTCCAGACCTGGTCCAGACCTGGTTTAGTTCTGGTCTAGACCTGGTCCAGTCCACGTTTAGTCCTGGTCTAGTCTCTTAGCCAATCAGGACAGAACACAATATTACACTATAAAAAAATGTTACACAATAAAAAAATGTTACACTATTAAAAAATAAAAAATAAATAAAAAATAAAAATCTGCGAACCGCGATAGAGCGAGGGATTACTGTATTTTGTTATTCAGCATCAATACATTTGTCTGCTTTTTACTAAGGAATAATTAATTGAGGAATATACAATATAATAATACTATGATATATTTTTGACTCGGTGTTATGTATACTATAGCTTATATTCTTAAAGACCCTATTGAAACACTAAAATTCAGGTTAAAAACGCCGCTTATCAGTTAATCGTTAATCGATCGATAAGGTCAATCAACTATCAATTAATGAATTAATCGATAATTTGCATCCCTAAGGTCTACACTTATTACTTATTATTTATCGTTCTGGGTGTCATGGATGTAGGACATGTAGTTTGTCAGAAATCTTCTTATAAAGAGCTGCAGAGCTTTCTCAAAGTTCAAGTTCAAAGTCAGCTTTATTGTCAATTCTGCCATATGTGTTCAACATACAGTGAATCGAAATTTCGTTTCTCTCTGGCCAGGTAGTGCAAAAAAGACAGTGTACAAAATACAATATGAAGACAAAACACAACAAAAACTATCTAAGACAGAGATCTAAGTTAAAACTAAAGTCTACGGTCTAAAATCTTTCTCGATGAAATAGTGGCGAGATGGCACTTCAAATCGAGGTTTGACGTGCTCCATAAGCGTAAGAAATCCAGGGTTCTCTACAAAGATGAATGGTAGGTCACTCATTGCGATCATTTGTGCTATCCTGGCTGTGGTCTCCTGTGCCTTCACACTGTCAAGGGGCATTTTTCTCTCCTTTTCAAACTCTCCTGCAGCGTGAGCTGACTCGTCTTTGGGTGTTTGTTTTTGAGGTGCCATATCGGGTTTGTTGTGTTAAATGTAGCCCTTTCCTTTCCAGCCCTTGCAATCCCAAGTTTACATATCCCACCGTTTGCTAGGGCAATGCTGTTGTCATCAACTTTATAGTATGTCCAGACTAGGGCTGGGCATCGAAATTCGGTTCCTCCATGGCACCGACCGAAATGCTTAGGTTCTTCTGGGTATCGAAATATGCCTCGTCTTTCGGTTCCACGTTTCGATACCCAGAGGTTAATCACGTGTGGCTCAGATATGTGCCTGCGTGCTTATGGTCTGATAATGCCACCTGAGATTGGCTGAAACGTCCACATGTATGAAAAACACAGCGTGGTCACGCCCCTCGTTCACAGGCAAGGCGAGATTCACCTAACTTGTAGGGGGCTAATAAGTTATCTAATCAATTAGCTTGGCTGCGGAGTCATCAAACCGTACAAAAATGCCGAAGTCGAAAGCGTGGTTATACTTTCGTAAGACCGACTCTAATACTGCGCGCATTCGCTAGCTACCCACCACCTCTCTACAGGACGTTTTACGAGCAGACTCGGAAAGTACTGAGCACAGCGCTGTAACTGCTATTTCATCGGGTAAGTTTGTTCCGCGAATTCCGTTGATCTGCTTTGTTTGTTAAGGTAGGAGCTAGCTAGGTTGTTGCAAGTTTACCTATGTTAATGGTACTGTAGGATATTAGCGAGTAACTATTGTTTTGCAGTGTTTCCCAACCTTTTTTGTCTTGTGTACCCCCGAGCCCTTCTGTCATACCTCGAGTACCCCCTCACTCATACGTGTTGATAATTCTCCAAAAGTAGAACGTGACACAATGGATTTTTAAATGAAAATCATTTTATTTCATCTCCTTAATTTGAAAATTTAATTCTAAGGCTTTTTCTCTCTTTTCTTCAACTCAAATGAGTTAAACATAAAAATAAAGAATATGTTTCTTTGAAAATAATTTACCCAAATGAATACTAAATCAAAATAATCTTCCTTTGTTTTATCTAACTCTTGTGACACAACTGATTATTAAATGAAAATCTTTTTATTTCATATATGTTAATTTTCTTGAAAAAAAACTGTTAGATGTGTGTGTGAGTGTGTGAGAGAGAGATAATGTGATGATGTGCAGTTGTGTTGTTGTTAATTTACTTCAATAACTTGATATTCAATAACTTGAATAACGGAAAATAAACTCCAGTATCTGGAATAGAATGTGTAATGAAATAAAAAAAATTCCTAGAATTAATATAAAATAGGAACCGAAAAAGGTACTGGTTAGGAATCGGTATCGAAATGAAGGTATCGATATTGGTATCGGCATCGGAAAATTTTGAACGATACCCAGCCCTAGTCCAGACCCAGACATACTCGCCAAACATTATAACGTTCTTATAGCGCTCATTTTATCTCTTCTCTGTACTCGCGCTTTGCGTTTCGAGCTGCCTGCTTCCGTGTATTTAACCAATAGCGTGTCATGCCGGACGCGTTGATGTTTCTGTGTGGAGTCTCACTCTGTGCCACCGCATAACTATAGATCTCATCTAGGGTATGTTAAAAAATAATAAGAATATATATATACATATATATATATATATATATATATATATATATATATATATATATATATATATATATATATATATATATATATATATATATATATATATATATATATATATATACATATATATCCGATCCTGATTGGGAGGTAACGTCCAATTCCGATCCGATCCGAAACCACGTGATCGGGGCCGATTTCCGATCACGTGATCGGATCGGGACATCCCTATTTCTAAGCCCAGTTTATACTAACACAGAGGACCATTTCTCGGCCCGAAGTAACAGTATTAGTAGCAGCAATAGAAGTAGCAGTAATAGTAGTACTATTTCTAATCCCAGTGCATTATTACTGAAGGATCATGTGTGGCCCTGGAGCCTCAGAGCACGTGGTTTAGTTTAACTCCAAATGAAACGACCAAAATAGAAATCTGCTTTTATCAAAGTTTAGCTTAAGGACAGAGCCCAGTATTCACAAGGAACAAGGAAACTGGGAAACAGAGGAAAGAAGGAGGGAGAGAGGGAAGGAGGGAGAGGGAGAAAGAGAGAGAGAGAGGGAGAGAGTCAAGTATTCATAAGGAACAAGGGAACAGAGGAGAGGAGAGAGAGGGAGGGGGCCATGGAGGCAACTCGTGGGAGGTGAAAGAGAGGGAGAGCCTGAAGATAGCTCACGTCAACTACATAAGAGGGAGGGAGATGGTGGTAAATAGATGGAGAGAGAGAAAGGGAGAGAAAGAAAAGTAGACAGACAGGGTGGATAAAAAGATAGAGGGAAAGCGGGAGAGGAGGAGAGACAGACAGTGGGACTAATCATATCAGCCACAGTGTAAATAAATAGCTAAAATCTGCCACAAGCTGAATTCTTCTTTTCTTAGGTAAAAATAAAAACTACAAAAACAAAAACAAAAAACAGCCGACAGAACAGATTGTAAAAGCATCTGATAGCAAAAAGCAAAGAGAAGAAGTGAAATAAGGAACAGGAGCGCAGTAACACATGGTCCAAGAGAGATGTTTGAATATGGAGGAGGAAGTGGAAGTCTTACATATACATAGATGCAAATACATACTAAATTAGCACTATGGACAATACCACAGTGACCAAGAACTATAATTATACATTTACAAACTTGAACTAAATACTGATCTCTTATTGGGCTGTAGTCGTTTTGTTCTCTATAAAGTAACTCTTTATATAAATACACTATTTCCTGGTACTTTTTTCTGCATAAATAGTAGGGTTGTTCTGATACTAATATTGGTATCAACAAAAGTACAAAATACCTAATTTTTCAGGTATCGTATCGGCAAGTACTCAGACCAAATCACTGATCTGATACCGCTCTGTATTTTCCAGAATGAGGACCTGTAGGTTAAATATAGACTGTGGAGGCTCTGTAAACACTTAAAACATGCTAAGAATGACAGAAAAGATATTTGTGTTACCTCTTTGATACCTTCATTTAGCCTTTAGTGTGGGCACTCAACTTAGTCAAATTATTCCAGAGAGTGCAGCCTGACAACTGCCTAACTCGGACTTTGCTTACTCTGCAGATTTTCTTTAAAATAGCCTTTTAGAAGATTTTTTTGCTCTTGTACTATAACAAAATTGAGTAGCCTATTTACAGCCCTATTGATCACCCCATTCTCTTCAAGCAAAACAAACACCACAGTATAAGAGTTTCATATAGTTTAAAAGGTGTAATGATCATACATGTACATCATACATGATCCGATGAGTGGATTTAATGTGAACGCTCTGACCTGTGACGTCCTCTCTGTGTGTGTGCTCTGTCAGGCTCATGTGTCACCAAACCAACCAGCTGTGGAAGAGAGGAAAAGGACATTTGATTTATACATCATATATTATTATTATAAATATAGTCATACATTATCAGTCCACCCATACAATCACTCACTAGAAAAGAACCAAACTAAGTCTTGGGCTTAAACCAGGACTAGATCAGGATAAGCCAGAACTAGACCAGGACCAGACTTGCCTGGTTGACGCCTGACCATATCACAAGTGATATATGGTCTGGGAGCCACCATCGAAATATCTCGTAACGGAGGTGTGGTTTACGATCGCCAACGGCCGTTTATTGGGCGTTACAAATGTCTATCATTTGGCGCATACGTAGCCCATAGCCAATCATGTCAGTTGTCAGTTCAAATTACAAGCTTCCGTTTGTCACGTAGTACGCGTCACCATCTTGCCACCCCTCCCCGCTCTCTGATTGGCTCCCAGAATCGGGAGAGCTCGCTTGCCATAGTTGCCAGGCTGTCTTTCAGATCGGAATGAACGAAAGCAGCCTGGGATTTCCCAGGTTAGGACCAGACCAGGACTAAAACAGGACCAACCTCAGAATTAAACTGGGCTCAAACCAGCACTAGACTAGGGCTAAACCAGAATTAGATCAGGGTTAAAACAGGAACTAAACCAGGGCTACACCAGGACTAGACCAGGGCTAAACGAAATCTACTTCAGAATTAAACTGGACTCACACCAAGAATAGACCAAGGCTAAACCAGGACTAGACCAGGGTTAAAACAAGAACTAAACTAGGGCTACACCAGGATTAGACTGGGGAAAAACCAAGACCAGACCAGGGCTAAACCAGGGCTGGACCCGGATCAAACCAAGTCTATTTCAGAATCAAACTGGGCTCAAACCAGGCCCAAACAAGTGCAACTGTAAAAAATAAAAATAAATAAATAATATATATATTTTTTTAAGTTCATTTTGTACATTTTGAAAAATACAGTATTGATTCTGAAACACTATTCTGAAACAAGCACAACAAATACAATACACAGCACAATACACTAAAAACCCGCAATAACAAATAAGCTGCAAATGACATTGTGAAATTCTTACAAAAAGAACTGCAATGTAAAACTCTCTATTGGAATTTAATATACATAAGAAACTTCTGCATGTATGTATTTTTCTACTTTTTCAAATGACATACAGAGCTGCAAGAACAATCACAGTGAATTCAAATTGAAATTTAAAAAATGCAATAAGTTAAGTATTGTCCCTGTGTGTCGGATGCCCTCCCTGTGTCACATTTGCTCCTGGAGGGTTTCAAAATGTGACCCGTGAACTGAATCTTGATTTAAAAACATAAATCCCAAATCTAATCTTCATTTAAATTTTCCAAAACCATCGGAACCAAACACAGGCAAGATACAAGCACCCACTCCTCTTTCTACTCCTCCTCTTTTGCTTATCATTTGCTCATTCCTCCTCCTCATCCCTTGATCCCCATCTTTATCTTTCCTCTCTACTCCAACACCTTCTCCTGCTCCCCACTTTTTTCATTCTGCTCACTGCTCTCTCCCTCCTCCCTTATGTCGCTCCATTGCTTCTCTCTCCCCTCCTCTCCCTTGCCTTCTCTTCTCTCCCTTCCGCTCATCCCTCCATTATCTCTCCACTCCTTTATTCCTTATCATTTCCTCCTCCACCTTATTTCCCCCTCTATCAACCCCCTTCTCCATCACTGCCCCCTTACCCTCTTCCTTTCTTCTTTCCAGATCCTTCTCTCTCTCCCCTGCTCATCCTCCTCTCCCTCATTCAACTACTTTTCTGTCCTTCTCTCACTCCTCTCCCTTGCTCATCCTCTTCCCTCTATCTCCTCCTCTCCTTCACTCATTTACCTTGCTCTCTCGTCCTCTCCCTTGCTCCTCAGTCTCTCTTTCTCATCCTCTCCCTCGCTCTTCTGTCTCTCTCTCTTTTCCCTTGCTCCTCAGTCTCTCTCCTCTCCCTCGCTCTTCAGTCTCTCTCTCTCCTCCTCTCAATTGCTCATCCTCCTTTCTCTCTGTCACTCCCCCTCTCTCTTCCTCTCCCCTTGCACCCCTCCGTCCCTCTCTCTCTCGTCTCCTCTTTCATCTGTGTGCCATTGTAAAGTGTAATCAAAGAAAGATGGATGAATAATTCAGCGTCTTTTTAAGCCGCAGACGTTCTATAAAAACCCAGGGCCACGTGTAGATACTGAGTTGCTCTCTGAAGCAATCACACTGGAAAACAGAAGAGAGAACAGAGTCATGTTTAGTCCTGGTTTAGTCCTCTTCAGTCCTGGTTTAGTTCTTGTTTAGCCCAGGTTGAGTCCTGGTTTAGCTTTTGTTTAGCTTTGGTTTAGTCCTGGTTCAGTCCTGGTTTAATTCTGGTTCAGTCCTGCTTTAGTCCTGGTTCAGTTCTGGCTCAGTCCTTGATTTAATTCTAGTTCAGTCCTGCTTTTAGTCCTGGTTGCTGTAGTCTGTGTAGGAGGATTGCAGACTTGGACTTGGTCCTTTCAGGTCTGTGAATCTGAAATAAGCTTAAAATAAATAATAAATAAATAAATAAATAAATATTTTGTTTTTCATTTTTTGTATTATCTTGATAACAATATTTACGGTATTAGGGCTGCATGATATATTGCCCATATTACCTTATTTTCTGATTTATTATAATGTTTCCTCATCACAAACAGCCCTGGAGCTGTGTTTTCTTTCATTCAAACATGTTTAACACATAAACCCTGCATATTTAGGCTGTGTTCTTCTCTCAAACTGAAAACACTCTGTTCCACCTTATGATGTCATGTGGTAATACAGGAAGTGCTCCACTGTATTTCTAAAGTCTATACACCTTCACTAGAATATTTGGATCACTTCAGACCTGGAATTTCCAATCTCCACAAAACAAAAAGTAAAAAGTAGCTGTTAACTTAAAAACTTCATGACATCACAAGGTGGAACAGAGCATTTTGAGCTTTGGAGATGTAGCCAGACTATAAGGGATCACTCAAACATGTGTGAATGAAACAAAAACAACTCCAGGTATGTTTGTGAGGAAGTAACATTATAAACATGGCTAAAAGCTCACGGGAGTCTATTTGCATAATATAGGATCTTTATATTGAAAAAACGATACATACAAATGGGCCCAAGTCATATTTCTTAACTTTTGTGGTAATTTTTCAGTCATTCTTTTCTGGGGTAAATCTTGAACCTCAACCATGACATTTACAGACATATAGATAGGTTCAGTAATTACAAAGATATGAACCATAAACCAAGTCAAAACATCTGCTTTTTGACAGTGATGATCTTGTTAGAACATCAAGAGTCACCGTCTTATTCTACAGAAGATGCCATGCTCAGCTCTGGTCTATGAAATCAAACAAGGGGGAGAGTTCCTTTTGATTGGAAGCTCGCTGTGAGAGGAGCCGAGGAGAAGATGAGAAACATGGAACAAGGCCGAGTATCAAAAGATTCGTTTCACACAAGTGCTTCTTAAATGATGTCAGAGGGGTTTGCATAGGCACACATCCAGATTGTATTTTCAATCTGGAGTGTAGACCAAGAAAAACGGATAACTGCCCAGTCAAATTTAAAGGGTTCATATCACACCATTTTCTGATCTATGCTATAATATTGTTATACCCACTTTTTAAATCCATCTGAGAGAAAAGCACAGACATCTTTCCTTCCGCAAACACACAAACGGGAAGTAGTAAACAGTGAGATGAGACACAGAGGGGAGTGTGAAATCTGAACCAGTATCTTCAAACATCAACCCTCCACTGTCTGCAACATTTACATACTCAGGCGACTGCAAAATTAACAGCATCAATTAAGCAATTAATCTCTTATTAATTACTCTATGATATTTTTTATACCATATGAAATCTCCAAAAGTCAAATCCATAAATATTTCCCCATTTCTATCAGTGACAAGACCCCATTTTCTGCTGTATTTATCCAACCACACCACAACATCTGGGAGGGCATCTGACACACCACAGCATCTGGGAGGGCATCTGACACACAGAGATACAAGAGGATGGGAGGGCATCTGACACGCACATTGAGCATTAACATTTGAGAGACTGAAATGTGCTAAACGAATACAAGAATCCCATGCATGCAAATGATATAATATTTAGTTTTCAATGATTAATAGCTATGGCAACGGTGGTCATTTTTTATCATCATTCAGAATCCCATGAATATATTTTTGGCAGTGCAGTGAGTGAAACGAATCAGGCGATATTTGGGAAGAGGAGAGATGGGGGTTGGGATGGAGAATGGGAGCCCAATTCTCTGCCCAAAACAAAATGATTTTCAGACCAAATACAGAAAAATGACAAATATGTGAACAATTACTCTGAAAATATATTCAACATCTAAACTCCTTAATCGTCCATCTCTGAATAAGTGCATAAAAACAGCATGGTAGCTTAAATAGCATGTTAACTTAATTAGCATGCTAAGCTCATTGAAATGCGGTTTCCATTTGCTGCTGTGGTACCTTCTCTGGCAGATTTATGACACCTCTGCTCCAACCAAAACAAAGCACTTCATTCACAGTCTGCACCACTAAACCAGGACTAAACCAGGACTAAACCAGAGCTAAACCAGTTCTAAACCAGGAATAAACCAGGACTGAACCAGGTCTAAACCAGGTCTAAACCAGGGCTAAACCAGGGCTAAACCAGGGCTAAACCAGGACTCAAAAAGGACTAAACCAAGACTGAACCAAGACTAAACCAGGACAAAACCAGGACTAAACCAGGACTAAACCAGGAGGACTAAACCTTCATTCACTGTCGGCACCAGGACTAAGCCAGGACTCAAACAGGACACAAACAGGACTAAACCAGGTCTGAACCAGAAACCAAGACTTTAAAAAAAAATGTTTTAATTTCTTCAAGTATTGTGATCAGATTTGCAATAAATGTTTATAAAGCTGGATTCTGTGTAGAGTGCTTATTGTTATAGGTTCCAGAGGAGAGTTGTGTAGAGGCTTTTTCTAGAGACAGGATATGTTCTTCTTTACAGAGGACTCTACTATCTAAATAACTGCAGTCTTTGTGATTTGATCATTTGTGGCAACTCAGTTGACTATTTTGATATGATTGCGATTTATTATGCAGCCAAAGTCCAAACCATGTTGTAATTAAGGACTGTATGTAAACTACATGTGTGGCAACTAAAAGACAAACAAACCTGGAAGATGTAATAAGTAATACTGAAATTAAAATAGCAATTTGAATGGGCAATTCTTTAGGTAATCTAGTTCTGTGTAAAAGATGCTAACCCTGTAGTTTAGACCTCTGCAAACATGTTCTGAAATACATGCAATTCTTCTATTAGTGTAGCAGTTCAGATTTCAGACTTCTCTTTAAACAATGACAAAGAAAACTGTCAAAAAATCTGTGATTCCAAATTACATATATTCTGTGATTACATATATTTTTTTACAATTTGCTCACCTCACTCCTCTATCTCCTGTCATCTAAGCAAGGCAACTGAACATTTTTAATCCAAAATGAATTCCCAACTACATTCCAGTTTTAGTCCTTCCCAAATCTCATTTTAAGAAGAAAAAACTTAGCAAAACATTGGTTGGTATAGCTCGTCTCCTTCTTGCTGGCTTAGACACCTCCTCAGGCATGTGTTTAGCTTGTTTGAATCAGGGCAGTTCGTAGGCGCTGCCATATTTTCCCATTGTTCGAGAGCGAATGAGAGAGAGGGGGAGAGAAGAAGAGAGAGAGAGGTTGAAAGGGAGAGAGAGAGAGAGAAAAGGAGAGAGGGGATAGACCAGCCTCCTACAACAGCTGTGGACCTGCCCCCCGCACCAAGCACAGATCAGCAGCCACCCTCCTCCTCTTCTCCTCCTCCTCCTCTTCTCCTCTCCCTCTCTCCCTCCTCCTCCTCCTCTTTTCAGTGACTATCTACACTGTAAAAAAGAAAACATTGCGCCGGTTTACGGGCCTATGTATTAAGGCCAGGGAAAGTACTTCATTAGAAGATTAGATCAGTTGCACAGTGAAAACAAGCTTGAGTAAAGTAGTAAAGTTAGCATGGAATTAGGTTTGCAACTTTTTAAACTGGAATTAAGTTGTAAAAATTGTAAAATTATATATTAAAAAATTTAATGTGCCAGTTTGTTTAAGCACCAGGAGTCCATGCAGTAAAAAAAAACAAAAAAAAACAACATACAACAAATACTCCTTTTTACAACATTTAAACGTACAGTAACATGCAACTTTCTGGAGGCAATATGTCACCTGCACAATTCCATGGAAACAGAGACTTTAAGTCATACTTCGGAACATTCTCCATGGAGATAAATACGTTTAATGCCATACTCTGGAATATCATAGTCAGAGATGCAAGCCCACTTTCAGTACACATGTTTTTCAGTGCAATAAAACGTGAAAAATCATGCTTTTATTTCAGTCAATTTTTTGGCTAGAAATTTACATACTGTGGTTTTAATTTGTCAATATATATTCTTGTGATTATTCATTTCTATTTGGTATTTTTTTAGGGACGAACTTTTGATCCACAAGGGAAATTATTTCGACACAGTAGCTCACACCTCATGACGCATTAATAACAAAGAGACAAAAAAATCTCAATAGTAATAAAATAAAATTCAAAATAAGCAAGCAAAAATAGCAAGAGACAGGTGTCAAATAAGGAATGATTAAATAAATGTATGTGTACAAGTAAAAAATAAAAATATAGAAATTAAGTAAAGATTTTTCACTAAATCCTTGACCTAATTTTGGTTAAAAAAAAAAGTAATTTACATTTTAACAACAATTTGAATATGCACGCTACAGGAACAACTATTGATTATTTCATTAGAATCCAATTATTTAAGTAATCAATAGGTCAAAGTTCATTTGACTTGTTATCGCCCATATATGGAATTAGGTGGAATTACTTGCAAATGTTTTTCTTCAATCATGCACAATTTTCTGACTAAAATAAATACATAACTAAATATAACTGACAATTAAGAAGAAGTGACTTTTATTGATCTCACACTGGAGAAATTCTTCTCTGCATTTAACCCATCCTGTTATTAGGAGCAGTGGGCAGTACATTACTGTCATAGTCCTAGTCATAGTTTGCTTTATTGTCGAAAAACAATCATGTACATGTACATAGAATGAATTCGAAATTTCGTTTCCTCACTAACCAGGCAGGACAGTGATAGAGTGGGCTAGGGGAGGGGCCGCTGCACTTGCGTGCGCCGCCGGGGACCATCTCCATGATCTCCTTGCTTCAGTTTGGTCAGGACCTCAGCTGGAGGATTTACCTATGGTGCATGTTTTGGGTTGATGGGGGAAACCGGAGTGCCCAGAGGAAACCCACCCAGACATGGGGAGAGCATGCAAACTCCACACAGAAAGGCCCGGGCGACCCGCGGATCGAACCCAGACCATGCATGCAAACTCCACACAGAACACACACGGAAAGGCCTGGGCGACCCAGGGATTATGAGTAGACTATTTGTTTAACTGTGTGTGTTTTTCTTTTTTTTTTGCAGTGTAGCTACAACTTCCTTCCTCTTGTCTGTCTGCACACAGAGAGACAGAAAAGAGAGAGGAGAGAGAGAGAGAGAGGGGGAGAGGGATGAAGGTAGAGGGAGAGGGAGAGGAGAGAGGCGAGATGGGCAGTAGGATGAGGAGAAAGAAGAGAGATAGATAGAACAAGAGAGGAGAGAAAGAAAGAGAGAGTGGGAGAGGGAGAGGAGGAAAGACAGGAGAGGGGGAGAGAGAAAGAGCAAAGAGAGTGCGGGTATACTGAGGGGAAAGAGAGAGAGAGAGACACACAGAGAGAGAGGGAGACAGAGAGAGAGAGATGAAAAAAAGAGGAGATGCAAGAGAAAGAAGAGCGGGAGAGAGACAGTGGGGAAGGGAGAAAAAGAGACTGGGATGAATGGAGAGAGAAAGGTAAAGGAGAGAGAAATAGTTAAGGAAGAGAAGGAGAGGTGGGGGTGGGGTTCAAAGCATCCCGCACTGGAGCAGGACAAAGGAACGTGTGAGAGGAAATCCCACAGACGCTGGAACTAAACCAGGGCTGAACCAGGATTAAACCAGGACTGAACCAGGACTGAACCAGGACTGTACCAGGACTAAAACAGGTCAACTAAATCAGGGCTGAACCAGGTCTAAGCCAGGACTGAACCAGGTCTAAGCCAGGATTAAATCAGGTCTAAACCAGGACTGAACCAGGGCTGAACCAGGTCTAAACCAGGTCTAAGCCAGGACTGAACCAGGTCTAAGCCAGGATTAAACCAGGTCTAAACCAGGTCTAAACCAGGACTAAACCAGGACTAAACCAGGACTAAACCAGGACTAAACCAGGTCTGAACCAGGACTGAACCAGGACTAAACCAGGTCTGAACCAGGTCACACTACATTATGCCAAATTTAGCCTAAATATTTAAAACCAAAACCTAAATATTTAATGATTAATTGAAAAAGGTACCTTAGGGTCAGTATTGCTCTTTTTATGTGAAACCTGGTGTGTGTTTGTCAAACACACATCTCTTTGTGCGTCTGTGGTAGTCTGTCTCACATGTGTCCGTTTGGTGAGTCACATGAGGTCACTCACTGTTAGCCGTTAGCTGACAGCCTCCAGCTCTAATTAGGCTCACAGCTGATTAGCATGTAATGCTCAAGTCATTATAACAAGTCTGGTAAAGGTGTAATGACTTCAAAACACAAATAAGCACTTTCAGGATTACCCCCTGATGACATCACCAGGTGGAAGTCTTTTGAGCACACAAACAGTCTAAATATACAGGATTACTCAAGAACTTGAATGAAACAAAACAATACATGTCTGAACGTGAATTAAAGCAGCACTACGTAACTTTTCTGGTTATACCTGCTTGTGTCTATGGCGATGAAATGCATATATGATTCATGTAAAGCTGTCCAAAATTACAATTCGTGCATTTATAATTTCATAATAAAATAATTTTATTTGGGGGGAAAAAAGACACTATCTCCTTCCACACTGTAGCTGTACAACCATCAGATATTACAAAGTTTGACCCATTCTGTTCAAATTTGACCCTAATTGATCAGACATGAGAACTGACCTGAACTATACGAGCCCCAGGCCATGAACTGAACCAGGACTAAACCAGGACTAAACTAAGACTGGATCAGGAATGAACCAAGACTGAAGGACTGAGCCAGGACTAAACTGAGACTATGATAACAAAAATCAGATAATACTTTTTGCAATGCATCAGAAATGTGCTACAGTGCACCTCGAAATGTCTTGGTTGAGGTTCAGTATTGCAGTATTATGTTTGCACCATAGACATAGAAGTGGACTAAGGGAGTGTGACGTCACCCATAGTGTTTGGCTCCAGTCAAATGAAGCTCAACAAAGCTGGTAGTTATAGTGGAATGGATCTGCAACCAGGGACCATATCTGGATATTGTGAAACCAAAGAGCCAATCAGGATATACAGTCTATGGTTTGCACAGAAAATTGTGCAAAAACAGTACAGTTGTGGATTGTATTATCTCCACGTCTGTATTTTTTTTAAAGTGTACAAGTATTTCTAATGTTTTAGTTAAATTATTAGATTAAAATAGTCTGCATATTTTATATCCTCCTGCTGTTTTTGAATGTTGCATTTTAACACTAGAATTTTCTAAATAAATAAAGACTGTTATATTAGTTTTGCCAGTTCTCTAATTGGAGTTACAACTAGTCGATTAGTCCCTTTAGTCTTTAGTAGTAGTGCTGTGGCTCATGTGAATGTGAGTGAAGGTTGAGAGGAGCAGACAGATCTGACCTGGTCACATGGCCCTGGAGCTGCAGGGAGGAACTGTGACACAAACGCACACTATTCTACTGTTCTATATAAAGCAGGGTTAAACCAAGGCTTAACAAGATCTAAAAAACAGGACTAAACCAGGTCTAACCCAGGAAGAAACCAGGCCTAAACCAGGACTTACCTAGATCTAAATCAGAACTAAACCATGTCCAAACCAGGAACTAAACCAAGACTAAAACATGCAATAAACCAGGTTTAAACCAGTACTAACCAAGGTCAAACCCAGAAGTAAACCAAATCTAAACCAGGACTACAGTGGATCTAAAACTAACCCAGTTCTAAACTAAAACTAAACTTCTAAACATCTAAAACATACCCAAACCAGGACTAAATGAGGACTAAACCAGATCTAACCATCAGGATGAGAGGAGCAGACAGCGCTGACCTGGTGAGGTCACATGGGCTCTGGGGCTGCAAAGAACGGGCACAGAAAAGAGTATTGTGAAGCCTAAAGACACTGTCACTGTCATTGAGAGGGAAATTCTACTGATCCATATAAAACAGGGTTAAACCGGGAATAAATCAGGACTAAACCAGGTCTAAGCCAGAACTAATACACCAAGACTAACTGGGACTAAACCACTTTTTCAAATTCAGGGTTAAACCAGGACTAAACCAAATCTAATTTACGTCAAAACATGAGTAGAACCATGTTGAAACAGCAGGGCAGGGCAAAACTAAAATATAAACCAAACAGCGCTAAACCAATGCAAACTGGGTTAAAACTAGACTAAATCTGGGGGGTATTCCACGAATGTCACTAAACACAGCGTCGCCTAAGTGGTAAAGCCTCGCCTGAAGTAGCAGCAACTTAGCGTAAAGCCTGAAGTCGTTCCACTAACGCATTTCAGCTGCGCCTCAGCGGCGCTAACTTCAGCCGCGCCTATCCAGTCCTGGCCTAGACGCGTGCCTGGGGGACGTAAGAAGCCCAGAACAAGCAACTGTCGAAAACGCGATCATGTCGAAGATTCGGGCCAATTATTTCAGCGCATCAGAACAGAAGTTGCTTTTGGAACTGTACAACACATTTGCAATAACCAAGGCCAGAGACATGGCGTGGCAGAAGATTGTCGAGCGCTTAAATACGTTAAATACGTTATATACAAGTTTTTAAAGTATGCTTTCACCATTGGTGTCAAGACAAGTCCGTGGGGGAGAGGATATGTTACGGTTTGGCATGTCGGAGATGTGAGTTCGATTCTCAGGGAGAACAGTTGATGTCATAAATATTATATATTTGTAGAGCAGTCTTGTCAGTTGTAATTTATTTTTACTGTGTAAAAGTGTGTAAAAGTATTTGCTCCAACTAATACGTTAAATTGTGTTATCTCGTCTTTGAGCAGGAATAATGTGAAGAGGACTGTTTTACAGGTAAAGAGAAAGCATAAAAACATTTTGCAGAGTGGTAAGTAAGCTAATATTAATATTATTATTCAGTGAAATTAGTAATACTGTTGAAATGGTACCTTAATTTAATTTAAAATGAACAGTAGCTACCAAGCCACAGGAGGTGGGAGCTCCCCTCAAAATCTTTCACCTGCAGAGGAGCTGGCACTGGCCCTAAACCGGGTCGCCCACTGGTGGAGGTAATTGAAGGAGGGACCCCATCAAAGATCCTTCCTGCGAGTTCTCGTGAAGAGTATATTGCACAGCTTGCACAGCATCTCTGAAGCAAACTTGTTGAATCATTGAAATGTTGCATCATGGAGTGTGCCTGTTATTTGGCTACATTTTGTCTTAAAAGTAAAGACTTACCTTTAACTGTATTCTTTGATAGAGATGTCACATAAAACATAAAGTGTCAATGTCGTCAAGTGAGAGTGATGTTAGGCCCAGCTGATATAAGTTCTATGATGATATGAATAATTGTAGGTTAAATTAATTCACATTTGTGTAATCTGTGGCAAATGTAAATTCGTGAAAATGTAACACATAATTGACTTGTGCATGAATACGTCAATAAGAGGAATCGAACCCGGGACGCCCACGTGAAAGACGCAGTGCCATTCGACCAAAGTTACTGGAAATTTGTCAACACTGACCAAGAAAGTAAGGTAACTTTTTTTTTTGTTGATATTGTTTTCCAACAACACAGATACGTCATGCGGGAGGTGTGCGGGACTGTTTTTTGACACTCTGTTTACTTCTCTGCGACACGGCCTGTTTAAGCCACGTCTTTAGCCTGCCCCGGACCAGGCTAGCCGCAGAAACCATCTTGCCCCAGTAACTCGGCGGGGACCAATATTAGCGAGAGTCATGGAACCGAACTCTCACTAAAACTAGCACGGACTGTCGAATAAAGCCGGGCTTTGCGCTTAGCCGCGTTTGTGGAATACCCCTCAGGTCTAAAGGAGATCTAAACCAGGACTAAACCCAGACTTCCTCAGGACTAAAGCAGGACTATAAAACTTGACGTGTGACTTGAAAGAGGCCCAACAGTAGCTAAAGTGCCTGAGCAAACATGTAGCTAGCCTAGTGAAAAGCTGGAGGTTCATTAAAACGAGCTAACACCTCTTTGTCAAACAGAGGCGCTAACTCAAGCTAACGAACTAAAGACGTGACGATTACACAGACAACAGGAAGACAAACATTCAAAATAAACCCCAACACCGCTATCTGGAGAGGATCTGAGGAGGGAAGTTTAAAAAAAAAAAAAGGGCAGTTAGTTTGCTTAAATAACTAAATATTTATTGTTTATTTAGTAACAGAAATTACAAGGTACAAGTTGTAAAATTGGATGGAGCTAGGATTTCACTACATTTGTATCGAGATTCAGTCATTTCTAATGGTCATTGATCAGCTTGTGTGTTTTTAATGGAGAAGTCTACAGCCAGTCCTCAGACACAAGATTTTGAAGGAAGAACTTTAACTAGACCTATTTTTGTGGTAAATGGTAATGTTTAACAGTCTGTCTTAATAATTATTAATTAATACTGAAAGCTGTTTTTATGCTAAGTATACTGTATATCGCCCAGCCCTAGTTAGATAATATCACTACAAAATCCATGATCCACTAAGGATATGGTTCAGGTACACTTCATTGTCCCCATAGAGAGCAATGTATTTGACCCATCCTTTAGTGTCTCTGGGGCCTTTCCTCATAGCTCAGGGACCCATCTCCAGATCTTGAGCTCGGTCAGAACTACCTTAGCTGGAGGATTTGAACTATGGTGCATGTTTTGGGCTGATGGGGAAAACCGGTTATGCACGAATCTTCTAAATAGGTACAGAAATGTAAAATGTATTAAAAAATGTATTAATTAAATACTGCAATTGAACCTTATAAACAAAATATTTGGAAAATCCGCCATCTTTGTTGCAATCATACATGACCACAGATGCACTAAAGCAATACAGAAGTCAACAAAAGACACTGGCACCAAAATGCTGAACTTTGTGCCAGTTTTTGTTTCACGTGGATAGTCCCAGCAATTACAGACATATGGACCATAAATCATAGATAATACTCCCTAGACAATACTCCCTACAACTGTAGGAATCTAGCTGGAATTGTACATCTTATTTAATATTGTATTTTATACTTTATTGCTACTTTTCTATTTAATTAGGATTTGTACATATACATTTATTATCATTATTATATTTATAATTATGTCTCATATGACACTGGTCTATTGCTCTTTGGTTGCTATTCCATCTATTTTTTTTTTTTTAACCTTCTGTTATATATTATATTTGATGAGTGAGTTACCGTACCTAAAACAATTTCCCTTGTGGATCAATAAAGTTTGTCTAAGTCTAAGTCTAAGGTCAAAACATGCATTTAAATCTCTTTAACAGCAAATTCTACCATTCAATTCTGACCTGTCCTACATTTCTATTTCAAACTCCTCTTTTCCTCCACAGACCTATGACATCACGTGACCAACCGCAGCTGTAAATCAGAGACAGAGGCACAAACGACCATTGAATCCTGGACAGTTTCATGGCTCCACAGAATAGCAGGGGCCCATCCAGGAGCCAGGAGCAGAGGGCTGAGAAGGGGCCTCAGCTGCTCACGTGAGGGGGGTTTGGGTGGAGGAGGGGAGTCTAGTGTTAATGGGAATGAATCCTTTGGCTTAGAGAGGTCTGTAGGACCTTATTAAGAAGTCAAACAGCCACCATTAGAAGCTACTCTGGTGGAAATGGTTAAGATTAATAGCAGTTTCAATGGATCTGTAATTTTTGAAGAACCATAATTTTCTCAAACAACAAATTCTCCTGTCTTATTCTGCATAAAACTGCAGTCTAACTACTCCCTGTAGTTAGACTTAGATAAACTGTATTGATCCACAAGGGAAATAATAATAATAATATTATTATTATTATCATTATTATCATTATTATCATTATCATTATTAGGCCCAAGCGCTAAGCGTAGGGCCCATTGTTATTGTTCGTTTTTTTCTTCTTATTATTATTATTTATTCTTCTTCTTATTTTCTTCTTCTTCTTATTGAGCTCCTCTGCCCCCTCTATGGTCTATGGGTGAGCAGGAGTGTCCATGATGGAAAGCAGTTTGTCCAGTGTCCCCCTGTCCCTCACTGTGACAAATGTCTCCAGCTCACAGCCGATCACGTGACCAGCTTTATGGATCAGTTTGTCAATCCGCCCAATATCCCTTTTACTGGTGCTGCTCCCCCAGCAGACGACAGCGAAGTACAGGGCGCTGGCAACCACAGACAGACACATTGAAAGACCTGAGCTTTCTCAGGAAGTAAGAGTCTACTCATGCTCTTCTTGTACACAGCATTACAGTTGTCCCTCCAGTCCAGCCTGTTGTTCACATGGACGCCGAGATACCTGTAGAAGTCCACAATCTCCACCTCATGACCCTTGATGGTAATGGGCTCCACTGGTGTCCTCTTTCTCCTGAAGTCAATCAGCAGTTCCTTGGTCAACGTTCAGAAATGTTCTGCATTGTGATTCTTGTATTAGTTTATCAAGTCCTATATCATTCTTTTTGCCAATTCTTCTTCCTACTATTAGCTCATCAGAAAAATCACATTTGGTATTTTTCCCAAACCGTCCAGCCCTAACTAGGACCTTATTAACAAATGAAATAGGCTCCATTACAATCTCCTCTGTTCTGGTAATGGTTGGTTCAGACACTAGAATGTGCTGATGTTCATTTCTCATATGGAAAAGTTGCGCTGTTGCTGAAAAATTACTATGAAATTTGCAATGTTTTAATTTTTAGAGATGCAGAATATTGATATTGGTCCCAGTCTGTCCCCGACTTTCTCGCCCTTTTGCTGAAAATCAAACACCTAAACAGGACCATGGACACTTGTATAGATCACAAGCTCTTGAAAATATATTGTGTCAATCCATTTTGTAACTTTTTTTGTCTGTGTTTGCTAATGTGTGCATTGTGTCTCCATGGTAATTGCTGAACATTCCTCAATAATAGGGTAACCAGACTGGGGTTATCAAAAAGGAGGACACCAGGTTGGGGGCAAAAAAATTGGCAATGTTTGTACTTTGTAACCGGTGACTTTTGTTAGTGTTTGAATTTAATATTACAAATGTGTGATAGTACATGTATCTGGGAGTCTGGGATCCTGCACCATGGCAATTTTGGACAATTTCATTGCATTTTAGAGGACTATTAAGCTCAATAATATAAGCCAATGTAACCTATATTTATTTTTTCATGACAGTCTATGTCCCCGTCCCTGCTCTATCACTTCTCACAGACAGGAGGCTTCAGTCTGATTCAGAGCAGAGCGATTCAGATGGGATTTATGGATGTATCTCAGCTAATATCAAATAAAAAGTGGTGTAGAGTTTGAGCCATGAAAAACTGCGTCATGATCGTCCAACATCTCCACACAAGCTAATATGCCTTCGTAATAATACGCTTAAAGGAGAATTAACATTTTTTTACAATCTGAGCCTTATTTCGGTAATAAAACAAGTTGTTTTACTCACCCATAGCACTTTGGTGTCATATGGAGCACTTCCAGAGATGTTTTAGATTAGCGATCTCCGTAATTGAGTTCTCAGGGCACATGTTTGCGGTCTCCAAATAACACAAACTTTAGCACTTTTCAAATCATAGAAGCTAAATGTCTTAGTCCACGCTTTTGTTTGAGTCAAAAGTGGCCTGTAATCCGAGATTTATCCATAGTTTCGAGTAGATGAGGACGCCAGTGCGCATGTGCGGAGTCACAGTTTATTTCACTCTCAGCTCCCGGGACCCAAACATGAAATGCAAAGCTGTAAATTATGGATAAATCTCGGATTACAGGCCACTTTTGACTCAAACGAAAGTGTAGACTAAGACATTGAGCTTCTATGATTTGAAAAGTGCTAAAGTTTGTGTTATTTGGAGACCGCTCGGGGCATATATTACATACTGCCCCGAGAACTCGCGCTACGGCTATCGCTAATCTAAAACATCTCTGGAAGTGCTCCATATGACACCAAAGTGCTATGGGTGAGTAAAACAACTTGTTTTATTACCGAAATAAGGCTCAGATTGTAAAAAAACGTTAATTCTCCTTTAATAAATGTAGGCACATTTTCTGATCCAAGGAGCGGTCTGTGCCCTCGCTGTGAGAGCGCACGGGAGCGAGGAGGGGGTGGATGATTGTATCTGATCAGATGAGCAAAAATTGTTGCCAAAACTAAAATAAGTGCCCCACCTTTAAACCTGTCAATTGCGAGTCAAAATCCCACACATTTTGGCATAATTTAGAAATTCCTCCTGGACATTTTTTTTGGGTCCCAAAAGGAGGACATGTCCAGAAAAAGAGGACGTCTGGTCACCCTACTCAATAGAAAATACATAGAACACCCCCAGCGTGATCACTGCAAAGTATCAATAGCAAAAATATTGATATTGCAATATTGGCTGACCCAATAATCAATATGGCTACAAACACTAATGCTCTCCATCAGATAGCAATAGAGAGGTCTAAACTAAACTACAGTGTCAGCAGCTTTTACACAGAATAAGAGAAGAGGGAAATGACAAAAAATGGTGGAGTATACGATTGGCTCATTGTGATCATATACAAACTGTTATTGGATTGTGATTGATCTTACAGCCTTCACATCCATCTCTAATCATACTATCTACATGCTATCAACAGAGGAATTATTTCAGTTTTCCCCCAAATCAACAATTATATTTGTGGAGGAGAACGTTCATGTATTTTTTATGAGGTTGTTTAAGAGGCTGCAGTCGATACATGTGACCCTCCCCACGTTTGAACTCAGATCTGTCACAACCACTGTCAGATACAGCCACAATCCTCTATCATCTGGGACCTGGGTCATAATTTTGATTTAAAGAGGGGGTATTATTCAAATCACTTTTCTAACATTGTTCCCTCATCAAAAACATGCCTGAAGAGGTTTTAGACGTCATTCACGCACTTTCAGTATTTTAGCGATCCTCCCTGCCAACATCACCCATGCGCTCACACAACAATATGCAAAAACAGGATAAAAAACTGTACACTACAACGAAAACAAAACTTGTATGTATTTTTTTAATATAGCATTTTCAAAACAATAAAAAGGTGCTAACACACAACATATTTAGTCTTCTAAATATGTTATGTGTTAGCAGTTACGCCATAGAAGTAACCTCTCAATTGAAGTACATTTAGAGGTAGGGGTGAGGGTAATTGACAAAAATAAAAAAAAAGTCTCAACAGATAAAATTGAAATAGGCAACAACCAACACATTAACGCACACTTTTTAGCACATTTGTAACGGATTGCCATAATCTGGTGTAAATATTGTCAGTGGGGTTACATCTATATACTATAGCCTCTGTGCCTTACTGTATTAAACCTGTTTGGACCCTGCAAATTTGTTTTTTTTTTTCCCTAGAGATTCTTGACAAATTACATTGTTTGTGTAAGACCACATCAGATTTGATACGATATTTTATCGCATCTTTGATTTTGAAGCAAGTGAAGGTGTCCAAATGAGAGACTGAATTCACTAAGCACCTTTGGGTGGTGGAGAGGACAGAGGGGGGAGGGCAGAGGGTGGTGGGGGACGGGAGAGTGGGGGAGGGGCGTGTCTCTGTAATGCCCTACTGTGGGCCAAATGAAAACAAACGCGTGTCCCTCTCTCAGGCCCTGTCCCCACGACAACGTTCCTGTTTTTTTTTTTACCCGGGGTGAAAAAAAGTCTCGTCCAGACACGTGTTGGATCAGAAAACCTTCGTGTCAAGATGAGCACGGAGCGCTGAGTGAAAACGATGTAGTACATATGTCACACCGATAAGTGGCGCTGTAAACCGGAAAGAGCCAGAGCCACCAGTAACGCAGGACTACAAAGAGCACATGCGCAGAAAGTCCTTTCTCTTTCATAAACAAGCAAACACGTGTACTTTAGGGGCCGTCAACACAAGCGAATATATTTTGTCCCCCTGCTCCACCAATGTAGCAGCGACTCAGTCCGGTAATGTGAAAATGCTGACCGTCCCTAACATAGACAGACGCCACAGAACAAAGATTTGCGCTGCGTGAGCAGAGTTTTTGCCTATAAATCGATAGTTAGCATTACTTGCTATCGTTTTATTAGATAGACATTAACAAGCAGAACTCTCGTTAACCTTGGGCGTGTTATTTAGGCAAAATGCTTGTTTGGATCTTACCTACGGGAATGTTAAACATACTCGGACATTATGTTGGCTTTTCGGCGAGAATATACAACCGGGGACCATCACCAACGGGCAGCTATATATTTTTGTGTGTGATACTGCATGTGCCTGTTTGTAAAAGGTAAATTTTCATTTAATAAAAAAGACAAGAAATGGTTGCTCTTTCTCTTTATTTACAGCACACAACACACTCAAATTGGTATGTGCTCCTCATTGTCCACTATCTGCCTTTCCAGCGATGGGATCTTTCCAGTTTTAAAATACGTGTTTAGCTTTGCATTGGCAAACACCCGTGCGTCGTGCGTACTGCCAGGCCACTTCACAGTAACGTCCATAAACCGGTACCTGTAGTCACACACCGCTTGTATGTTGAGGGGATGTGTCCCATCGATCGATCCCAAACATTGTGGCATGTCATGCACACGGAGGAAGCCCGAAACAAGCTCATGGTCCTCTGCTGTTATCGCAATGCATTGCATATGAACAGAGTTTGATGCAGCATTGCCAATAAACTTCCAAAAGTCTGCAAAAGATACTGAAGTCCATTGTCCGCCATGGCTGTTGTTATCTGGTTGTTACCTGCGGAAGGCGCCGGGTTCCCCCCTCTGGTCACCGGTCACGTGATGATTACGGCAGCGCGACGTCATCATTTTCTCACCTGCCGCGCTTTTTTGCCGCCCACATTCCAACGCAACGGGGGGCGTTCTCCGACTTCTCCACTCTGGAAGCCGTTTTTGAAAAACTCCGTTCTCGCCCCCAAAAACACCGGCGCCGTCTGGACGGCAGGCCCAAACGCACCCAAACTTCTCCGTTTCCTCCAAAAAACGTTGTCGTGGGGACAGGGCCTCAGACGCAGCAGGAGACACTGTTCTGTATTACTGATGTGTTATTTTATCAGAAATCTCCAAAAGTTAAATCATGAATGTTTTCCCCAATCATTATTAGTCCACTCTCCTGCTGCATTTGTCCGACCACATCTGCTTCACAACAGCAATTTAGACCTAGGTCTGGTTTAGTTCAGAACTAAAAATGATACAGGAGTCTGCTCAAGGTGAATGTACTTTAAAATGACATCACGAGGTGAGACACAAGGCCAGTTTTACTTCCTGTTACTGTATAAGATTTAACTGTGCCCTCATTCAAACACAAGCTATTAAATGTATAATTTATGTCATATACATTAACAATCTGTGTCCAAATAGGCAAATTCAAATATTGCTTTTACTGTTAGAAATGTAACGTAAATGTATTGTAAACATGCAAAAATTTGATGCTTACCCATTGTCAATTATCCAACCAGAAACCAGAATGAGCTCCTCACTTTAGGTACCAGATCTTACAACTAAACCCAAAAGGACTCTCTAAGTTCTGGTTTGTCCTTGGTATATGACAGTTAATGGACTCCCAGGTTCAATTGTGATTTTAATGCTGTTTTTAATGTCTTTTGTTTAAGGTTACAAATTTTCCATTTCACATTTGTAAACTGCATTTCTGAATGAGAGTTTTGTGTGTTTTGGCACTTTCTGGCTGGACTGTTATTGGACCCTGGACCTGATTAAACCCACATACCGAGGGATATTTTCTCTGGCCGTCCCATGAATTGGAGGCTTGTTACAGCGCTAGTGGCTAATGTGGCTAAAGTCCTGTTTTGCCAAATCCAATGTTTGTGAGCGCAGATTCCTGAGATGGGAGAGCCCTGATTCTAACACAGTCTCTCCATGGAGAACCTTCTGAATATTTAGTATGGTTTTAACATTTTATTTACATGGAAAGTTATGTGGTATAATTTTAAAGGTGATGTACCTAATTTTTACCATCTTCAAATTATTACTAAAAAATTTTCCCAGTACTTTTCGCAACTTTCATTTAATTTTGCCATTGTGGTAAAGCTAACAACTCACATGCTAACCATATATAAAATGGACATAGCTAACCGTCGCATTGAACTTGGTGCCACTTCTGACTCCACTGACTCTAGCTCCAACTGTGTCCCCTCTCTCTGTAACTGCTGCAGTAAGCCTCGTCATTTTGGTCTTAAAATGTTCGTATAAACCCTCTATTTTGCAATTTTGTCCGTTAATCAATTCCTATTCCTGATAAGAATATCATCTATCATCTTTTATCATCTATTCCTGATAAGATAAGATTTTATTGATCTCACACAGGAGAAATTCACTTGCCACATTAGCTCCAGGCAGTTTAGTGCAAAGAAAAGTTAGAACAAAAAATTGCATGCAGACAAGATAAGTAATAATAATAAAGTAAGTAAATAAGAGAATATAGAAAAAAAAATTGCACCTTTAGACTATATAGTGGAGTTATACAGTCTGATGGTGGTGGGGATGAAGGATCTGCGGTAGTGCTCCTTCTTGCACTGAGGGTGCCTCAGTCGGTTGCTGAAGGAGCTGCTCAGCTCCTCTACAGTCTGGTGCAGAGGGTGAGAGGTGTCGTCCATGATGGAGTAACTTTGGCCAGCACCCTCCTCTCAGCCACCTCCACTACGGAGTCCAGAGGACAGCCCAGGACAGAGCTGGCCCTCCTGACCATACAGAACTCGGCTCCAAATTCGCTCATATAACCACTAGCATTGTGAGATTCATTTGACTGGAGCGAAACTTGGCGGCACGGTAGCTGAGTGGTTAGCGCTCTTGCTTCACAGCAAGAAGGTTCCGGGTTCGATCCCCGGGTCGCCCAGGCCTTTCTGTGTGTGTTCTGTGTGGAGTTTGCATGCATGGTCTGGGTTCGATCCCCGGGTCGCCTGGGCCTTTCTGTGTGGAGTTTGCATGTTTCTCCCCGTGTCTGGATGGGTTTCCTCCGGGCACTCCGGTTTCCCCCATCAACCCAAAACATGCACCATAGGTACCTCCAGCTTAGGTCCTGACCAAACCGAAGCAAGAAGATCATGGAGATGGTCCCCGGGCGCCCTAATGTGTGTGTGCTGCCCACTGCTCCTAATATATGTATATATATATAGGATGGGTTAAAATGCAGAGAAGAATTTCTCCAGTGTGAGATCAATAAAGTCACTTCTTCTTCAAGAAACATTATAGGTGCCATCACACTCCCTTAGTCCACTTCTTTATACAGTCTGTGATGTTAACGTACACTTTCTACTGAACAATAAAAAATTAGATGCAGACAGTACACATCAGATTTTGACCTAAAGAGCTGCTTATACAATATAATAATAATATATATAATAATAATAATATAATAAAATAATATAATAATACAAAATAATAAACAGTACTGGTGCAAGGCTAATTTTGATCAAATACATGTGGAAAAATCTGATATATCTAAAAAGAGGACTTGATTCCTGTATCTGAAATGCACCAATCACAAGACTGTGTGCTCTCCCTTTGTTCTGGCCCCCTGCTGGTCGCTCAGCACTGGCGTGTGTCCCTCCACGGGGGAAATCCATGAATATGCGAGTATGGTGGAGCTCACTGTACCTGCACCAGACGAGAGCTGATAAGGACATGATAGATAAGAGGGGATCCAGCCTAAACACGTGGCCCAGTTTGGAGCTTCAAAGAGGGGATGTTTATTCAGACGGGGGGGTGGAGGAGGCCGATTTATGGCCCCCACGTGTGTTTCCTCCCTGAAAAATTCCCATCAAAAACAGAAAATAAGCTGATATTTCATACAGGCCTGACCTCAGCCTGTCGGAGGAGAGAAGGAGACTGGAGATCTAAAGAGATGTTTCCCACATTTCAGAACAAGAAAAGCAAAAGTGATACATGACACAAAGCTGCATGTTCTTCACGCTGGGGGTGTTGTACATGTATCTCTGTGATGGAATGTGCAGTTACTACGTGCAGTTGGTCCTGTATATAGTTGTGATTTGATATTTTATTTGATCTTTTAGTACTTATTTTTCTATTTTATTTTGACTTGTACATATACACTGATTACACTGATAATAATAATAATAATAATAATATTTTATAATTATGTGTTTTTGTTACCCTCTGTTATACATTGTGCTGCATGAGCTACTGTACCCAAATAATTTCCTTTGTGGATCAATAGTTTGTCTGAGTCCAAGTACCATGGAGCCACAATGTACATATTAGCAAACACTACCAAAATAGTTTTAAGATTCTGAGTCTGAAAACTCCAGAAACTGGTGCCAGCGATCAATACGAGCGTTCATGGTCATGTAACTTTGCAGATGGAGGGTTGGTCACATGTTTGTCTCCACGGAGATGTAATTGCTTTGACTTCAGTGTTCCACAGTATGGCATTACATGGATCTTTCTTGCAAACATTCAATAGTGCTTGTTTTTAGTTCCCAAAAATACCTTGAAAAACATGCATTCTTCCTGTTAACGGGGTTGTCCCTCCAAGGATCTGACGTCTAACTTGACCTTGGAGATAGGAAAGATTAATGCCACACAGGGGAACATTTTAGGGAAAGCAATAACAAGCCAATGGCAGACCCTTCACCAGAAAAGTTCAAAAGTGAAAATGTCCAAATTGTTTGATCAAACGTATGCAAAAATGTATATGGACTGGACTGCATATGCAAATTTGTGAATGTTCTTAATCAGTGTCAAAAAGAAATGGATAACACAATATGATCTGTCACAGAACTGTCAGTACAATTAGATCCTCGTTTCCAGAGTGTGTAGTCATTATGTCATAACTCACTCACAAGTGAAATCCTCTGTTTTGAATGGTGTCGATGTGAGATGAGACATAGCAGTGCCTCATACGAATGCTACATCCAAAATCTGTTTAACATCAAAACCAATGGCACACTCTCCTCCTCGGCAAAGATCCTGGTCTTTAATGACAAACCTCAATGAGAGAGTGATGTGAGGGGCGAGAGACATGTTGGAGACATTACAGCAGAGAGAGAGAGAGAGAGAGAGAGAGAGAGAGAGAGAGAGAGAGAGAGAGAGAGAGAGAGAGAGAGAGAGAGAGAGAGAGAGAGAGAGAGAGAGAGAGAGAGAGAGAGAGAGAGAGAGAGAGAGAGAGAGAGAGAGAGAGAGAGAGAGAGAGAGAGAGAGAGAGAGAGAGAGAGAGAGAGAGAGAGAGAGAGAGAGAGAGAGAGAGAGAGAGAGAGAGAGAGAGAGAGAGTGTTAGGGAAAGGGGGGGCAGAGAGAGACAGAAAGAGGAGGAGGTAACAAAGAGAGAAATAGAAAAGAGAACGAGGAGGGGAGAGATAGAGAGAAGAGAAAGAGAGAGTGAGAGGGGCAAGCAAGACATGTGAGAGGCAGCCAAAAAAAAGAGGGGAGAGGGGGATACTGGCAAGACAGAAAAGGGAGAGAGAGGGAGTGGGCATGTAGAGCAGAGAGAGAAAGAAAGAAAAAAAAAAGCTACGTCTACACGACAACGCTCCTGGATTTTTTAAAAGCGGGTTGAAAAAAATTTGCGTCCACACACGTGTCGGATCAGTAAATATTCGCATCCAGACGAAAACGGAGTGCCGAGTGAAAATGATGTACAGTGGTCCCTCGTTTATCGCAGGGGTTAGGTTCCAGAAATAACCTGTAATGAGTGAAATCCGCGAAGTAGGACAACTTTATATTATACAATTATTATACATGTTTTAAGGCTGTAAAAGCCTTAAAACACTGGAATTAACGTTTTCTCACATTTCTCTCTCGTTTAAACACTCAAACTTTCGTAGATTTTCAACAAAATGTATTAATAGTGAAGCGTGGGGGCTCCACCGGGACAGCACTGCCACATCCCAGGACGCGACGCGCACCAACCCCTTGGAGAAGTGCGCGACACATGCACCCCTCATCGTGGTCAAATCCGTGACAGAGCAGCACGACCGGCGCAAGGCCGGAGCTGCGAGCACGAGATCGAACCGTGGCTCCCGGACCATGCCTCCCCCTCAGGACCGCGTCCTCGCAGCCCGAGTCACAAAGCGAACACGCACAAACGAACGCAAGAGCCGCATGGGGTGATTTAATCCTGGTTTAGACTGAGAAGGGTAGAGGGCCAAAATCAGCCAAAAGAAAGAGAGAGAGTAGGGGGAGAAAGAGAGGGAAAGGGATGGAGAGAGAGGAGAGAGAAGAGGTATATAACAGAGAAATAGGAAAGAAAGAAAGAGGCAAATGTGAGAGATGAGCAAAACATGTGAGGCATTACAAATAAACTCAGCCAGAAAAGAGAAAGACAGGGAGGTATAGAAGACAGAACTGAAAGAGAGAGCAGAGAGAGAGAGGGAAGAATGGAGAGACTTGGAGAGAAAGGGATTACATCAGGATAGGTCACCACTTAATGATGTAATGTGCCTCAGTCTGAACGTGCAGCTCTGTGAATGCCAAGTCCAACATGAGGCTCAACCATGGGGGGAAAGTTTACAAATTGTTTAGAAAATAATTACAATTAGGATTTGTTAATATTTGAGACTGAAATCTCAACTGTTAATCCAAGAATAACAATGTATTTCAGAACATTTTTGTATAGGTCTAAACTACAGGGTTAGCAGCTTTAATACAGAATAAGACCCAACGAGACACAGGGATGGTGTTGAAAATCTGCAAGAATTACTCATAGTCCTGGTTGAGTTCTAGTTTAGTCCTGCTTCAGACCTGGTTCAGTCCTGGTTCAGTCCTGGTTCAGTCCTGGTCCAGTCCTGGTCCAGTCCTGGTTCAGTCCTGGTTCAGTCTGTGGTCCAGCTTTGACCCAGTTCTGATCTAGTCCTGGTTTAGACCTGGTTTAGTTGTGGTTTAGTCCTGGTCTATTCCTGGTTCAGTCCTTGTCTAGTCGTGTTCTTCTATTCATGCTCTAGTCATGGTTCAGTCCTGATCCAGCCTTGATTCAGTTCTGGTCTAGTCCTGATCTAGTCATGGTTCAATCCTGGTTTAGTCCTAGTCAAGTCGAGTTTCTGTCCTGGTCTTGTTCAATCATGTTTCAGTTCAGGTTTAGTCTCGATTTAGTCCTCGTTCATAGTCTCGATATAGCCCTGTTTTTGTCCTGCCTACTGGTCGAGTCCTAGTTCAGTCCTTGTCTAGTCCTGTTTTTCTTGTCATGTTCTAGTCTTGGTCCAGTCCTGGTTCAATCCTGGCTCAGTCCCAGTCTCATTCTGGTCTAGTTCTGGTTCAGTCCTTATTCAGTGTTGGTTCAATCCTATAATGCTGTCCTGGTTTAGTCCCGGTCTACAATACCATAGATCTTATCAAGTGGACAGTTTTAGCAGAGGGCGTCAGGCCAAATATTACTTTTGTTTTCATCCAAAAACAATAAGATTCCTGCAAAGTTACATCAACAGTGAATTTTGACATGGAATAAATCAGAAAGTTTCAAAGTGCTTCAATGCAATTTTACTTTTTACAACCTGGCTACACATTCACATCATTATAAAAAAAAGAAAAAGAAATATTCCTATTAAGAATGCGGTATTTAAACAAAAGGCAGTAAAACGTCATATTTCCTTGATACCACAAGGAACAGCTCTATAAAAAGGTGCAGGTTTTTCTCATTACAAAACAGCTTACGATAATTAGTAAAATATTTGAGATAGTTGAAATGTGGTCTAATCCTTCATTTGAGCCAATAACCTGTGTGAATCACTAGCACATGTTTTATGGGCTATAACATCTCTGCAATGTCAAAACAAACTGGGAACAATGCACTCCTCATGACCAGAACATTTTGGAAATGTGAGAAGAAAAGAGCCAGTGTTCACAGTAATCCAGCCAAATATAAAGACAAAAATGTAGAGATTTTTGAAATGTTCAACTAAAATGAAATTATGGTGCCATAAGAATCGTTTAGTCGTTTTTTCGATTAATCAATTGATGCAGTCCAAAATGTGTATTAGTACACAATCATTTTCTTTAGATTATGCAGATTTTGATGGGACAATAGTAGAAGTTCTGAAGTATCTGAAGTCAACAAGTTGAATCTGGCTTTACATAAATACATGGTTTCTTAGTACTTTCCAGTATAAAAAGTTGCAGCATATGTATAGTATAATACTGCATGAACTACCTGGACTAAATCAAGAAAATACATGAATAAACAAGGGGTAACCAAGAACTGAACCAAGTATTTAAAGGGATACTGCGTTTTTTTAAAATGTTAATCTGTATGGGTTTCCTTCTAAAAGTTACGTGCGGTAACACTGGCTTACCTCTGACAGTTTGCGCTCAGCCCGGTTCTGCTCGCGTTCTGGAGCTCAGGTAATTAGGTCCGGTAAGTTCGCGGGGACTGTTAATAAAGCTTGTTTTTCTTCTCAAAACAAAACATTTGTCCGAAAGGTGATATATTTGCGTCCCAAACAGTTGTCCACGAAAAATCCAGCAGCGTAGTTAGCATTCGGATTAGGGCTGCAACGATTAGTCGACGTCGACGACATCAACAATAAAATTTTGTCGACATGAAATTTCATTGTCGACTGGTCGTATTATTTAAGTATCATTTTAATTTGGAACTTAATACTCGTCTGTGTCAATAATCCGCAGGGCCGACAGCAAACAGTTCAATGTCTTTGTTACACATCTGCTCCTTCACTGTACAGTGTCCACGTTTACACCATTTCTCGTTCAGAAACAGCGCTAGTCCTCCTCCCTTCTTCTTCCCGCTCTCCCTGATTTGCGGTGTTAGCCATGTCTCCGTAAAAACAATGACGCTAGCATCCCTGTACTCCCTCTGAAATCTAACGAGCGCCGCGAGCTCGTCCGTCTTGTTGGCGAGGGCGCGCACATTCCCCGTTACGACGGAGGGGAGGACCGGCCTGCAGCGTCTCTTCTTTTCCTGGAGTTTACGTCCCGCGCGGCGTCCACGGCGTGTCGTCCGCAGGATCTCGTCAGGGATAACATGCCTGTCTCGAGGGAACACAACAGCGCTGCGCGGCGCCATCAGCTGATCCTTTGTGTAGACGAGCGGAGAACGAGGTCTCTTACACATCTTAAGCCGAGACAGGTAAATAATCCACCAAAAGTGCGGAAAAAATGCAGCGTCGAGTGCAGCCCAAGCTTAACGAACAGTGTTGACAAAAATGTTTACAAAAGTGGGGCGGTTTAAAGGCAAAAAGTTACGGAAAAGTGCGGGAGTGTTGTGACGAGCAGCTAGCTCGCGCCAGTCACTGTATCTGCATGTGAGGAATATTCCAATATTAGCACTAGTGCTAAACGGAATGGTGGCCATACGCAATTTGCTCACGAGTCATGGACAATCTTTTTCATTCTGAATGTAGTCTAGTCGTGTTTTGGCAGTATTCCCTTAACAGAACGCTGTTTCACAGAATACTTCAACTTTTTTTAAACCGGATACTGACAATATTCCGCTTTGAAACGGAATGCTTAAAGCACGCACGTGTAACTGCACTCACTAAATACCAACGTTAGTGTCGTGTACATTATCCTAGTAATATTTTTTTTCGTGACTAATCGTCACTGGATATATACATTAATCGACTACTAAAATAATCGTTAGTTGCAGCCCTAATTCGGATATCTCGTCTCGATACGTATCACTGCGCTCACATTAGCTGCCTGTTGCCTGTTCACTCATAAACTTCCCCTTACGGCGGACCGCATCCGCCGTACACTTCCGCTAAAGGTTAACAGGCTAATAATAAGTAATAGGCGCGCAGTGATACGAACCGAGACGAGATACGCAAATGCTAACTACGCTGCTGGAAAAAAACAAAAAATGCACTATCCCTTTAACCAGAGCTAAACCAAGTCCAAACAATGAGCAGAAGTGAACCAGAACTAAACCAGGACTAGACCAGGACTAAACCAGGACTGGACCAGGACAGAACCAGGACTAAACCAGTACTGAATCAGGACTAAACCACGACTGGACCAAGACTGAACTAGGACTGCACCAAGACTGAACCAGGACTAAATCACGACTGGACCAAGGCTGAACCAACAACTAAACCAGGACTAAAATCAACAGTAATCCAGAACTGAAGTTAAAAAAATGATGCAACACATTCCTTGTTTATAAATCAGGCACACCAAACCAAATACCCTTTGGTGTAAGATGATAACAATGCATTAAACTGTGATAATGTCCATAACGTGCGTAGTTGTAGTGTGTAGTAGACCTATGTGTTTTGCAGGTCATACAGGTCTGAGAGCTCCACACTTCTGTATTCTTCTCAAATGTTTATTGTGAATGCGAGAGCTGTCTGGAACCAAACCCGGCCATAAACCAGGACTAAGGAGGAACTAAGCTACCTTTAAACCAGATCTAAACAAGGACTAAAAATAAACCAAGGTCATTAGCGGGCAGTGATGGGAAATAATAAAGTACATATACTGAAATCGATGTGAAAGTTTCATAAGAACTCTGATTACTCTGACTGGACCATGTACGTTACAAAACACAGGTCTAAACCAGGACTAAACCAGGACTAAACCAGGACTAAACCAGGACTAAACCAGGACTGAACTAGCACTTTATTGTATTTCACATCATTACTGTGCACTTTTTGATGCTCTAACTAAATAGGCCCTAAGACTGAACCAGAGCTAATCAGTCTAGGACCAATCCTGGTTTCAACTAGAACTAAAACAGTTCTTGACAAAAATTAAACTAGGGTTGGACAAAATGACTAAACCAGTTCTGCATCAGGTCCAGGCACTCTATACTGGCCTACTTAAACTCACAGAATGAAACTTTTTTTCTGCCCTCCGAGATGCAAGGCAATTCACTGTAAGAACACGTTTTCTTCCATGTTTTTTTACTGCAATAAAAACATCCATAGTGAAAAAAAACATGCTTTTATTTGAGTCCACTTTGGCTAACTTGTTACATGCTATGGCTTTCTAAACAACGAACAAAGTCTAAACTAGAACAAAACTAGGACTAAACAAGGTCTTATCCAGGACATCTATCGCATTTAGTTATAGGGCAGGGTAAAGAGATGAAATTGTCTTAAATTTGTAAGAAAGTAAGCCTTGAGCATTCTTAAATTCACTGCAGGGGCCCCGTTTCTTGTCATCTTCGGGTCGTTCATTCAATAATTACTGCTCATTTACTCTTCAGAAGCTGGGAACACGAGACTGGCGACAATAGTGACCACACACAAGACCATCAACGAATTAACACGAGGGAGGCGGTCAAACACGGCACTTTTTACGCATTCAAACCTCTAATTAGCCGCATGTTTTAGCTAAGCACAATGCAGTCAGACCACAAAATTGTAATAAAAGGAGGAACTGTGCACAAATGTCCTTTATTCGAGCAGAAGAAGGCCATGCAATCCAAAGTGTGCGCTAAAACCTATCCCTCCGACATAACCACTAGCGCTGTTACGCCCTTACGCACACCGCTTTGTTAAAACGCATCCAAATCTCCACTCTGCAACAATTTATTTACGTTTCTGTGCACGTTTTCAGGTAATCTCGCTGCTGTGTTTTGCTAACGGTGTTTAACAATGAAAGGTACGTCCGGTGTCTAGCCTATACCCAAAATCTCTGCTGCTACTCTGCACCATAGCGCACAAAAATGGCACAAAAACGGTAATTACGCGAACTTACCTCATTTGGATAGGCTTGACCGAAGACGTAGCGGTGCCATAGCGGGTTCATGCAAAACTACGGTCCGGTATCGGTACATTCCCAGCGGTGAACAAGCATTTTGTGTGGCCGTCCTCTGGCTCCTCTCTCCGCAGCGGCCCCTCCGTATCTCGCCGTGCGCTCTTTGAGTCCAGGAAAAGTGATGTCATTGCATGAAATTACATTACCCGCCCCAATTTTTTTTTTTTTTTTTTTTTTGGAGGATTATTGTATGCCGGTGATGACTTCTTTAAAAGTGGTATATGCGAGTTAGAGGTTTTGTTTTGTTTAATAAGGTGGCATAATTATTTACTTAGATTTTAAGTTGCCAAATAAAAAGGCAAGATTTTAAAGTAAAAATACTAAATAATAATAATAAAGTTAAAATAAAAATACATTCAAATAACACCAGTTAAGGTGCACTACGATTTGTCTGCAAATGTTTAATACCATAATGCCAATGCCTGTGGAACATAGCTGTATCTATGGAGACGAGCATAAAAAACCCACTGGTGCAAGTTACATGTCACACACACACATATATATATATTAGGGCTGTCAAACGATTAATTTTCTTGATCGCAACTAATCTCAGAAATTTCATAGTTAATCGCGATTAATCGTGATTTATTTTGCATGTTTAAAATGGATATCTTGCAGTAAGACCGTTCGAATCTAAAGTTAAACTCACAATGCAAAGTATTTCTCACCATTTTTTAAATTTCAAAAAAGTGCAGAGAAAGGAAAAAGTAACAATGAACCAGTAATAGTGCTTACTTTGAGAAATTGTAAATAAATGATTGAAGCCCGCTCGAGCTGCCTACGGATGCGTAGAAGGAACAAAATACGAGCAAACTCAAAATAGCGCGTTTAACCGACAATGAGTTTAATTAATACAACCAAATGAGCTGCATATGGATGGTAGAATTGCGGAAAATGCTGGCAAACTCTGATCGCGATTAAAAAAACTGTTCGCGATCAATCGCGATTAACGCTTTAATATTCCCAGCCCTAATATATATATATACATCTTTAGTTGATTAAATGCAAAATGGATTCGTTTAATGCCTACTGTGGATTTTTAGACAAAGCTGTAGTATCACCATGGAAATGAGCACAAGAAAGGCTACAGAGTGTACCTTTAACTTGTCTAAGATTCTTTATTTAAATGTATTACTCTATTTGTTTTATTGTTGTTTCCTCATCACAAACATACGTGAAGTTGTTTTATTTCATTCACCCATCTGCAGATTTAGGCCGAGTTCTTCTCTCTCTCTTCTCTTAAACAGAAAACATTCCACCTTGTGATGTCATGTGGCAATACAGGAAGTGCTCCACTGTGTTTTTAAACTCCATACACCTTCACTAGAATCATTTGGATAATTTTAGCCCTGGAATTGCCAGGCTCTGAATTAAATCTAAAAACTAGTGCTTCATGACATCACAAGGTGGAACGGAGCATTTTGAGCTTTGGAGATGTAGACAGACAAATAAAGGATTACTCAAATATGTGTGAAAGAAAACAACTCCAGGTATGTTTATGAGAAGGTAGCATGACATAACGCTCAAGAGTTAATTGTGTGTAATGCAGGACCTTTAACGTTCAAGTTTCAGATGAAAAGCAGGTGACAATGCTTTTCTATGAGGCACCATTTCCTGTGGAAATATGCAAAAATCTAAAACACAATAATCTTTTTATAACTGGTTTTAGTTTGCATGGATACATAACTCACTGCATCAGAGTCTTTAATGTAACCTTTCGTTTAACCAAATCTATTTTCCATTCCATTCCAGTTTTGTGTGGATCGGTGCGGTAATTACAGAGGTATGAACCATAAACCAGGTCAAAATACGAACAAAATTAAATCTTGGCCACCTACCACATGGTTGCTTATATTTTTACGCAAAAATCTATAATCACAACACTGGAAGAAGCAATGAAGTGCATAATAAACAGATTTTTTGAAGGAATTTTATTTTTAATGATCAAATTAATATGTTCCAAGTATTTTCCATTTTAAACAAACGCAACTTGAATTCAATCATTACTGTTATATTACTCCATGTATTGAGTGAATAAAAGAGAGTCCATAGATAAGCCTGTCGGATTCACAGAGGGTTAGTGTAAATGTGACTGTTGGTCTGTAATTGGATGGTTCATCTTGGAGCGTCTAAAGTGGAGCTGTCCAGATCCTGAAGAGAGTTATCTGTGGCCTCCTCCTCGGCTCTGATCACCTCTGACACCACCTGTACAAGAAAGATCTTTGAATGCTAGTTTTAAACAAACACTTGAACTAAATGTGTGAAAAGTCCCTCAGTTGTCCAGGTAGAATCCATGGTAAAAGAAGAAATTCAATTTGTCAACTGGACAAAGTTTGTTTTGCAGCTCATCCAAGCTACTTCGTCAGTTCCAGAAGTGATGAAGTAGCTTGGATGAGCTGCGAAACATCTTCAACCAAATAAACTTTGTCCAGTTGACATATTGAATTTCTCCTTTTACCACTTTAACTAAATGTGTATACAGCTCCAAGACAGATAAAAGCAAACTTATGACACAAAAGTGGTAATCCAGCTCTGTGGTTGTCCTTCAGGTATTTCAGATTATTGTAATAGTCCTGTTAATAGGCATACATAGTTCATAATTCTGATTTATCCACGTTCTAGTCCTGGTTTAGGACTGATTTATGCATTTTAGCGCTCTTCAAGTTTAAAGATCCCACGACATGGTACTTCTTGATATATGGCGCCCTAATGGTTCCCTAACACTGTATATGAATGCTTCTCCAAAATCAAGCCTCAGTGCATGAGAGAGCCTCTTGAAGGCAGCCCTATTCAGAAACGTGGTTCTGAACACTTTATTCTGGGCATGTTGCTTGAATGCAAATAAGGAGGACAGACAAGCCAGTGCAGGCGGGTAGGGGTGTGGCCAAATAAGCCACTGTTTCCTCTGCTGTCCCTACTTCCGTGTTTTAAACGCGGCGGAAGATAGGACAAGCGTCCCATGAAAAAAAAAAAACTCTTAGACAAATTTCCACAGAAAATAAAATTAAACCACTGCTGTTTTGGAGGCTCGGATAAAGGACATCTGAGCCTGGAGAGACTCTCACGTCTCTCCAGCAAAAAAACAAACAAACAAAAAAACGCAGCTCGTAACTCGTTTGCGGTCCAAATTCTCTGGGTGTGATTTCCAGAGACAGGATGTGGACATCCAGATGGGGGGTGGAAACCTTTCCGAGTGCGACGTCAGAAAATTCCCTTGTCCAAAATCGCCCGTTTGGACTGTCTTTTTTTTTTTAAACGCGGAAAAGGATCGCAACTGCTCAGTTTACACATTTCACAACTTTTAGCCATGGGGGGGGGGGGGCGCTAAACAGGGTAGGGGAGCTCACATTAACGTTCAAAAACCTCAGAAAGTGAAAATTTCATGCCATGGGACCTTTAATCAATCAATCAATCAATCAATCAAATCAAACATTTATAAAACGCTTTTCATACAAAAAAATGTAACACAAAGCGCCCGTTTCGACCTATTAAAAAATACAGGTCCTGAGCAGGGTTAATATAAATCCAGTTTAGTTATCCTTTGATAAAGGTGTGGTATATGGAAAAATTGTTATCACAATGGGTGTTTTGGAGAAAAAACAAACCAACTTTAAAACATTGCAAAAAGGGCTGATTTGTGACAACTACACTACAAAGTGCAGTAATACTATACAGTGGTACCTCACCTTACGAAATTAATTCGTTCCAGAAGTGGTTTCGCAACGTGAATTTTTCGTAAGTTGAAAAGCTATTTCAATGGAAAAAGCCTGATTCGTTCCAAGTTTTTTTTTTATAGTGCAACTTTTTTTTTATAGTGTAACACTGTGTTCTGGGTCCTGATTGGCTAAGAGACTGTAGACCCAGGACTAAACCAGGTCTAAACAAGGTCTATACCACCTGGACTGGACCAGGACTAAACCTGGACTAAACCAGGACTAGACAAGGTGGATTAAAGCGTCCATTTCCTGGTTTCTCACCAGTCACAGCTGAGGCGAGCAGGGGACCGTAGTGAGGAGGGGACCGCACGCAGTCCGAGCGCAGGTAAGAGCCGCGGTGGTTTAATCCTGGTTTAGACCTGGTTTAGATCTGGTTTAATCCTGTTTTAGAGGCGGCACGGGGTTTGAGCACGGGTCTCGTCCTCGCAGCCCCGCGCCGGGTCATACTGCGCTATCACACACGTGTCCCCGCGCACACTTCTCCACCCTCCCCCTTTCCCCCACGCTTCACTATTAATACATTTTGTTGAAAATCTATGAAGGTTTGAGTGTTTAAACAGAGACAAATGTGAGAAAAGTTTAAATCCAGTCTGAGAAAAGCGTATGTGTGTGGCTGAGCGCGCATCTGAGCGCGCATTATTTGAATTTTTGAGATTTCGCGTTTCGTAACTTGAATTTTCTTTCGTATCTAGAGACCAAAATTTAACGTGAAGGCGTTTCGTAACTTGGAATTTTCGTTTGTTGGGTCTTTCGTAAGGTGAGGTACCACTGTACTTTTTTTGGGTTGTTTTTCAGCCCATTCAGATATTGCTCAATACTCAGCCTGGTCATTCTCACACTCTCTCACACTCTCTCTCACACACACTCTCTCTCACACACACACTCACTCACACTCACACACTCTCTCTCTCTCTCACACACACTCACACACACTCTCTCTCTCTCTCACACACACTCACTCACACTCTCTCTCTCTCACACACACACACTCTCTCTCACACACTCTCTCTCACACACTCTCTCTCTCTCTCTCTCTCACACACACACACTCTCTCTCACACACACACACTCTCTCTCACACTCACACACTCTCTCTCACACTCACACTCTCTCTCACACACTCTCTCTCACACACTCTCTCACACACACACACTCTCTCTCACACACACACACTCTCTCTCTCTCACACACTCTCTCTCTCTCACACACACACACACACACACACACACACACACACACACACACACACACACACACACACACACACACACACACACACACACACACACACACACACACACACACACACACACACACACACACACACACACACACACACACACACACACACACACACACACCTGGTCATTTGTAATCTCTCCATTTAGTTGTACCTGATCATCGATGATGGAGTCGACGTCCCTCTCGCTGAGGCCAGACCCCTCCAGCTCGTCGGGTGTCTCTCCGGTGAGGATGTCCATGGGGGCCTCCGCGATGGCTCTGATCGTCTGGTCTTCCAGAGCCAGAGCTGTATCAAACTGCAGAGGGGAGGGTGGGCACTGCATACCATCTCCCTCTACATCCAGGTCCTGGGGGAGACGAGAGTTATCTCAGATGCCCTCCATGCTTCTATATCCCTACGTGCGTCAAATGGCATGGCCTTCTGTCCTTATATCCCTGTGTCTGATGCCCTCCCACTAGACAGTTATCTGTCGCCCTCTACTGGCTTTGGTGATAAATAGACAAAGTAGAGGATGGCACGACTTACAGCAACAAACAGTGAATTCCAGCTTTTGGAGTTATTTGGAATTTTGGTTTTACAAATTTACCATATAAAAGCTGAGCACTATTACTCATGACAAGACATTTTAACTTAGTCATTTTTTGTTTTCTTTCTTTCAAATGTTTTTATTAAAATGTCAAGACATGACCATTTTAACCAACTATTCATAAATAGTATGGGATTGCATCATGAGAGAAGTGGAACTATGATCTAGTTCTTAGTTTCTTTCATTTGTTCAGCTTTTAAGCTTTTTTTCCCCCCAAAAAATGTATTTACTTCTAGACTAAAACCCATTTTTATGTAGTTTTAATCAACAAAACAATTTTAGTCTACAAATATAAGACTGCAGCTCGGACAGCATACATACATCACTGAACTCTAGAGGCAGACTCTCTGTGGGCTGCAGCTCAGCGGCACTCAGGTACAGGTCTCTGGTGGACGGTGGGTCAGTTGCGGGGGGCGGTTGTGCGTCAGGCTGGTACAAAGGAGGAGGCAGGGGCAGGTGGAGGGGGCAGCGTGGCTCCTCAGACTGCCCCATATGGACAGTGCGGTCACAGGGTAAGTCCTTTAAACCAGGACACAGTCTAAACAGAACCTGACTGCTGTCCTGGTGGATGTCTGTGCTCAAGATAAGGACCTTCAAGTTGTTATTTTTAAATGAAAGCTAATTACACTGAAGATGCAACCAAATATCTAGAGCTGTTAGTTGATTAAGACACCATGAACCAGGCCTGAGATCTAGAGTACAAAAGATGCGAGTCTGGTCAGTGCTGAATCTCAGTCCAGTTAGGCAACCATGGTTACACACAAAAGTACAAGTAAAATGCATTTTTGTCAAATACTTTCTCCCGTGGGTTCGTGGTCTCATCAGCGGTCTGGGGACAGACACATGGGCCAATCATTGAGATACTTAATAGTATTAAAGGGATATGCCACCCCCAGGTCAAATTTGGGCATCTCCCCACAGTCCAGAGACTAAAATAAGTGGTGGAAAGCGTTTTCCTGCTCACCCAGCCATTGTCCGAGTCTGTCGCCACTGACCGCCGCGGTATCTGCAGCTCCTCCGCCTTAGACTGGAGTCTAACGTCGCCAGAGAAAGATTTCGGCCAAAAGGAATTAATTTGCTCGATGCCTTTCCCAATTACTTTGTGTGTAGTGCGCATTCATATCGAGTGCAAATAAATGTGCAAATCAACACGGAGAGCTTGCCTTGGTCATTTTGGGTGGGAACTATTTTCCAGTGCGTAAGAATACAGCCGTATCACGCACCACGTTGTGCAACAGGGGAACTCCCTTCCCGGTGCGTAACTTGGATTCCCCTGGCAGCGTGCTGCGTGATACGGCTGTATTCTTACGCACTGGAAAATAGTTCCGACCCAAAATGACCAAGGCAAGCTCTCCGTGTTGATTTGCACATTTATTTGCACTCGATATGAATGCGCACTACACACAAAGTAATTGGGAAACGCATCAAGCAAATTAATTCCTTTTGGCCGAAATCTTTCTCTGGCGACGTTAGACTCCAGTCTAAGGCGGAGGAGCACCAGATACCGCGGCGGTCAGTGGCGACAGACTCAGACAATGGCTGGGTGAGCAGGAAAACGCTTTCCACCACTTATTTTAGTCTCTGGACTGTGGGGAGATGCCCAAATTTGACCTGGGGGTGGCATATCCCTTTAAGGGTTTTTGCTCCAATATTTGAGATTTGAGATATCTACTGTTTTGTAGAAATCCAACTTGCAAATTCCCTTAATAAAGCATACTGTGTGAAGCCATTTCTAACAAGATAAAAATAATGGCAGCCAGATTCAAATGAGCTAGATTCTATAAAAATAAAAATAAAGTATGATTATGCAACCCCATTCAAAAATAATAAAACTTCAACTTATTCAAATTGTCAAAACCAAATGTTAAGACTAAAACTAGCTTATATCAGGATCAATCTACTAGTAGAAATGAGGTCTGAAACAGAATGGGAGAAAAGGGGTTTGAAAAGTAAAGGCAGATAAAGGAAGGATGTCTGTGCCTTCCAACTGAATTGATTAGCCCCTTTGAGACACTAGGAGAAACCAACAGACCACAGGAAGGAGTCGCTGTGGGCCCCATGAAACCAGCGGCTACTGCAAACGGCCAGTCTTGATTGGAGCCAAGTTTATGAAAATGAAAGGAGAGGATGGAAAAAAGATGAGGAAAGAATAGGTCATCATGCCAAACTACAAAGCTAAGAGATCCACTCATTTGTAAATATCAATGATCAGCCACTGCTCTGTCAGTAAAAGTATGTGGTTTGGAGCAGAAGACTTTGGAGAAAGTCATTTAAGTATTTTTTTTTTATTTTTATGTTATTTGAAACGATTAAATGGTTTGTACCACTCATGTTCAGGAAACTACTGAAAAACAAAATGAAATGAAATGGAAAGTGTTGTGTAATATTGCCCTGCCCTATAGCCAACAGTAGCAAATAAGGTAACATAAGGCAACATAAGGCAAAAAGATTTCCTCTCCAATGTCCTTGTATTTTGTTAGCACTCAAAGAAAGCAGAAACATGTCCCAAGCACTGCACCATTTGCTTTACCATAAGGTTACCATCACATGCATTGCTACATCCTGAACAGAAGAGTGCCCCCCCAAGTTCCCTGAGTAAAAGTAATTGACAACTGACACTTTAAAATGATACTTTGCGATACTGAATCAAAAGGATACGCGTGAGGCAGTGTCGGGTCATGGGGAGACAGGGGTTAGAACAGCGCCCCCCATCTATGAATGCAGCACACTTTTCAGTCACGGCTCGAACATAAGGCTGAGGAGGAAAACAAAAAACAAAACACAAGCTATAATGTAATCGTTCAATGTGAGGGTTTCCATCAATTTCCATTTTGGGTTGTACAACATCCCAGATTCCTGTTGTGATTAATGGGGTCAGACTAAATTACCATTGTAAATCAGCAGATTCTGTGGTTGGATCAATATTGTAAGAAAACAGACTTCATGTTATTATCATGTTATTAACATTTATTAGTATATTCTTTTTGTCATTTTGAGGATCAAGGAAGCTGGTTTAAAGAAGTTTCCAAGAATAAGGACTGCACGGTTTGGGCGGGGAAAGGGGGGGGCTCTCCCAGAAAATCTTTGAACTCTAGATGCTCTGAGATGCGATCTGGGGTCATTCATTTCATCCAATAAAAACTAAGATGTCAACCACCCATTGGGGGGGGGTTCCCTTTCCCCCTCTTGATGATCCCACTTTGCACTACCTTCTCACAAAATTTTAGGGCTTAATGATCTTTATCTGGGAAAAGGCTGACTCACATAAATAAGTTTTCATAAATCTATCTCCATTTTATCTGATAAATGTTAATTGTTGTTAACTCATTCACTGCCGGCCTGTTTTCAGAATTCTAACCCCAGAGTGCCACAGGTTTCAGTAGAATTTCACTGATTTTCCAAGACCCACAGAATACTGAGTTCTTTGACTATATAAACATGGGACACATCAAAATAAAGTGTCGACTCTCTTCTTTCACCTGGAAAAAAAATTATGTTTCTAACCTTTTCGGTTCTCAAATAACTGATAGTAGAACATAGGGAAGTTTCAGCAAAAACACTGGTTTTTGAGCAAGAAATGGAGAAAACGAGCGTTTAGTTCAGAGAAGGATTTCGAGCAGATCAGTGACTTTGACATCAATATTTATCGATTTAGTGACACCTCAAACATCTAAAATAACAGAGAAAGAGATTTTTGATGACAAAGTACATTTTTTATTTACAAATATAAGAATATAAGGCTCTGTGAATCCTTCAACTCAATTGTGCCAAGAGATGTTTACAGGATATAATATCTTTTCATATAAAATAGAACTTTGTCACTTCACAACAATATTGAGGCTCAGAGTACACACTCATATACACACACACACACACACGCACCTACACACACACACACATATATACGTATATGTACATACACACAAGCCCATGCATAAACCTTTACACACACACACAGCTACACACGCACATACACACACGCACGCGCGCGTACGCACGCACACACACACACACATATAAACTCAATTCTTCTCATCTCGTGCCTCTTTGGAGAGCAGAATCCAAGTCAGTAAACTTCTTTGGCACTGTCTCTCTGCTCTGCTGCGCAGAGTTCTCCCTGCTCTGCTGCGCGGAGCAGGGAGTCCCCCTGCTCCGCGCAGCGCGATCAGGACACGCCCCCTGCCTCAGCCAGAGCAGATCTCTGCCCCGACATCGCTGCGTGTCTCTGTGATCCTCTGATCCGGGATCTTGGGTCCCAAAAGCGATCAAACCGCTCCGTAGGCGCTGATCAACAGTTATCTGCTTTTCCGGGTTCACTCGCCTCACCATCTTACTCCATTCGCCTCCACTCGCACTCCACAGTACACACACACTACACTCCTCTCCTCTCCTGCCTCTCCTATCGGCAGATAATGATACAAGATCGCCACCTACAGGTTGGGAAGTGTGAATTACACCTTCAAAGCTGCTCCAGGTCGTATCCTAGCAACCCCCGCTGAAAAACGTCCTTGACGAGTTTATTCGTCACGGCACTCAACGTTCGGATTCAACATGACGAGAAAACTCGTCACCGGCAGTCAATGAGTTAATGTTAATAAGCCAAGCAAACTGTACTGCATTTAAAAACACTCTGTGCCCCGTTTTTGGACCCTCACCCACAGTCTGAGGACCCCTTCTTTGATTATTATTTTTTCAAACCTGTTTTTTCAACTTCCTGCCTGGAGTCACATTCTCTTACTGGTTTTGCAGTGGTATTTACCAGCCTCTACACATTTACCAAACGCATGTCGTGACAAACATGCATTTGTGCACTTATTAGGCAAAATTCAACCACGTCACAGTAGACCTGCC